>OX465298.1:117385590-117724080 GCA_949987735.1 Leucophora obtusa | reverse complement strand
TGACCCCCTCTGGAATTAAAAAAGAAAAAATCGAAATTAATTTTGGGAGCGGCTCGGCGCCAAGAGACCCGTGGGGGCAAAAAACGGGGGGACGTATTGGATATACAAGTTAATAATGTCGATTTTTTGCTTGAAAAATGCATTCATTATAATAACAAAATGAATTGATACATTATCCAAAGTATTTTCCATCGTTAGCCATTACCTTCTCCCATCTTTCTGGTACACTCATAAAAAAAGGCCGTGCAAATAGTTAAAAATTCTGATAAAATAACAGAAAATAGTACCTGAATTTGTTCCAGCAGAAATTTCAATGCTGTTGAGAATCATGGTCTGCTAAATTTAGGTGAGCTAAATTTTAGGTAAAAAAGTTAGTTCAAATACAATAATTTAAAATAAATGTTGTTTAATGGAAATGAAAATTACTCAGCTGAAATCAGCACATGTATTTTGCTAAATTTTAGTTGGATAAAAATAGGTAAGAAATTCAGTTAACTTTCAAAAATTTAGAAGAATATTCGTTTAATAGAAATGAAAGTGGGACAGCTGAAATCAAGAAAACATGCTGCTAAAATTACTATCACTTTTTGTTATTAATTGAATAAAAACAAAATAATGTAAATATTGTTAATTTTATTTTCGAATAAATTATACAATCCAAAAACACTATTTGCACTAAATATCACTTTTATTTTCTTGCCAAAATGTGTGCCAGCGGAAGTTGTATTATTTGGTTCCTTTTTTCGTCTACCTGAAGGTAGAATTTAGATGAAAATGTTAAAGGGCTGAAATAAAAGAAAAGCAATAACATATTTAATAGTATTCCCGTAAAAAAATATAATTTATATTATAAAACAAACCTCATTATTTTATTACTTCAATGCAATTTTTAAGTGCGAAATGTTAATGTCCAATATACCTCCGTTTTCTTTTACGTTCCTTTGCTGACTAAAAGATGCTCTTAACGTATTATTTTATTTACTAGAACTTTCTTAAAACAGCGAATACATTAAGGAACATTGAGTAGGGAACAAAAAATATCAAACAATTTTGTAAACACGAATTGTACGAATGTCAACACGAACATTAACATACACAAATCCACATTCGTAAAAATGGCAATTTTTTCACGAATATTCCTTAATGTATTCGTCGCTTTACAAGCGCCATATTATTTCTATTTATATTGGTAAGCGTCATCAGTGATGACTCATCACACATGTTAAAATACACTTACTAGAAATTTTCTAATTTGAAGAAAACCATCAAGCATCATCAATCACTATACAATAGCGCCTCTATCGCTTTCTTTTGAAAACACAAATGTTAAAAAAGTTGCCAACAAATTTATCTATATTAGCTGATACATTGTCAAAATCATTTGTAAAAAAATAACTAAATATCAGGAGGAAAAATTAGTTCAAGTACAGCACAAATGTGTTTTTGTGGTGAAATTGGATAACTAACAACTTTAGCTAAACAACGGATTTAAACGAAAACAACAGAAAAAATTAGTTCAACTGAATCAGAACGCGTTTAACAGACTTTTGTACTAACTTTTTTTTATGAGTGTAGCATATGGATTCCGCGCCAAAAGAACTGCTACGGTTTTGAGGTAAAGAATTAAACAAACCAATTTCTGATACCCTGTTCTGAAGTGAAGCGTATTCCAGCAAGGGCGTTCTGTATCGATCGAAACAAATGGTAGTCAGAAGGGGCAAGGTCTGCGCTATAAGGCGGGTGAGCCAAAACTTCCCATCTACTGTTTTCCAAATAGGTTTTCATCGGTCTTGCAACATGTGGCCGAACGTTGTCATGATGGAAGATTATTGACTCATATTTGGTCGCATATTCTGGTCGTTTTACGTTGATTGCTCTCTTCAAACGAATCAATTATGTTCGGTACAGGTCCCCTGTGATCGTCTGAACCGATTTCAACAGCTCATAATACATAACACCCTTCTGATACCACCAAATACAGAGCACTACCTTGGCGCCATGGATATTCGGCTTCGGCGTTGATTTGGCAGGTTGGCCGGGCTTTATATATGACTTTTTGCGCTTGGGGTTATCGCATTGTATCCATTTTTCATCGCCAGTAACAACACGATGCAAAAATGACTTCTTTTTGTAGCGTTCAAGCAGCATTTCCGACATGCAAAATCGCCTTTCAACGTCTCTCGGCTTCAGTTCATATGGGACCCAATTTCCTTGCTTTGAAATGAATCCCAATGCTTTTAAACGTAGGGAAATGGCTTGTTGTGTGACTCCCAAAGATAATGCAAGATCTTCTTGCGTTTTAAAACAATCTTCGTGGAGTAATGCTTCCAATTCCTCATCTTCAAACTTTTTTGGCTGATCAGGCCTCTCCTTGTCTTCTGTGACGAAATCACCACTTTTGAATCACGAAACCATCGTTCACAAGTTTTTTGAGTGTATGCATGTTGACCGTAAGCTTCTACCAACAATCGATAACTTTCAGCATCCGTTTTCTTCAAATGAAAGAAGGTTATCAGACTTCCCCTCAAAGCATCTTTTTTAGGCACAATATTCGACATTATTATAGCGATTGAAAAAATGTGTGTTTACACTTTGGCGTCTACCGGATACTGAATTATAATGACATGTTTAACCACCAAAATACCATACTTGTTATTATTCACACAAACCATACACGCAGAGAAAAGATATGGTTGCAATATGATCACGGCTACAAAACTATGATCCCTACTGGCATACATGGTTGTTGCAATCATATTATTAATGTATTAATAATACTTTGCAACTTATATAGTCGTCTGTAATCATTTTATAGTTTAAATCTCTCCTTTTTTCGCTTATCATATTTTTCTCTCGGCTACAATCATATATTATCTGGACAACCATATTCCTCTCTTCGAATTACAATCATATTATTATTTGTACTGAGAGATATCATGTTCACAATCATTGGTAGGGTTTCGACAACTATAAGATGGTCAGTATACCTTTTTACACACAAAAAAATATTGTTCAACTTTTTTCAATTAAAACGAGTTGTTAAATTATTTCAAAAGGTGTCAATTAAAAATTAATCCAATGGATTAAATAATTGCTCAAAACTGCAATTTGCTTGACATTTTTTTTTATTCTACCACTCAAAAGCATTTCATAAAACAAGAGAAAAACATCAGCATATTGTTGTTGTTTTTCGTTTGCTTTATTTATGTAGTTGTTTTTATAAATGTTAATGTATTAGTAACAGGGATGATAAAGTTGGTACTATATTACTTTTTATGGTACTATTAGAACCTCAAAGGTACTACGTTACTCCTTAGCATTATTTGATACCATTTTAAATTATTCAAAATAAATAGTAAAAAATCGTAAGAAACGTAATTCAAAAAAAAGGTTTTTAAAATTTTGCAAAAAATATTAAACATTTATTTGAATTTAAGAGAAAATCTTTAAATTGTTGTGTTTTTTGTTTAGTTTTATTTGATTTAGTTTTCTGAATTGATATTAGTTAATTTAAATTGTGCGGTAACTTAATTTTTAGTAAATTGGACTTGTTCAGGCATGTTGTTTGTTTTAATACCCAATCCATATATAGTTTTTTTAATTATAAGAAATAAATTTAATATAAAATATATATTAAATATTTTATAATTTTTGACCCCGCTTTTTAAAGATGAGACTGGGACGTCAAAATAATAGTCAACGCTGAAGATTGGATGCAAAAACAAAAGCGATAGAATAATATAAAAAAGGTAATTGGGAAGAAGAAAGAACGAAATACACTATACAGAGTGAAGTGGATCTATATTATATTTTGAACCTTGTTTTAATGTACAAAAGCACTTTCATATATGTACGTTTTTTTGTTAATTTATAATAAAAAATTAAAAAAAAGTACTTTGCGGGTCGAAAAACTACTATTTTTTAAACAGGTTGGTACTATTTTGAAAATCCCATTGATCATACCTGATTAGTAACTAGTATTTAAATTATTTTTTCTAAAATTTTATAAATTCTCGTTGAGTTTATTATTTTATTTAGTTAAATATTTCAATTTTGCCATATTAAATCTGAATATTCATTTATTCTAAAACATTACTATAATATAGTAATGTAATTTTTAAAATTTTTTGTTTAAAAAATTTTAAATTTTTTTTAAACAAAAAATCTAATTTTTGAAATTTTTTGTTTAAAAATTTTTTAAACAAAAAATCTAAAAAATTAAAAATTATTTTAAAACAAATATATTTTAATTTAGTTTTAAAAAAAAATTTTATAACAAATTCAAAAAAATTTTAAATTTGAAATTTTGTTTAAAAAATAAATAAATTAAAAATTATTTTAAATCAAATTTATTAATTTTAGTTTTCAAAAAATTTTAACAGAGGCCTTATGCTTGAGAAAAAATAAGAAAACTAATTTCTACGAGAGAACTTTTCACATAAGTATAAATAAATCTATCAACTGAATGAAAATTGAATGCAGCTTTTATTTTAATGACATTCAAGCTAAAATAAAGAAGTATATTTTTTATAGTTGGCATGGCACTGCCACTTTATCCAGCTGATAGTTTATTTAGAAGTTCTACAATATTGATCAATTTTTAATCCAATGAATTAATTTTTAATCAAACTCATATAAAAAACCAATAAAAATCCTAATCAAATGTATCACTATTTTATTGAAAATTTATTCAATTAAAGTGCTACAAATTTGTAATTGAATGAACAATTTTCGTGATTGGAGGAATTTCAACGACAAAATTTATTGAATATGCGGTTTTCATGATTGAAATTAGTTTTTATTTTTTTGTGTGTATGAGCGTCATTGATCAGTTAGCGTCATTCTTGTTTCAGATTTTGTGAAAAGAAGTTATAAGACGCAATCAAATAAAATAATACATAATAAACAAAAAATAGAAAACATTTTAAAGATATTAATTTTAATAGTGACATTGTTTGTAGCAGAAAGAATTCGGTCCAACGAAGGACCTTCGAATTAGATTTTACTTTAAAGTGCTCAGTGTTATAAAATAAGTAAAAAGTGATTAAAAAAAGTGTTTTTTTTAATTTTTGCACTCACGTAGAAAAATTATTGTTGAAGAGTGTCCATAATAAGGAGTGTTACAGCTTTTAGTTTTGTACAGAAATCAAATTGAAGAAATGTACAAAATTGAAGAAAATGTAAAGAGTGCACAAAATAATCATGATATGTTCCTAGTGATCATAATATGATTTTAAGTGATCACAAAATTTTCGACAGGACTATAATATGATCACTGGGAAAATATTATGATCATCAAGAATATATTATGATCCTAAGGAAAATATTATGATGATTTTTGGATGTATCGTGAAATTTTAATCCAACTTCAGCAAAATACAGGTAGAATACTATAGGAATTATAGGACATTAATATGATAATATGCAGGACAATAATATGATAATATAGGGAGACTTTTACAATCATAGTGTGATAATTTATTCACCATATTATGATAAAAATGAGGTAAGAGTGTGATTGTGCCAACTATGTAATAACATGATTGTCGTAATCATAAATCCAAAAATATATGATGATCTTAGAATATGATTATCCCAACCATGTTTTTTCTTTGCGTGTATGTAACAGTTATGCCATATGTTGTCCAAATCGACATTATTAACTTGTATACCCAATAGTAACATGTAATTGTTGGTACTCAAATTAAAGGAAATTGTCTCACGATTCTAAAACTGTTATTTTTTATATTCATAAAACGTAGCTCTAACTAGAGGCATTTTTCGACCAAAACGGCGTCGAAAAAAGTAAAATATTAATATGAACTAAAATGGTACTCAAATGAAAGGAAATTTTCTCACGATATCAAAAAATAGGTTTTTTTTTACTAATCCGGTGGACGTGGATCGAATTAGAGGCATTTTATTAAATTTTAGACCTTCGAAAAATCAAAAAGTCCAAAATCACATTATTTTAGTTTTGGTAAAACCCTGTAAATGTCAATTTTTTGTTGTTTATTTTGAAAATTTTGAACACAAAAGTCAGTTGGAAGTAGAAATGACAAAAGGGGTCAACTTTTTATTGATGAGAAATGTAATTTCAGAACTGATATAGTTGAATTGCGCCGCAGTGAAAATTTTTTTAATGTTGGGTATACCCAAGGTTTTTAGATGATATAAAAATGAAACTTTTTGATGGAAAATGGAATTTCAGAAGTGATATACTCTTACTTCGCCGCAGGCAATCATTTTTTTTTTATAAAAATCGCGCGATTTTTCCAAAAACATTTTTTGAATTTTTTTAAATTCATAAATGTCTAAATTTTTCATGCGTTTATCGATTATTGAAAAAAAGTTGTTCTTGAAGTCGAGAGGGGACATTTTCTATGATTTGAGTACCATTTTACCATCCAAAAAAATTTCATCATTTTCAATTTCATCCCCCCTCTTAAGGGACTAAAATGGTTCTAGTTAGGGCTACGTTTTATGAATTAAAAAAAATAACATTTTTGAAATCGTGAGACAATTTCCGTTAATTTGAGTACCCACACTTACATGTTACTCTGTCCCCCCGGTTTTTGCCCCCAGGGACCTCCCGGAGCCGAGCCCCTCCAAAAATTAATTTCGGTTTTTTTCTTTTTTATTTCCAGAGGGGGTCATATTTTCTTTATATTTTTTTTACGAAACCCCAATATGGTACCTCATGAACAATATTTTTAACACAGTTCCAGATATGATAATATATGGTAGTACCATATAATTTGATATCGCAAGTAAAAAAAAATGAAATGGTGCCATATGAAGTTATATTTAATTATATATAATCTTTTATGTAATTAGATATAATTATATCCGAAAAATGAGAACATCTTTTTGTATCTTATTGTATCGAATTGTATACAATTGTATACAATTTGGTACAATTTGATACAATTTTATGCAATTCGATACAATTGTATCCGAATTTTGTCCTCATCCAATTATTTACATCAAATTATACCTTTTTGTATAAAATTATATAAAATGTTATAAAAGTGGACATAGTTTGATACAATTATATCTAAAAATTTACCTTATATTTTAGATCATATTATATATGACCACATCTAACAATATACAAAAATTTTTTTTTTTAATAAAAAAGATATGCAATATCTGGAGATCAGACCTGGGGGATTTCAATTACAATTGCAACTTAATGTAATTGAAATTAAAAAAAACTGAATTACATTTCATGTAACTGTAATTGAAAATTTTCAATTACAAGTAATTGTAATTGAAAGTGATTTCAATTTAAAATTTCAATTACATTTAGAATTAAAGTGTTTTTTGTTAAAATTTTGTAGAAAAAACTGACTGGGATAGGTTGGATAGGCGTGGTTAAGTATAAAAAGAATACGTCATGTTGGACTGACCCCTTGTGCTTTTTATCATTATTTCTTTTCCGAAAAAATGTAACTGTAATTGACATTTTTTCGATTGCAATTATATGTAATGTATAATTGAAAATTTTCAATTACAAATTACTTGTAATTGTTTTATTTGTGAATTACAATTACAAATAATATGAAATTGTAATATAATTGTGTAATTGCATGTGTAATTAATTTCCAAATATAATGATTAACCCAAATGTCTGCTGGATATCCTATAATTTAGATAAATCGTCCATTACTTTTATCCAGATTTGCCATGACAGTGCATTAAACATGAACAAAATTTTCTTAATTTTTAGTAATTTTAAAATAAAGTTAACAAGACTGAAATTTTAAAGTTAATAGGATTATGTTATACAACCAAGATATAAGAAAAATAGCAAAAAAAGTAGTAAAATATTACATAATAGTAAAAATTACTAAAAATATATGATGCAAAAAATAAACTCACGCACGAATCATGCACGGGTTTTATATTCTTATTCACGCTCACGCACGAATCAAGTACGAATTATATATTCTCAGACTCACGTACGAATCACTTGAGTATAGCAATTATTACTCACGATCACGTGTGAATAACGTGACTCGAACATTTCTAGTCACGCGCCAATCCCTAGTAATTACTAAATCTAAAACTAGTTCAAAATCATTGTTAGCATAGAACCACATATATTTTTATTTAAAATCACTTTGAAATAATTGCTTATGTGTGATGATATATAATTATAGATGATTTTATAAAGAACGTTATATTGTTATATATTAAAGAAATCATGAAATGTTGTAGATATGGAACCATATTAAGTTATATATGGGTTCTTATTCGTCAATATATAATCATATCTAACACAAATTATGAAATATTTCTTATATGGCTCCACATATAGTTTTATATTATTATGTATAGTGTCATATTAAATTATATATAAACGTATATGTAATTATATCTGTAATATGTTACTTTATGTACTTATATAAGCACATGCAATTATATGTAGGCCAGTATGTAATAATATAAAATCACATATATCTCCATATTAAAACCTTTGAGGAAAAAATATCTAACATATGACTATATAAAAGTATATCTGCTTGAATTTAAAAGCATATGTGGCCATATGTAACTATAAGTTACTATATGCAATTACATAAAATATGCATTTTAATCAATCATCATATGCCATTTAATCAATATATTGTCATATATGGTGCCATTTAAACAATATATTATACATGGGCAAATGCGGCTCGTCAAACCGTTTCGTGCGGCCAAAAAAAAAAAAACAAATACGATCGTATTTTCATTCCTGAAAGTGTAGAGGTTTTTGAAAGCAAAAACTCTGTTAAGTATTTGTCAGGAAAGTATCCTGATGAAGAAAAATACCAGTTTTTGGGAAAAAGGACTTATTCATAATAAGGAAATTGGAATGGAACTAGAATTAACAAATTCCTGAATAATCAATTAAAAACGCCCGAGTAAAAAAGTTTTGATATAATCATATATTATTTTATGTAATTGGATATAGTAACTTATAGTTACATATGGCCACATATGCTTTTAAATTCAAGCAGATATACTTTTATATAGTCATATGTTAGATATTTTTTCCCCAAAGGTTTTAATATGGAGACATATGTGATTTTATATTATTACATATTGGCCTACATATATATGTATGTGCTATATATAAGTACATAAAGTAACATATAAAAGACATAATTACATGTACGTTTATATATAATTTAGTATGACACTATACATAATAATATAAAACTATGTGGATCCATATAAGAAATCTTTTATAATTTGTGTTAGTTATGATTATATATTGACGAATATGAACCCATATATAACTTATAACATTCTTTATAAAATCATCTATAATGATATATCATCCCACATAGGCAATTTTTTCAAAGTGATTTTATATAAAAATATATAAAGTCCATATAAAACCGTATTGTATTATATTTGGTTCCATGTTATCAATGATTTTAAACTAGTTTTAGATTTAGTAATTACTAGGGATTGGCGCGTGACACGAAATGTTCGTGAGTCACGTTATTCACAAGTGATCGTGAGTAATAATTACTATACTTAAGTGATTCGTGCGTGAGCGTGAGTAAGAATAACCCGTGATTGATTCGTGTGTGAGTTTATTTTTTGCATCATATGTTTTTAGTAATTTTTACTGTAAAAAACGAAATGCTCGTGTGTGAGTAATTTGTTTTTTTGTTTTTTTTTTTGAGCATGAGTAAAAATTGCCTTTAATACGAAATTCTCTATACTATAACGTACACTTGACTGATTTCTTATATCTTGGTTGTATATCATAATCCTATTAACTTTAAAATTTCAGTGTTGTTAACTTTATTTTAAAATTACTAAATTAAAAGAAATTTTTTTTCATGTTTATTGCACTGTCATGATAAATCTGGATAAAAGTAATGGAAGATTTATCGAAATTATAAGATCTCCAGCAGGCCTGAGGTTAATCATTACATTTTGTAATTAATTACACATGAAATTACACAATTACATGTAATTGTAATTGAAAAAAAACTCATCTATAATTACATATTCGGTCTTATTACGAGGTTCGTAGTCGTTGTCGAAACTAAGTCGAATTTGCTGAAAATTCACTAAAAACGCAACTTTTGAACAATTTTTCAATTGGATTTACCATAGCACTCAGATTTAAAAAAATCCAGCATCAGAGTTTCATTTCTTTATAATTTCCATTATATACAAAATCATTTTATATGGAGTCGAAAATTTCGACTACAAATTCGACACTTGTAATCAGGCCGATTATTTGTAATTGCAATTCAAAAAAGAACAATTACAAGCAATTGAAAATTTTTTTTTATTTAAAAAAATTATTTTTGTATGTATATTGTTAGATATGGTCCTATGTAAAGTATAAGGTTAATATATTTGTATCAAACTATGTCCACTTTTATAACATTTTATATAATTTTATACAAAAAGATATAATTTGATGTAATTGGCTGAGGACAAAATTCGGATACAATTGTATCGAATTGCATTAAATTGTATCAAATTGTACCAAATTGTATACAATTGTATACAATTCGATACAATATGATACAATAAGACGTTCTCATTTTTCGGATATAATTATATCTAATTACATAAAAGATTATATATAATTAAACATAATTTCATATGGCTCCTTATCAATTTTTTTTACTTGGGCGTCGAAAAAAAAACAATTTTTATTTTTAAATAAAACTTAAAAACCAAAACTAAGAGCGCGAAGAATTGTTAAAATTGTTGATGTACACAAAATATAAAGAAATTGTAATTTCTAACTTGGATATCTGGAATTCTGTCATGGAATAACCCATATATTTTCCAAGTGCGATTGTTTTCCCGAGTAAAAAAAAATAATATATAATCATATGTGGCATATATAACAATATATAATTAGACATGTCGTTATGTATATCCATATATAATTATATATATCGTCTTTTTGAAAAAATTTTCCTTATATTATGCCATATATAATTTCATATAATTAGATATCGGCCTTTATAATATTAGATATGGTATATATGATTATATATTACATATCATGGCTGATCTGATTGCAATTATAGTTATATATAGAGCTGTATCTTAATATATATGGTGGCATTTTAGCAACCCGAGTAAAAAAAAATGATCTCGCGCAATATCTAAACATATCCAATTTGATATTGTTTAAGATCTGCTGTAATATTTAGCTGATTCAATTAGATCTCAAAATTGGGTGTATCCAATGATATCGTATTAGATCCCATTGCATATATGGGGATAAACTAAGATCGAGTTATATCTCAAAATTGGGAGGTCCAATGATATCTTTATGCGGTCCTATTCTCCTTGCAGGAGTAATAGGAACAAATATATATAATGATATCTTTGGGGATAAACCTAGATCTAATTTGATCCGAAAAATGGCAGATCGAATTAGATCCAGCTATATATTTGTGGATAAACTTAGATCTAATTTGATCCGAAAAATGGCAGATCGAATTAGATCCAGCAATATATTTGGGGATAAACGTAGATCTAATTTGATCCGAAAAATGGCAGATCGGATTAGATCCAGCAATATATTTGTAGATTAACTTAGATCTAATTTGGTTCGAAAATTGGCAGATCAAATTAGATCCAGCAATACATTTGTGGATAAACTTATATCTAAGTTGATCCGGGATAAACTTAAATCTAATTTATCCGAAAAATGGCAGATCGAGTTAGATCCAGCAATATATTTGGGGATAAACTTGGATATAAATTGATCCGAAAATTGGCAGATCAAATTACATCCAGCAACCCGGGTAAAAAAGTTTAGATATGATCAGATCTTTTTGGATCTAAATAGATATGATTGAATCTAATTAGATCCTGTACCAAATATTATCAAATATGATCAGATATGGCATATGTAGTAATACCTTATGGCAAGATCTGATCAGATCTAGTGCCAAATCTGTTCAAATCTAAAGTGATCTGGACATTTTCGCCAAATATGCCTAGATCTGATCAGATCTCAAATTTGTCCCCAATTTTGAGATCTAGTTAGATCTGGTAAAATGTACTGAGATCTGGCCAGATCTGATCTTTTTTACACGGTCATATAAAAATATATATGGCACTATATATAGTATCATATATTATCATATCTGGAACTGTATTAAAAATTTTGATCATGAGGTACGATATATGACCATATATTGTTTAAATGGCAACATATATAATAATATGGTTTAAATAGCACTATATATGCTAATATATTGCTTAAATAACACCATATATAAATATATATGGCACTATATATAGTAGCATATATTATCATATCTGCAAGTGTATTGGAAATTTTGTTCATGAGGTACCATATATGACCATTTATTGTTTAAATGACACCATATATAATAATATCCAGTTTAACTGGCACCATATACAGCTGTTGACAACTAATTAGAAACGCATTTTTTACACTAGAGCTTGATGATCATTATTGATATTTTCGTAAATTTACCGTTACGTTTTTTGTTTAAAACAATTGTATTATATTTATTACTCTTTTTATTATTATTTACACTCATTTTTGTTGCTGTTTATTTTAAAAGCTGTTATAATTTCTGAAAATAGTTTGCATTTTGTTTACTAAAACTCTAAGAAAGTGCTACAACTAATTAGAAACGCGTAATTGTTTATTTAAGTTTTCTTGGCTAAGAGCTATTTTGATAAAAAAATATTTTTTTACGGTTAACTGTTTCCAATTTAATCTTTAATAGCAAATAAAAAATTATAATTTTTAAGATTTATCATGGGAAAAGGCAAAAGCTGCACTCCTGAAGAACCGAGCCCAATTTTTGAACTTTAGAAGTCTGGAAAGTCTTATAGAGAAATAGCAAAGCAGCTAAAGTATTCCAAAAAAATGGTTTTTAATGATTTACAGCATATAAACTAATATGAGACCATAGCCAATGTTCCGCGAAAGAAGAGACCCAGAAACACATCAGCACATACCGACCGAATGATAACGCGAATCTCCAAATCCGGCCCAAAAGAGTCATCTACTGACATCCAACGTGATATTCAAGAAAATTTAAATGTCACGATATCCAAGCGGACTATTGCACGTCGTTTGGTGGAAACCGAGCTACATGGAAGAGCAGCTCGAAAGAAGCCACTTCTGAGTAGGATTCAAAGAAAACGTCGTGTGGATTTCGCGAAGTCCCATTGAAATTGGACATCAAATCAATGGAAATATGTGATTTGGAGCGATGAAAAAATATTAATCGCCTTGGTCCAGATGGTCGGAGATACGTTAGATGACCCATTAACTAAGAATTTAATCCTCGCTTCGTTTCACGGGTAGTGAAGCATGGTCGAGGGTCAATTATGGTATGGGGATGTTTCTCCTGGAATGGTGTTGGCCCAATTTATAAAATCTATAGAATCTTAAATAAGGAGAAATACGTTGATATACCAAATACTATCCTTTTGCCTATAAATTTTCCTATTATATGGCAATTTCAGCAGGATAAAGCACACGGCGAGGCTGACAAAAAAATTTTTTGACGCTAATTTCATCAACGTTTTGGAATGGCAATCATCCAGTCCGGACTTGAACCCCACAGAACATCTATGGGGGGACGTAAAAACAGCCGTTAGTCTGAAAAATATAACAAATATGGCGATTCTTTTTGAGGATGTTAAGAAAGCATGGGAGGCGATCACAGTAGAGCTATGTCGGCGTCTAATAACGTCACTGCGCAACCGATGTGAGGCTGTGATAAAGCAAAAGGGATTTGCAACAAAATATTGATAAAAAGTAAGAAAAATAAATTAATATTAGTTTTTTTTTCTAATAATATAAAATCGTTTCTAATTAGGTGTCGCTGTTATATTTCAAACAATATAATAAATTTATAAAATATTTTTAAGACTAAATAATTTTATAAGTTCTTTTTGAATATTTGTAAACAATTGAATATATTTAATTAAAATATTATGAAATAAATGAATATTAATTTTGTTTTATATAAAAACTTAAGCATTATTTTAAAAATAAAAGGCGATTCTAATTAGTTGTCAACAGCTGTATATAGTTATATATTGTTTAAATGATACCATATATAATTACATATTGCTGAAATACCACCATATATATTAAGATATAGCTCTATATACAACTATATATGCAATTAGATCAGTCATGCTATATAACATATAATCATGTATACCATATCTGGTATTATAAAGGCCGATATCTCATTAGATGAAATTATATTTGGCATAATATAAGGAAAAATTTTGGAAAAAACGTCATATATAATTTTATATGGATATACATAACGACATGTCTAATTATATATTGTAATATATGCCACATATGATTATATATAATTTTTTTACTCGGGTAGTGATAACTATTTCCTTATAACTTATTTTCTTGGTATCACCATACCCCTGGTTCTAAATTTCAGATGCAAATCTAATGAAACTAGATGAAAACAGCTGTTGCAATCTGATTGTCATAGTTTTATGAAATATTTCAATACAATGTAACTGCCAGAACTTGTAACCGGATTATCTGTATATATCAGTGTTTAGATTATATCATTTTGATATAATGTAAACCGCGTTTTAGCACGCCGCTTTTGAGCGCCCTTAGTGCATTTTGAGTGTTTTAAGCACATTCTTTACAATAGGGAAAGTTTTTTCTCGAAAAGGTGGTTTGATAGTTTTTGTTAATTCATATATAGGCTACAACACTTATTCATATGTTTCTATTAAACGGAATTTGTATACAATCTCTATATATTAAATAATAATGTGACTGATTCACTCACCCACTCACATACTCAATATCGCCCAGTCTAAACCGCTGGAGCCAGGAAGTTGAAATTTGGTACGAAGGTTCCTCCTATGGGAATTTGGGACAGGAATGTTGTAAAAAAACTTTCCTTGACGGCCTGCCTAAACCACTGGAGATATGAAGTTGAAATTTGGTACGTAGGTTCCGCCTTTAGAGTATACATCTAGTAAGAAGGGATTTTTAGATTTTCCTATCGAGATGGCCAACAAATAGATCAGTCTCCCCCTTGACGGCCTGCCTGAACTCCTGGAATTAGGAAGCTGATATTTGCTTGTACGTTTCTTCTCCGGTGTAGACGTCCGCTTGGACATAATTTTTGAAAATTCCTATTGGAACTTCAAAGTTTGTTAGTAGGTTCCTCCCCCTCCTGCGTAGGCATTCGCTAAAATGGGAGTTTTGGGAATTCCTACCGGAAGGGGTAAAAAGGGGAAAAGTCAACCCCATTTACGATCTGCCCGAACCCATTTTGTTAGAAATGTGAAATTTAAAAGTTCTTACTAGTATGAGCTAACTCACCGACAAGGTCCTTTTTGAAATATTGAATAGGAAAATGATAAAAATGGGGGTTCGAGGATACCCGCTAAGCCGGGATTCTTGGAAATTGCAACTGGAAGGGAACAATGGCGAAAAGTTCCAATTTGACGGCCAAACCGCTGGAACTAGAAAGTTGAATTTTGTGATACAGGTTCCTTCTCCGGTGTAGAAATCTGCAAAGACGGGAGTTTTGGAAATTCCTATGTGGAGGAGCCTCATACTGTCCCTTAACGGCTATCCTAATATCTTTGGATATGAGCATGAAATTTTGAAGAACGAGTGTAATTTGCTAACGAAATGGAATGAAACGGGAAACGAGTGAAAAAAACAAACGAACTTGAATGAATTGGCGAAGGAGAGGAACTGAAACAACAGATACGAGAAATGAAATGGAATGGCATGGCATGAGAACGAAGTGGATTCTATTTTTTAGTTAAGTGTTTGTAACTGTCGCATAGGACAATCGTAATTAATATTAAAATTAATTACTAAAGAATTATTTCTAGAGCTGATTTACAGCAAGAAGAAGAAAACTTTTTATTGAAAAATTTAACAGACACAAGGGAATCACCAGACTGCAGCAGTTTCGTCTCACCCAAAGACTCGTCAGTGGTTAGTTTATGTGTCCACTGATTAAAGTAATTTTTAATTGTTAATTTGTCTCTATATGAAAAACTTATTGTGTATTGCCATGTCCGGGGATTGAACCGGCAGCCCTCTGCACAGGCATCACCTCTTAACAAGATCCACCATGGTCCGCATACCGCTGAGTGTGGCTAATTGAAGTTTTTTCAATCACAGCCTATACAGTGTATTTTTTTGTTTTTGTTTTTTATTATATAGGGTTTTCCAATAGGTACTTGACAACTTTGAATTTAATTTGTGAACGCACTATTTCACTGATCATCTAACTGTTACTTTCCTTTCTTTCAGTAAACTCAACATTTTTATTATGGTAAAGTACACGAACGAACAACGTATGCAATAATATACTACCGAAATTCGGAGTCAGTGACCGCAACTTTAAGAGAGTTAACTCCAATTTTCGGTCGTTATTCTCGCCCGAGTAGACAAGCAATAACATGTTTAGTGCAAAAATTTGAGTCTACATATTCATTGTGTGATGCTGCCGTGCCAGTGAGATAACGGGTTGGTCAAAGTGACGAAAATATCGCTGCCGTTCAGGCGTCCGTAGCAAACGATCCATATCAGTCGATTCCGCGGCGCTCTCAAGAAATGGGCATCGCCCAGACCACTTTATGGCGAATTTTGCATAAAGATTTTGGTTTACAGCCATACAAGATCAAGCTGACTCAAGAATTGAAGCCGATGAACCATTTGACGCGACGTACGTTATTGAAAAAAAAGTTGTCACGTGTTTATTGGAAAACCCTATATATTGTGATATATATCAGCACATTGTCACCTGTTTTACAAAATTTATAACAATCTGACCAATTTTTGGTTAATACATAAAATTTGTGACCAATTTTATAGGCCAAGTGTAAACTCCGTAACCAGTAACACATTAGGTTTTTCAACTATAATAGCTTATATTTTAATAACCAATGCAGATAAACACTAACTGTAAGAATTTATATGAAGAGGAAAAGTTACGCTATTAATAAAAATTAATATATTTTACAAACTTTTTCGCATATCTATGCTAACACGACTTCAATTCTGTAACGATTTTTCGTCATAATTTTTGATAAAAATGCATACACCAGAATTTTGGAGTTATATATTAATTACATTGCGAAAAGTATAATGTTATTTGTACTCAAATGATCGTTGGACTGTAAGTAATCATCTAGTATAACAGACTTGAAATTTTTCTGCAGCATGTAACATCCTTTGGAAAGACCTAAAAAAGAACTTCACCATATCTTTCCGAATGAAATTTGGAGAATTTCAAGTGAAATTAATTGTGAATTCTCTTTGGAATTTGTCAAATTTGATCTTAAATCTGAACAAAAATAACGGTAATTAATTGTTTTCTTACAATATTGAGAAAATTTTAAGAGAATTTTCGATTTTTTATTTCGAAATGAGAAAATTCTAAAATATAGTAGCATTTACCACTTCAAATTTAGAAAATTCCATTAGAAGTTCAGTTCTGCAATTTTAATGAAAAAATTCAAAATAAAATTTAGTCTTTTTCCCAAAAGCACCGTAAGTGGGTTTTCACGTGGTAAAATTTTACTCGAACTTTAATTTTACTCAAATTTTAATTTAAATTATAAAAATGAACAATTTTTAAAATTTATATCAAAGACACAATCACAATATACTAAAAATATGACTTTCCCCAAGAAAATTAATAGTCTTGTACATTAAATTTGCGTGAAAACAATCTCTACTCAGTTTTCACGTGAAATTCATTGTCGTGGAAAATTATCATTTTTTTTATATGGAGGAGTCTAACAATTTTTTCACGTGAAATCCGAACAACTTACGGTGCTTTAATATAAAACAGTATTTTACTTTTAAAGTCTACTTTATATTTAAACGGGTTTGTTCATTTTGTGTATGAAAATCCTAAAGAAATATTTACATTTTCAAATATTTTAATTGGTTGAAAATAAATTAACCAATCAGAATGCTCCAAAAATAAAGTAGGTCAAAGCATGCTGCCACCCAAAATTTTAACTAAAGTCAACAAAAATATACATTTGGAAAATTTAAATAGTAAGGGCGTTTATTTTTATTTAAAGAATTTTCAATTAAAATTGGAATTTTAAATTAAAAAATGCGAAATTTTAAAATGAAATTTCTTTTTGTCATTTGAAATTAGAAAAATTTCAAACGAAATTGATCTACATATAATTTTGAAAATCTAATTAGAAATTTAGATCTTTTAACTACATTTCTCCACAAACTTTAATTTTTTTATAATCAAAATTATCAGTTTTTTAATAAATTTGTTAAAATATCTATTGAGATTTTTTAAATGACGACTGGTTAAATTAAAATAAGGAAAAAATTTTATATTTCATATTATTATTCATAACAAATTTTTATTTTGTTTCACTTTATTCTTTTTTTCCTCTTTTTTCTCTCCTTTTTCCCTCTTTTTCCTTTTTTTCTCTCCTTTTTCTCTCCTTTTTGTATCTTTTTCCTTTTTTTTTCTTTTTCGATTTCGCTGAGGGAGCCTGGAGCCGAGCATGTCTAAATAATTAGCAGTAGAGTTAGGGTCTACTGCTTATAATTCGGTGTCAAAACTCATTATTTTTGTTCGACAAGCTCGTGTTTGTAAGTAGTTGTGGAAAAAACACACAAAATTTGTACACCCACTTACCCGTTGCGTTATAAAAATATACAAAATAAGTAGTTACCAAAATAAATAGTTATTCGGGTGCTAATAAGCATTTAAAAAATAAGGCTTACTCGTACACTTATTAGTGGATAAAAAATAAGTAGTTACCAATATCAAATTATTTTTGTAATTAACTAAGTAGTCGGGCGTAAGCTAGACTGATTAGAAACACGTCTTCCTCTAACAAAAATAACTACTACCGACGCTGAATTATAAGCAGTAAAAAATTTTAGTTTCATTTTATAAACACTTATTTGGTAGTGAAAGATTTTGCTGGGAAGTGCACCGCGCAAAAGAATTCTTTTAGACATTTCATAACCCTTACTATTAAGATAAGACCTTGTTTTTTATAATTGGTGAAAAACATTTTGAAATTGTTCTACCAATATACGTGGTAATAGCTTTTTAAATTATAGGTTTCTTTAAATTTGGAAAATGAATTTGAGAATCATCCAAATTCCCTGAATTAACGAATTTTGAAAGAAGATAGTATAAAAAGAGCCAAATATTTGATTTCGTTAAAATAGGATGACTTTTAGTTCTTTGGTAACTCGAGTTAAGACAAAAGCAAATTAATGCTGGCATCAACTTAACCGCTAAATTGCTTTGTTTGTTTTCAGTCTGTATTGTTCATGAAATTTCTTGACATTTCCTGACTCATCAGTTCAGGGGTATGGCATCACCAAAAACAAAAGTTATAACGACATCGTTATCACTAGGTGGCACTTTGTTCAAAAAATTGACAATTTTATTTTTTATTTAAATTGAAATAATAACAAAACAAAAAAGCAAAAAAAAACGGATATCTCAAATTTTATTATTTGAATATATTTCGCACTTGGTTTTTTCTTATTTTGCGCAGTTTTCAGCAATTTTTGAGTTTTCAAATATAGGCTCAGCTGATACTAAATAGTTGCTCAGGTAATACTAAATTTCAGCGCCCTCTAACGGTGAGTAGTGTAAGTTTTGATTTCCAATCTCTATAATTAATAGTCTCTGCATCAGTTAAGCACAAAAAATGCGTCAATTGATTCAAAAATATATTTTGATAATGAGATATTTAAAAAGTGACGTTGGTTACCCTTGTGTATGGTTTTCCACACATATATAATTTCTATGTATTTTGCACTGGAGCAGCATAGATTATGATGACGAAAGCTTTACGATAGTGGTAAAAAGCACTCGACGGAAGAAAATGGTGACTCGGGGGATAGTGAATTGATTCTGAATTTAATTTAATGGAACAGAATGAAGATGTCGACGCAACAGGAATCTTATCCTGGCCACAGGGACTTTTACGGTAATGACCGGGCAGATGAGTTGACAAGGGCAGGTTCTGCCTTAGATGTCTCCACAGCGATGCCAGTCACTATACCGCTGGGAATTAAGGGCGGGATCTTTGAACACTGCCTCTAAAAGGAGAGGAACAGATGGACTGCACTTGGCACTTGTAGGACCGCGAGACTCACTTGGTCCGACTATGATCTGGGGTGCAATAAACATCTCCTCAGCAGGTTTATTTATTTTTATTTATTATTTAGGAAAGGTGTGGGGAGGAGACGGTAAATCATCTAATCTGTGATTGCCCGGCACTACAGGGCATCCGATGTAGGACTGTGGGTGATCATATACCAAACGCTCTATCGGTGATAATGTAAAATTAGATGATCTTACCCGTTATCATAATTTACAGGTTGGGTCTAGTTCTTCGGATATTATCTCCTTACGGGGTGTATTGTCTTTTCAAAACGGAACCGCTGACACCTAAACCAATCAGCCTGATCCGTAGATAGAAAAGTGGATCCATTGTCTGTCTCAAAATATGGTATAGTATGGAATCTTTATCCAGTTCACGATCGTGCTGGAAGATTATGGAACGAAAATGTTGCGTCCATTTGCGTCCAGGCACAACAAGATATGCAAGAGCACGTATCGACGATGCAAATTGAGAATGTTATTCTGAAATGGTCAAAAGCATATGCAAAGGTGCAACGCGGCAGATATATTCTTTGATTAGAAGTCTAGGTGTGAGATCAATATTACGTTTTAATTATAATTGTAATAATTTAAATTAAAAAATTAATAATATTGGATTTATTTGATGGCGAATGTGGATGTCCCATATTTAGAGCGATAATATCCAGAGACTATTAATTATAGAGATAGGAAATCAACAAAGACCTCAAATATAAAGATGTAACAAAATGCATCCCTGTTTAGTTCCAAAAATTTCCAACAGATGGCGATATTGTCCTGCATTTCTGTGTCATTATTTTGAAAATTCTCTCTAAACAAATATGGCTGTTAATCAAAATATAAAAATCAAAACAAAAAAATAAAAATTTAAATAAAATTTAAAATTTTTAAAAGTATACATGGTTTTGTAGTGTTTTTGCAACTTTTATAAATAAAACACATAGTTAAAATTCGTGTAGATAAATAATAATTATACAGTAAAAGAATATATAACCATCAAAGTGTTAAAACGTATTTGTAAAAAATTAAACAATTTCTTTTTGTTGAAATAAAAAAAATCACAACAAATATGTTACCCTACACCATTCATTGTTTGGCTTGGTCTTTAGGTTGAACTAAAAATATTTCCGTCGAAATATTTTTTAAATGTTTGTGTTTAGGATTTGTTATAGGGAGTGAAAATCAAAAAATATTAAGTTATCGAAGTAGTGATAGAAATTTGAATTTATGTTTCAGCTAAATGTTCACATTTATATACTATTACACATTAAAAAAAATTTTTCTATCCAACAATATCTCAATTCATAAAAGCTTTTATTAGGGGAACTCGGAGAATTATGTTGGTAAAATTAATATTAAAATATTAATATTAAAATAAATAAACGCAAATTGATTCTCCCGAAATAAATGATATTTTTGCATATTTATACCAAATATAATAGATAATCATAGCCAATTACATGTTAGGAATGGTTTTTACCTTTTAAATTCTTAAAAGGTAAGAAAAAATGTTGGTGGTAATTTTGTGTTTCAATTGCTAGTTTTGATAGAAAAGTAGGATCGCCGATCAGAGTAAAGTTTTTTAATTTTTCAGAAAAAAATACCAATAAAAAGCTTTTTTAATATATATTCCCTACGGGAAATTTTAACAAACTGTCACCGAACTGGCCCCTTTACATGAAATAGACTGGTCACTTTTACATGGCGTTGTCATAGGAGGGGGAAATTGACCCCTTGTGACATGTCATAAGAAAAATCGCAGGACAGGTCCCTGAACTTTGTTTTTTTATGAGAGTTCAGTAACCTGTCCTAGGATTTGTCTTGTGACATGTCACAAGGGGTCAATTTCCCCCTCCTATGACAACGCCATGTAAAAGTGACCAGTCTATTTCATGTAAAGGGGCCAGTTCGGTGACAGTTTGTTAAAATTTCCCGTAGGGTTTTTTTACGTAAAATAGTTAAAGACATTTTAGGGTATATGTATATACAAAGCACCTTAAATACTTTTTGTGAGTTAAAGCTACTCTAAATATCAATTCCACTTTGGTTTCCGAAAGTGAAAAAAAAAGTAGTTTTTTGTTTTACGTCTTCTTGAGAAGCTTTTAACATTCTAATTACCACTATAAAGCCCGTAGCATAGTCGATATTTAAAAAAAATCTTTCTTTTCAACATAAAATTGTCTATAACAACTTAAACCTCAAATTCCGAAATAAAAAATAGTTTTGAACTGTTTTATAAAAAAGTTTGCGAAAGTGAAATTGCAAAATCAAATCTATTCCGAAAAACCTATAACATGCCTGATAATATTCTAATTACTATTTCAGTGTAATTTTTAAATCCCGACTGAAATCTGGCTTTTGTCAGTACCAAAAACAAAACCGAATATTCGCTTTATTCGGAAGAAACCGAAAGTTTTTGTTAACATTTTTCTTAAAATTACGTAATTAGAAAAAAACTGAAAATAAGATCTTAAATTTTAAATCAGATCAATTCTATTTATTATGAAAATAAAATTAACAAAAGACGTTATGTTAAGCCACTTCTAGATGAGGGAAGAAAACAGATATGAATGGAATATAAGCACCAAATAGCAGAAATCATTCACAATCTAGTTTTTGATGATGTGTTTCTGATTTACCGCTAGTATTTTTCTCTAAATTATATTTAAAACAATTTTAAATGTTTCGGCATTTGGCCACAATCTTTCCGAAAAGTTGCCAAATATATGGTTTTTGCCGAAACCGGTCGGTGGGATTCTGAATTTTATTTAAATGCAAAAGCATATAGTTTTTTCTATATTGAATTCAAAAAACTAGAAATCCTGTTTTGTAAAAAAATTGATATTCAGTTACTTTGTGTTACAAAATGTTAATTAGCTTGTGCGACTATTTTGTTTTCATATTTAAATTTTAATGTTGCAAACGGAGGAATAAAATCTATATTAACTAATTTATAGTGTAGGGTGTTTATTTTTCTCTTGTCAAATTATTTTAATAACGACTTCCGGTAGTACTCATAAGCGTTATTCAATAGTACTCGTTAGCGTTATTTGGAAATGCCTGCCATCTGGTGTATAATATTGGCAACTTTTGTTATATCTTTATATTTGACATCTTTGAAATCAAAACTTACACTACTTACCAATAGAGGGCGCTGTAATTTAGTATTACCTGAGCAACTATTTAGTATCAGTTCAGTATCAGCTGAGCCTATATTTAAAAACTCAAAAACTGCTTCAAACTGCTCAAAATAAGGAAAAAACACACGCGGAATATATTCAAACAATAAAATTTGAAGTATTTGTTTGTATTTTCCCTTTGTTGTTTGTTATTATTTAAATTTAAATAAAAAAGAAAATTGTCAATGTTTTTTACAAAGTGCCATCTAGTGATAACGATTTTTTTATAACTTATCAAAGATGTCAAATATAAAGATATAACAAAAGTTGCCAATATTATACACCAGATGGCAGGCATTTCCAAATAACGCTAACGAGTACTATTGAATAACGCTTATGAGTACTACCGGAAGTCGTTATTAAAATAATTTGACAAGAGAAAAATAAACACCCTACACTATAAATTTAGTTAATATAAATTTTATTTCTCGGTTTGCAACATTAAAATTTAAATATGAAAACAAAATAGTCGCACAAACTAATTAACATTTTGTAACACAAAGTATGTTATTGTAACTGAAAATCAATTTTCTACAAAACGTAGGATTTCCAGTTTTTTTTAATTCAGTATAGAAAAAAACTATTTGCTTTAGCATTTAAATAAAATTCAGAATCCGACCGACTGATTTCGGCAGAAAACCATATATTTGGCAACTTTTCGGAAAAGTTGTGGCCAACAAATGTCGAAACATTTAAAATTCTTTTAAATATAATTTAGAGAAATATACTCGAGGTAAATCAAAAACACATCTAAAAAAACTAGATTGTGAATGATTTCTGATATTTAGAGAAGCTTATATTCCATCCATATCTGTTTTCTTCCCTCATTTAGAAGTAGCTTAACATAACGTCTTTTAATTAGAAATTTTTGAAAAAAGTACTTATTATGTTAATTCATAATAAGGAAATTGGCCTCGAACTGAATTAATAAATTTCTAATTAATTAATAAAAAGGTCGAAAAAACAATTTTTTTTTTTTTTGAATAAAAATTAAAACCCAACATTTTGATAACGTCTTTTGTTAATTTTGTTTTCATAATAAATAGAATTGATCTCATTTAAAATTTAAGAACTTATTCTCAGTTTTTTTTTCTAATTACATAATTTTTAGGAAAACGTTAACAAAAACTTTCGGTGTCTTCCGAATAAAGCGAATATTCATTCGGTTTTGTTTATTGGTACTGACAAAGCCAGAATTCGGTCGGGATTTAAAAATTACACTGAAATCATAATTAGAATATTATCAGGCATCCCAAGAAACATTTTTACGGACTCTCCGGCACGTACGGATTCATGAATCCGGCTTTTACGATACGTTAACTGTCCGTAATGTACGTATCCGTCAATGCTTGTACGTATACGGAACATTAACGGACCCTATAAATGGATTTTCGAACACAATACGTTTTAACTCCGTATTGGTGTATCGGTTTCCGTACCTTTAAATACGGATTTCATCAGTTTGTTTACAAAATAAAAAATTTTTGTAAAGTCGGTGAAAATATTATTATAATAGGAATATATGGAGAATATGCAATAGAGGGAATTCTTTCTATCACACCATTAATCAAACAACATCAAGTAACAAGGTAAGATTTATGAAACTTAATGTTTCACAATGTTTTGTGTATAACATGTGAGAATTTGCATCGTGTACACAGTCAATTAAACCATAACTAATTTATTGTCTCTTTTCCATATAGATGTTGGATTTTACTCCGGGTCCCTAAGCGCTGGATAGATAGGTAAACCGAGCTGGATGTGCTAAATATTGTAATTATAAATAATAATTATAAATGAATTTATAAAAAAGAAAAAAAAGTACTTTGTATTGAAAATAATAAACATATGGTCTATTTTTTTGAAAAAATCGGTAGGATATGGACAAGGAAATACTCCGTTATTACACGACATAACGGTCCGGAAACGGTCCGGCATTGACGGACTTTCAGCGGACTAGTCCGTTTTTTACATGACATAACGGTCCGCAAACGGTCCGTCATTGACGGACTTTAAACGGACTTGTCCGTTTTTAACACGACATACCGGTCCGTAAACGGTCCGTCATCGACGGATTTTCAACGGATTCGAATCAGTTTCGATGTTCCTTATGTTCCGTTTTCTGGTCCGTATATGGATCCAGAAAACGGTACGTATACGGAGTTGGATTCCGTTTATGACGGACCAAAAACGGTGCGTAAACGGAACGAATTGTTTGTTGGGATGTTATAGGTTTTTTCGGAATAGATTTCACTTCGCCATTTAACTTTCGCAAATTTTTTCTAAAACAGTTCAAAACAAATTTTTTCTTTCGGAATTTGAAGTTTAAGTTGTTAAAGAAAATTTTGTGTTGAAAAAAATGTTTTTTTTTTAAATATCGACTATGCTAAGGGCTTTATAGTGGTAATTCTTCTCAAGAAGACGTAAAACAAAAAAAAAATCATTTTTTTCACTTTCGGAAACCAAAGTGGAATTGATACTTAGAGTACACTCACAATATTTTTTCCTTAAAATCAACCGAATATATACATTAAAACAATAGAAAAAAAGTTAAAAAAAGGACTACCCACTTTTCTTTTAAAACAATTGTATTTTATCGTTTATTTTTAATTGTTATTTAATTAACTGGAAAAGTCAGTAAAAATAATAGATTTATCGTTTATTTTAAAATTAATACTATTCTAACAACTGATTGTTTTTAACAGAAAATTTTGATTGAATATTTTAACTTCTACCGAAAGTCCGTATTTTGTGTATTTTATTTATTGAATGACTGATAGAAAATGTTAAAAAATATATTTCTTTGCAATTTAACTACTTATTCAATTAAAACAACTTTATTGATTTACTTTTTAAACAACTGTTGAACTTTTACAGTAAAGTTATTGTGAGTGTAGCTTTAACTCACAAAAAGTATTTAAAGTGCTTTGTATATATTCCCTAAAATTTCTTTAACTATTTTACTTAAAAAAATATATATTAAAAAAATTTTTTATTGGTAAATTCAATCATTTTCAGATTGATAAGCGAAAAGTATTTTTTTCTGAAAAATTAAAAAACTTCCTACTTTTTTAACTAAATATATCAAAAATAGCAATTGGAACACAAAATTATCACCAAAAAGTTTTCTTTTACTCTCCCTATAACAAATCCTAAACACAAACATTTAAAAAATATTTCGGCTGAAATAATTTTGGTTCAACCTAAAGACCAAGCCAAACAATGAATGGTGTAGGGTAACATATTTGTTGTGATTTTTTTTATTTTTACAAAAAGAAATTGTTTAATTTTTGTACAAATACATTTTAACACTTTGATGGTTAAATATTCTTTAATGGTATAATTATTATTTATCTGCACGAATTTTAACTATGTGTTTTATTTATAAAATTTGCAAAAACACTACAAAACCATCAATATTTTACAAAATTTAAAATTTTATTTAAATTTTTATTTTTTGTTTTTATTTTGATATTTTGATTAACAGCCATATTTGTTTAGAGAGAATTTTCAAAATAATGACACAAAAATGCAGTGACAATATCGCCATCTGTTGGAAATTTTTGGAACTAAACAGGGATGCATTTTGTTACATCTTTATATTTGAGGTCTTTGAACTTATTTTTTTGGTGATGCCATACCGCTGATAATATCGAACAACATCTCAATTCATGAATAGCGTTATGCGGTTTGATGACTTTATATGCAGGGGTATGGCATCGCCAAAAACAAAAGTTATAACGACATCGTTATCACTAGATCAGGGGTATGGCATCGCCAAAAACAAAAGTTATAACGACATCGTTATCACTAGATGGCACTTTGTTCAAAAAATTGACAAATTGCTCTTTTTATTTAAATTGAAATAATAACAAACAAAAAAGCAAAGAAAGATAAGTAATTCTGTAATTTTATTATTTAAATATATTTTGCGCTTGATTTTTTCTTATTTTGCGCTGTTTTCAGCAATTTTTGAGTTTTTAAATATAGGCTCAGCTGATACTAAAGTGATACTAAATAGTTGCTCAAGTGATACTTCATTTCAGCGCCCCCTACCGGTGAGTAGTGTAAGTTTTGATTTCCTATCTCTATAATTAATAGTCTCTGCACTAGATGGCACTTTGTTCAAAAAATTGACAAATTGCTCTTTTTATTTAAATTGAAATAATAACAAACAAAAAAGCAAAGAAAGATAAGTAATTCTGTAATTTTATTATTTAAATATATTTTGCGCTTGATTTTTTCTTATTTTGCGCTGTTTTCAGCAATTTTTGAGTTTTTAAATATAGGCTCAGCTGATACTAAAGTGATACTAAATAGTTGCTCAAGTGATACTTCATTTCAGCGCCCCCTACCGGTGAGTAGTGTAAGTTTTGATTTCCTATCTCTATAATTAATAGTCTCTGGTTATATGTACACACCCAGAAAACAGATTCGGTGTGACAACCCCATATGTTGCCAATCGAATGGTTGAGTTGCATCAAATGAATTTTTCGGTTGCGGCTACCGAATTATTTTTGACACTACTGAAATTCCATTGCCACAGTCAAATTAGTCCTGCCTCAATTGGTTTTCTGTTGTCACAACTGAAAAATTCGGCTACCACAACCGAACCACGCGATTGGGTACAAATGCGGTTATCAGAACTGAATCTGTTTTCTGGGTGCACTAATTTTATCTAAAAGCTAACGAAAGATCCGTTCGTTTACGTTACCGCGGGAACCCACAAGATCCCAATCATACACCAAAAGCGTTCCCGTACTCAATGCAATGATAACCAAAAACAATTGTGAAAATTAATTCAAAAATTCAATTAAACAAACCAATATGCAAAAGAAATATGTTATTTATATAATAGGTTTGTTCCATGTAATTCTGGGTAAAGTCTGGTAAAATGAGAGTAAACAAACAATTATCTCAAAAAATGGTAAAATTGCTCACAATACCGGGAACGCACAAAACCACATTTCAAGCCCAAAAATAAACGTCATAGTTATTTATATAAACAAAAGCTATTTCTAACAATAAAATATCGAAGGGAATAAAGAGAAAGTGTTAGAACGTGGTATTTGTTAACGATATTAATTAATGTTTACAACTTTTGTTAATATTTGAATTATTTTTACAAATTTAAAACAGCTGTTTTATAAACAACAAGTGATTTGACAGTTTTACCATTTTACCCGAAAAAAAGTACGAGTAACTTCTTGTAAAATGAGAAACAAATTATTCTCTCATCAACGCTCTCATTTACCCAATTTTTAACAATAGAAACGCTTTTTGGTAAGATTGGGTTCCCGCGGTAACTGGATTTATGCCCTCATAAACCGTGTATTTTTGTAATTACGTATATTTATAAATTTACCCGTTTATTTTAATGAATGCACCTTTTAAAACTATTCACATCTCAATTTTGCATTTAGCCACTTTTTCGATCTTTTCATAAATTAAACACAGAATTTTTTAGATTTGTATTGTGTTATTCAAAAACTTTTAAAATAGCCTAATTTCAGATTTTAAAGCTAATTTGCCAAAAACAATATTCACAAATGATTAATAAATAAAAATTTATTAAACGCTTAAAGCAGGGTATATCCTGAAATATCTGTTTGATAAAAATTGGAAAAAGAAAACCACTGTAAAAAACGTGAATTTACAATGATTAAATGAATTGTTTAAGAGTCATCCACCCGAAAATAGATGGAATACAACATTTTGTATCCAACCAAAAAAAAAAAAAACCTGCAAAATTCCAAGACAAGTCTTTTTTCGAAAATTTTCCCAAATTTGCATGAAAATAAAATAAAAACAAATTCAGTAAAATAGTGATGCATTTATAATAAAACAATACTCGATATTCGAATACTTTAAATATTCGTAATATAAAAAATTCTTTAACACAATTTGTTCCCATTATTACTTCTCAGTAATGTTCAAAAATCATTTTGTAATATGTTTTGATTTGTAATAAAACATTTTAATTTCCAAAATTTACAAAACAATATATTTACCTGCAATTACCGAGTCAATCGTTCAAAAAATTCATGTATCACTAACAATAAATAGAGAGAATATACAAAGTATTGCCAGAATTAAAAACAAAACTAATAAACTTTTATTGTATGTTATTGAATACAATTTTTTAATAAAGGTTTAATAGAAATAATGAATGCTTTAGCAAATTCATGTTTTAAAGCTAAATTAAGAAGTTTTTTTGGATAACAACTAAATATTCCCCCATTCATCTTAAACACATTGACACGGTGCAAAAATATAATTTAAATAACATACATTTAAATTTAAATTTAACGGTTCTATGTAATTCAAAAATCTGTGGTTATCATACACAGAGTTGAATAGAACCAGCTGAGATGTCTTAAGAATTAAGGTTCAAAGCAAAATAGAGTAATAATAACAAAGGATAAAAATAGCATTGTTAAATTTCGTTTATGTTAGTCTAAGTTGAGTTGTTGATAAGAAACGCGATTTTCTTTCAGCGGTCTCATAAGTAGTGTAACGACGTGTTTTCACTTTTTAAGCTGGGGCATACTCAGCGTGCCCAGGGTCCGTTACAAACTATTTATATTTCGATAAGAGAAGAAAACAATGTGCAATTTAATAATTTTTTCATAACACGTTATAAATTTTATTATTTAATTGTTCTTAACACGTAACAAGTGGACACGACACGACACGAATATTTGTTTTTATAGCCAGTAGAAGTCGGACAAGTAGCAAACGACAGTTCTATGTAGTGGTGTAGAGTAGAACGATAGTTCACGCTCACGGCGATGATTGGGCAGAGCGATAGCTCACGCTCACGGCGATGATTTTAGCAGAGCAATAGCTCACGGCGAGGATTGAGCAGAGCGATAGCTCACGGCGAGATTTGAGTAGAGCGATAGCTCACGGCGAGGGTTTGAGCAGAGCGATAGCTCACGCTCACGGCGAGGGTTTGAGCAGAGCGATAGCTCACGCTCACGGCGAGGATTGAGCAGAGCGATAGCTCACGCTCACGGCGAGGATTGAGCAGAGCGATAGCTCACGCTCACGGCGAGGGTTTGAGCAGAGCGATAGCTCACGCTCACGGCGAGGATTGAGCAGAGCGATAGCTCACGCTCACGGCGAGATTTGAGCAGAGCGATAGCTCACGCTCACGGCGAGATTTGAGCAGAGCGATAGCTCACGCTCACGGCGAGGATAGAGCATAGCGATAGCTCACGGCGAGAGTTGTCACTGAGCAGAACGATAGTTCACGCTCGCGTCGGAATGGGCAACAGAAAGATAGTTCACGCTCCTGCTGTTAGTTCGTGTTATGGCACAGAGCGATAGCTCACGTTGCGGTCCCTATCGTCAGCTGTCCTAGGTAGTCTACACCATTTCCAACTGTAATTGAGAAAAGAACAATTGAAATTGAGATTTTCCATTTGAAATTGAGAAAAGTTCATTTGATTTTGAGATTTTCTATTTAATATTGAGAAAATAACAATTGATTTTGAGATTTTCCATTTGAAATTGAGAAAAACGCAAATGGAATTAAGATTTTCCATTTAAAATTGAGAAAGGAACAAATAAAATTGAGATTTTCCAATTCAAATTGAGAAAAGAAGATATGTAATTGAGATTTTATATTTGATATTGGGAAAATAACAAATGAAATTTAGATTCTCCAATTGAAATTGAGAAAAGAACAAATGATATTGAGATTTTATATTTGAAATTAAGAAAAACACAAATGAAATTGGGAAAATTATAAATTAAATTAAGTAAAGTATAAATGTAATTTAGAAAATATCAAATGATTTTGGGAAAAATTTGTAATAAAGAACAAATTTTATTAAACACAAAAAATAAACAATAAAAACAACAATCAACGTACGGGCATATTTTTTATTTGTACGGCGGATTAATGGAATGTGCAGGAATGCTGTATGGCTCTGCTGGAGTCGCCAGCAGTTACCAATGTTTTAGCTTCATCAATACGAGCTCAATCTGAGTAGAGTTGCAGAAGAGTTTTCAAATACAGTTTCTAACCAATTGCAATAAGAAGCATTATCAACGACTACCAGGAACTCCGAAAGGTTGTTCCACATCTCCTCCTATCTCACGAAAAAATTTCTCATCCATTCCCTGGCAACAGGGAATCCAATTTTTCATCCAATTTAAAAACGCCTTTAACAATTGGGTCACGTGATGGTAGGTTGGTGGTGGCTAGCGCGAGTTCAAAATCTTGACTATCCACGTTTACGTTACCGGCTCTGACGTACTCGTTCAGACAAGTAACGTATTCTGAATATTTGGCCTTCTTAGCAGCTTTTAAGGAATATATATCGGTGTAAGATATTTCCAATTTCTTGCCATTTTTGTCTCCGTGCAAGCTTAATTTTATTCACAAGAATTTTATTAAATTTCTTAATTGCAGTTGAAAATTTCTCAATTTCATTTGTATTTTTCTTATTTTATTTGTTTTTTCTTTTCTCAATTTTAAATAAACAAATCTAATTTCCATTTGTTTTTTTCTCATTTTCAATTGTAAAATCTCAATTTCATTTGTATTTTTCTTAATTTCAAATGTAAAATCTCAATTTCATATGTTCTTTTCTCAATATCAAATTAAAAATCTCAATTCCATGTATGCTTTTCTCAATTTCAATTGTAAAATCTCAATATCATTTATTCGTTTCTCAATTTTAATTGGAAAATCTCAATTTCATTTGGTTTTTTCCCAATATGAAATAGAAAATCTCAATTTCAATTGTTCCTTTCTCATTAGCAAATGGAAAATCCCAATTTCAATTGCTCTTTTCTCAATACTACATGGAAAGCTCTCAATTTCAATTAGAAATGGTGTAGTTGATTAAAGGTGCTGAATGGTAGTTAAACCCCTTTAAGCTACTTAGGTAAAATCTTCTTTAAATGCAGAAAGATATTTCACGCACTTATAGAAGGTCTTACCTCGTTGCCGTCCACTGGCTAATTCTTTAAAATCGATCAATGCAGCAGCTTTTATACATGTTGATCGATGACACATAAACATTCACACATATGTATTACACAGTTGACAACAATTACATGAGTGTTACAATTAGTAGTACAATGATGCATTTTATAGTATTTTCTAATGTTCAATGTTATGTTTGACATCTAGATGGCATTTTGAATAAAATACTGTTAAATTCAAATATAATTTAAATAAATTAGAACACTGATAAGGAACCAATAATAAAATTAATTTTATATATATACATGAGACGCAAAAACGAATGCACTGACTTTTGCTCGTCTCATTATCTTCCCTCTAGGGAGGTGGAAAAGGTTCTCATACATATCCGGTGCGATATATTTTGATGGAATATTGTCGTTCATCTATTGTTTTTACAAAGTTCAGCTGTTTCTTCGGCTTATTCCACATTGCATAACATATACTGTTTCTTAACGCTGGCGGTATTTGATTTTTCTGAAGATCAGCTTGTTGTTTTCCTTTAACTTGGCTAACCATGGGTTTATCCTGCTTATCCGATCAATCAGTTGTTGCAACTCTCATGCCTGTAATCTTAGATCAGGAGAGAGAATGATGGCAACAACGTTGAAGGGGACGGCTGTGGCAGGGTTGAAGAAGACGACTGTGGTGATGACGTTGATAATGGCGTTAGCGATAACTTAAATGATGACATTGATGATAACGTTAATGATGACGTTGATGTTGATACTGATGATGACGATGATATTAGCGATGACGTAGATGCTAGTGATAACGTAGATATTAGTGCTGACGTTAATATTGGTGATGACCAGGCACCAGAAAACGTTTTTTTTTTTTGTTTTTATCAAAAATAAATATCACTAAAGTTCAAAATGTTTTAATTTCTCAATCGAAAACAAAAAATTTCAAATGTACTTTAAAACAAAAATATCCCTCAAGTTGAAATTCGAAAAATATCTTTAGGTATAAATATCAAAGATAAAAAAATTGATAAAAAAACAAAACTTTTTAAAACGTTTTAAAAAACGTTTTTTTTTTGTTTTTCATCTTTGTACTAAGTACAAAAATATGAATAGAATTTTAAAATTTTTGTTTTATTTTTATGGTGGAGATTATTATGGTTTTTGGTTTCAAATCTGTAGAAAATCATATAATATCCTAGAGTGAACTGTTGAGCGGTATATACATACAAACATATATTGCAAATATTTTTTTTTTTGCTAAAATGTTTGCCAATTGACCAGCATTTTGCACTAATATTATTCATTTTCGGAATGAAATCGCTGTATAAGTTTTCTAATTAAATTTTTGCACCAAGAAACCTTTTTCGCATTCCGCCATTAATTCGCAATTTTTTAAGTGCAGATTTTTAAAATTTATAACCTAGGGACCATAATACCCATATCTCATACCAAAGTTTGGTAATTAGTTCGCAAAAAAAAAATTGCCAAAAAAAATTTGCAAAAAAAAAATTTTTTCCATTAATGTATTCTTTTGCAGAATATAAATTGCTGATTAGGTTTCTTAACTATTTTTTTGTATCATAAAGGCTTTTTTCGCATTCCGCCAATATTTTGCAATTTTTTGAGTGCGGTTTTTTTAAATTTTTAACCTTAGGACAATAATTCCCATATCTTATGCCGAAGTTTGGTGGTTAGTATGCAAAAAGTTTCGCGAAAAAAAATTTAGCAAAAAGGAAAATTTTTCCATCAAAATATTCTTTTGAAGAATGTAAATCGCTGACTGAGTTTTTTAATTTATTTTTTGTACCATAAAGCTTTTTTTCGCGTTCCGCCATTATTTTGTAAATTTTTAAGAGCGATTTTTTTTAACTCACAACCTAGGGACTATAATACCTATATCCTATACCAAAATTATCTGGTTAGACTGCAAAAACAAAAAAAATTGGGAAAAAAAATTTTCAAAAAAGGAATAGTTTTGCATCAATATACATATGTATATGTATGTAACATATGTATAGCAGAATGTTAATCGCTGATTAAGTTTAAAAAATTTTCAATGCGGTTTTTTAAAATTCATAAATTTGGGACTATGATACCCATATCTTATGCCAAAGTTTGGTAGTTCGTACGCAAAAAATTTCGCGAAAAATAAGTTTTGCAAAAAGGAAAATTTCTGCATCAACATATTCGTTTGCAGAATGCAAATCGCTGACTGAGTTTTTAAATTTATTTTTTGTACCAAAAAGCTTTTTTTCGCGTTCCGCGATTTTTTTTGCAATTTTTTAAGTGCGGATTTTTAAAATTCATAATCTTGGAACTATAATGCCAATATTCTCATATAAAAGTTTGGTGGTTAGTTTGCAAAAAAAATTCGCGAAAAAAATTTTCCGAAAAGAAAATTTTTTGCATCAGTGTATTTGTTTGCAGAATGTAAATTTCTGATAACAAGTTTTAATTCATTTTTTGTACCATAAAGTTTTTTTTCGCGTTCCGCCATTGGTTTGCAATTTTTTAAGTGGGGTTCTTTAAAATCCATAATCTAGGGACTATAATACATATATCCTATACCAAAATTAGCTAGTTAGATTGCAAAAACAAAAAATCACGACAAAAAAATTTGCAAAAAGGAATAGTTTTGCATCAATATATTTGCTTGCAGAATGTTAATCGCTGATTATCATGCTTTGTAGAAGTATTTTCGGCGGAAATTTTTATTACTTTTTAATAACGCAAAGGTTTATATCATTGGATGCAGAAATATGTCTATATGAATGTTGTTTTAAGAATTTTTACAAAATTTATATGTAATTGTAATCAGAAAAAACTAAAAAAAACGTTTTAAAACGTTTTATTTTGTTTTTTCCTCAATACAAAAAAAACGTTTTTTTTTTTTGTTTTTTCCTCAGTACAAAATAAAAATAATTCTCAACTTTCCTGAAAATATCAGTACGGATATTTTTAAAATTTTGTTTTCGAAAAGAAAACAAAAAATAAAAAAATTGATGAAAACAAAATATCCATCAAGAAAAATAAATTCATTTGTACACAAGTGATTTTTTTTTATTGAGGAAAAAACAAAATAAAACGTTTTAAAAGTATTAATATCGGGTGCCTGGTGATGACCTAATAATTATACTAATGACATTTATATTAGTGATGACGTTGATATTAACGATGCCGTAGATATTGGTGATGACGTAGATATTACTAATGACGTTTATACAAATGACGTTGATATTGGCGATGACGTAGATATTACTAATGACGTTGATATTACTAATGACGATTATACTAATGACGTTTATACTAATGACCTTGATATTACTAATGGTGATTATACTAATGACGTTGATATTGAAGATGACGTAGAAGCGAGTGTTGACGTTGATATTGGTGATGACGTAGATATTACTAATGACGTTTATACAAATGACGTTGATATTGCCGATGACGTAGATATTACTAATGACGTTTATGTTACTAATGACGACGTGGATGCGAATGTTGGCGTTGATATTGGTGATGACCTAATAATTATAGTAATAATAATTATACACATGACGTTGATATTACTAATGACGATTATACTAATGATGACGTTGATATTAGTAATTCTAATTTTTATAGGATTTCATTTCGCGTATGTATATGGGCTATTCAAGGCATTCACCACTAAAACAATTAGTTTGAGAGTGGTTATTTGATATGTCTGGCCTGCCGATCATACGAGATGGTTCCGCGCGACTTATTTTTGAAGTAGTACGGATATTCTGGAAATCATCAGCCATCCCAATCAGGTCCCGAAGGGTAGTAACATCTCTCCTGCGAATATAGCGTTGGTAGTCAGGGTGAGCATTTCTAAAAAAAAATCTTTCCAACTTTTGGCTTTCAGTTAGATCTGAATGATGCATAAGAGTTTGGAGAGAAAACAGATAATTTTTAAAACGTTCCCTGGGTCGTTGTGTCCTCTTTCGAATTGCATAATCAAGTCTGATCCTTGTATTTGTTCTTATTTTCCTGCGACTGTATTAAGGAAAGGTTACCGTTGTTATTTGACCATTAATCTTTTCCAGGTGTGGAACCCGGGTCTTGAAGACTAGCTCCTGGAACTGCTAAAATATTGGAAGGCATTTTTGCTTTTGATGGCGTTAATAAGAACAGCATGTCGTGTGTCTTGTGGATTTCCAAGAGTCATTGAAAATAATCCTCATCGTGTTCAAATATTATAAATTACGCGAACCGCTTCTTCAGTTCATCTACGCTATCCGTTGAATTAAGCTCGAACTCAGAAGTGTATTAAATTAAGTCCTCCTTCTTTAAGGAATATGACCACGATGCTTACAATATTTTCATTTTAACTATCTCCTTCTTTTTCAAGTTTATTAAAAGTACAAAAAATATTAACCCGATCTATTTGATTAATTACACGTGTTATTTTTATATTCTCTTTTTTTTAGTCATGTTCAATTAAAAAAAAATGTTTTTTTTTTAACATTACTTTAGCAAACAAAATGCTTATTATGTATTATTATTTATTTTCTTTATTTTACCGTGTTATGTTAATTATAGTTTTCAGATTTTACCATAGTCACATTCAATTCCAAAAAATGTTTTTTGTCTTTTTCGCATTAATTTAACAATCACAACATTTAATATTATTATATTTTTTTTTACCGTTATTATATTTTCTAGTTTTTATATTTTAACATAGTCACATTCAATTTAAGAAAATTTTCGCTTCAATTCAACAATCACAATGTTTTTTTTCGCATTAGTTTTACAATCACAATGTTTATATATATATTTTTTTTTGATATTTTATTTTAGTGATAGTTTCCAGATTTTAACAAAATTACAGCACATGCCAAAAATATTATTTTTTTTATAAATTTGGTTTAAAATCACAGTCTTGTTTTTTTTTATAAATTTTTAACACATTTATTTTTCTTTCAGTCTCTTATCGGGAACAGTTTTGCGACTGTCCCTGCTCGGGCGCCATTGTAACGACGTGTTTTCACTTTTTAAGCTGCGGCATACTCAGCGTGCCCAGGGTCCGTTACAAACTATTTATATTTCGATAAGATAAGAAAACAATGTGCAATTTAATAATTTTTTCATAACACGTTATACATTTTATTATTTAATTGTTCTTAACACGTAACAAGTGGACACGACACGACACGACACGAATATTTGTTTTTATAGCCAGTAGAAGTCGGACAAGTCGCCAGCGACAGTTCTATGTAGTGGGGTAGAGCAGAACGATGGTTCACGCTCACGGCGATGATTGAGCAGAGCGATAGCTCACGCTCACGGCGATGATTGAGCAGAGCGATAGCTCACTCTCACGGCGAAGATTGAGCAGAGCAATAGCTCACGGCGAGGATTGAGCAGAGCGATAGCTCACGCTCACGGCGAGAGTTGTCACTGAGCAGAACGATAGTTCACGCTCGCGTCGGAATGGGCAACAGAACGATAGTTCACGCTCCCGCTGTTAGTCCGTGTTATGGCACAGAGCGATAGCTCATGTTGCGGTCCCTATCGTCAGATGTCCTAGGTAGTCTAGTTGATTAAAGGTGTTGAACGATAGTTATACCCCTTTAAGCTACTTAGGTAAAATCTTCTTTAAATGCAGAAAGATATTTCACGCACTTATAGAAGGTCTTACCTCGTTGCCGTCCACTGGCTAATTCCCCCAAAATCGATCAATGCAGCAGCTTTTATACATGTTGATCGATGACACATAAACATTCACACATATGTATTACACAGTTGACAACAATTACATGAGTGTTACAATTAGTAGTACAATGATGCATTTTATAGTATTTTCTAATGTTCAATGTTATGTTTGACATCTAGATGGCATTTTGAATAAAATACTGTTAAATTCAAATATAATTTAAATAAATTAGAACACTGATAAGGAACCAATAATAAAATTAATTTTATATATATACATGAGACGCAAAAACGAATGCACTGACTTTTGCTCATCTCAGTAGACAATCATTAAAATATTAACCCCTTCAAGACGAAATACACTGATAATGGCTTTGTAGCGAAAGCCGAAAATACGTATTCTGTATTGCTGGTCTTATCGAATTCTTTCAAATATATTTTTATTCTTTGTAATTTACTTGTAAAAATTGTATCATCTTTGATTTGAAAAATAATTTAAACAGAAAGTGATATTAATTTATGATCTACACCTTTTGCAATTGTAATTCAGAAAATATCAATTGAAATTCAGAATTTCTATTTGAAATTCAGAAAACATCAATTGAAATTCAGAATTTCCATTTGAAATTCAGAAAACATCAATTGAAATTCAGATTTTCCATTTGAAAATCAGAAAAAATCAATTGAAATTCAGAAAATATCATTTGAAATTCAGAAAATATCAATTGAAATTCAGAAATTATCATTTGAAATTCAGATAATATCATTTGAAATTTAGAAAATAGCAATTATTATTCAGAAAACATCACTTGAAATTCAGAAAATATCAATTGAAATTCAGAAAATATCAATTGAAATTCAGAAATCGTCATTTGAAATTCAGAAAATATCAATTGAAATTCAGAAACCGTCATTTGAAATTCAGAAAATATCAATTGAAATTCAGAAAATATCATTTGAAATTCAGAAAATGTCATTTGAAATTCAGAAAATATCATTTGAAATTCAGAAAATATCATTTGAAATTCAGAAAATGTCAATTGATGTTCAGAAAACATCAATTGAAATTCAGAAAATATCAATTGAAATTCAGAAATCGTCATTTGAAATTCAGAAAATATCAATGATATTTTCTGAATTTCAATTGACATTTTCTGAATTTCAAATGATATTTTCTGAATTTCAAATGATATTTTCTGAATTACAATTGATATTTTCTAAATTTCAAATGATATTTTCTGAATTTCAATTGATATTTTCTGAATTTCAAATGACAATTTCTGAATTTCAATTGACATTTTCTGAATTTCAAATGACGATTTCTGAATTTCAATAGATATGTTCTGAATTTTAATTGATATTTTCTGAATTTCAATTGATACTTTCTGAATTTCAAATGATATTTTCTAAATTTGAAATGATATTTTCTGAATTTCAATTGATATGTTCTGAATTTCAAATGATATTTTCTGAATTTCAAATGGAAATTCTGAATTTCAATTGATCTTTTCTGAATTTCAAATGGAAATTCTGAATTTCAATTGATATTTTTCTTTAGGAAATTTTGAGTGACTCTTTATTAGGGAATGCATCCCGGGATTCCCGGGAAATTAAGCTTTTTTGAGTTCCCGCATTCCCGGGAATTTGGACCGGGAATCCCGGGATTTCAAAAAATTATAAAGTTAATTATTTAAAATTTTCTTATGCAAAATTTTCCAACTTTTGAAAATAGTAAACATTTTACATTAGGCCTATTCGTTTATTTACTAAAATTTTCTACTTTTGCCATAACTGGATAAAATGAAAAAGTAATCAAAACAACTATTGGGTGAAAGTAGTAAGATTTTCGAGTTAACGAACACACTGATTAGTTTGTGTACTTGATCAAACTTTTTAAGTTCCTTTTAGTGCCTCTCAAATAGTGTTTGTATAAAAAATTTTGAATCGCACATATTTTGCATAGAAATAAAGAAATTTTTAAAAATTTTCAAGTAAGTTAAAATTTGTTCCCATAATTTTTAAAAATGTTTCCAATTTTCTAAAATTATTTTCTATATTAATTTTTTATTTTTATTTTGACGGACAATTTTTTTAGACTAAAAATTAGTTTTAGGTTATTCAATTTTTAAAAATATATAATTAGACAATTCCTAATATAAAATTAATTCTTTCCCACTACCAAAGAATTAATATTTAATAAATAAATTTTCACGATCATGAAAATTTGAGGTCTTTAATACAAATTATTTATACAAATTTTTAAATTATTATAAAATATTTTCTTATTTATTTTCCTTGCGGGATCCCGGGACCCCGGGAATTCAAGATAAATTTCCCGCCTTCCCGGGAAATCAAATAGTGCGGGATTTTGCATTCCCTACTCTTTATACATGATTATATATTTGTTTGTTGAAGTTATAAGATAAAAATTGTTAATAACATGGACCACATATAGTATTTGAATACTTTTTTCATGATTATTATGGCTGGGGGTCCAAAAGAAAAAAGAATTATTAATTCTAAGGTTATTTATAGTAGACGAAATTCTTGAATTAATAACACTGTGAGACAAATGGTAGGGGTCAGTGATCGGGAAGGGTTCAAACTACCGGGGAAAGTTATATCGGTAAAAAAGAAGTTATACGTGTCCCGGCGTTTCGCTGGGTCAACCCTAGGAATCGAGATATATCGATTTGAACTTTGGTAGAAAAAATATTTTTTGCCTAAAATATTAAAAAAAAGTAATAAACAAAAGGTTATTGATTTTTATGGTAGCGGTAACAAATATTTATTTTTACCGGCAAAACTGTTGAGTATATAGAAAAACGTTATATGAACAGATTAAAGGAATTGTAATTTTTAATTTTTTTAAAATTGTTTGAGCAAAATCGGACTAGTGGTTCTCGAGATATATCTCGATTCCTAGGGTCACCCAGCGAAACGCCGGGACACGTATAACTTGTTTTTGACCGATATAACATTTCGCGTTGGTTTCATCCCATCCCGATTTTGACTGTCGCATAGTGTAATGTTAAGTTATACTGTATTAAATTTTGTAATATATTTATTGGCCTTTTGTGGCTTTCATATTACAATAAATAAAGCAAATAAAAATAAAGCGAATAAAAAAACTTTGAACATTTTTTAAATTTTTTCTTGATTTTTTAGGCTACTAAAGGTGCGTTTACAATGATGGAGTACTCCAATCTGTAGCAAATTTAGTTCTTTTCTCTTTCTTACTAATACATTTTTGTATTTTGCAATCTTTTTTTAATCCACTCCAAAGTCAAAGTTGTTTGACTCTGGAGTACGGATTTGTTGCACTCTAGAGTTAACATCACTCTGTTAACTGTTTAACATGACAAATATAACTAAAAAAACACATCCCTAAATTGTGCACATCTCTAAATGTCAACAAATTATAAAAAAATATTAAAAAATATAAACAAATGTTTACAATTACGTGTAAATTACAAAATAACATTTTTTTTATAATAATTGCAGTGAAAGCCATGCAAAGATATTCGCAAAAACTGCGTAAGTACTGAAACGTCACATATTTTTTTGAAGTAACTCTACTCCGCATTGTGAACAGTTAACAATTGAATCTGTGCTGCAGAGTAGAGCCACTCCAGCATTGTGAAAGCACCTTAAGTATTCAGCAAAATTTTTTCCTGACTTTAGCAAGTTAATTTATTATTTTCTATTAGCAAATGTTATGAGGTAATAAAACTAAAATTCTGTATATTCAAAGAGTTTTATTGTTGCTGTTCCTATCTTACTAATATATAGCTAAAATAATCTGCTAAATTTTGCATTTTTTTCTGCAGCATAATTTTTAAAACTAATTTTTAGTAGTTTTAACTAAATTTTTTACATATTTTTTTCTATTGTAGTCTTAGTTTCGGTGCAAAGAGCTAGCACCGAAAAAACCTACTTGAAGTTGTTTTCGTTCCGTTGCCAAATCGCCAGTTTTTCATTGCTGATCGGCGGCGTTACGTTTCTAATTTTCGTCGCCAATTTCAGGACGAACTTTTTTTCGGCGCAATTGTATGGAATTTTGTTTTCGGCGCCGATTATGGTGTATGTGGAAACCCGCCTTAAGACTGTACTTTCATTTTGCGAAAGAACGATTAACGCTGACCGCGATGATTATTTTTTATGGTCTTCTAAAACCGCATAACCTATTTTTGTTAAATATACTGCAAAAAATCTTTTTAGATTCACTTCCAGAATAAATTTTTGTTTCTCCGAAAGTGCTCTTTATAGTGCTCAGTTCATAATTTTAATATTTTTATATTAAACCGTTAAAAAAAAATTATAAAGATCCTATATTATAATGCATACTTTAAGGTGGCAAATAATTTGTAAAATATCGAATTATGGATAATATAAAGGACTTTTATAGAAAATCCATAACCAAAAACAGTTTCTACCAGAACCAAACAGTTTAAAAAATCTTTAGGAAAACAGTTTTCATAATAAGATTTTGACATAGAGATTGCGAGTCCATTTTATTTATAAAAACTTCAGAAACTTGGCAATTCCCTATTTGATCTCAACACAAATAATTATTATTTTCGAGGTATTGTGTTTCATTTTAAAATTTGTCAAATTATTTGGGGAGAGGAACTCTAGCGACCAAGTCCTCTTCCCCCCTTGTTATGTGCCTGGGTCCATAGTGTAATATAGTAGCTTTATTCATTTTCTGGCATTTGAAAACATGAAGTAGGTTTGTAATTTTACTTGTACACAGTGTTGCCAGGTTAATTGGGCACAAAATCGTCAAATATTTTTGAAAAAATCGTCAAAATCGTCATTGCGTTTTGAAATATCGTCAAAATATTGTTAAAAATCGTCAAAACTTTAATAATCAAATATTTTTATTATTATGTATAACCATTTTAGAGTTAATAAAAAATTTAAAAAGTCACCCGGTTTTCGGTGTCAGCTGTAATTTAAGAAAAATTCTAAAACTAGTTTTTTATTTGATTGGTTAAAGTGAAGGAAACTTTCAATGTAAATTGATTTTGTAACAAAAAGAATTTCTATAGAAATAACGCAACACTTCACCAAAATGTTCTGTAAAATAATCCTTTAATACTCGTATCTCCAAATTTCAAACAATTTTATGTATGTATTGAAAATTTACTATATATTGAAATTAATGTTCGAAAGAAAAAGTTCACTTTAAAAAAAATTTCGTATCGAAAAAACTTTAGATTTTAATGTACTTAGTCTAGAGATATTTCACAGGTTCCTACTAAAGAATGTACATGAAAAAAGAGTCCGATATGAGATATACATCCCTTCGAAAAACACGTTACATTTATTAGAGATTTAAGAAAAACTATATTTTAAATAAAAATAATTACCAGATTCTGTGTTAGTTTTTCTACAAAAAACCATCAGATTCTAAAATGACTACATTATAGTATATATAGACTGGGCAAAAACTAGTGGTTTTTGGCCATTTTTAGGTTTTGAGCCGAAAACTACAAAATTAATTTAGTTTTTCCATACAATTTTCATACGAACTGAAAACCAGGTTCCACCTGGTTTTTGCAAAAAACCAAGTAAAAATATCTGAAATATGTATTTTTGATACACCCGGTATCATTTATAATTAATTTTCGATACACCCTGTTACAACGAATATAGAAAACAAATATTTTTTTAATTTTTTTAAAAATATTTCTGTTTTAATTTGAAATTGTGTATTTTTATTAATTGTAAGATGTATTAATAATTTTTTTACATTAATTTAACAATAAAAAAATAAAGAAAATTGTGTATTAAAAAATTGATATAACAAAGAAAAACTAAATAACTACCCAGCCAGCAATTTCGGAGCGATCATAAATAAGATTTTTAAATGGCTCATAGAAATGATTATTGGTTTTTTGAAAATAATCTTTTTTTGGTAGAAAATATGAACCCTCAGAAAACAATCCACAAAGTTGTCTCTACAATCTAAAAAGCTGTCTCAAAACGAGGGTTAATTTTTCGGACTCTAAGAAGATTCCAAAATTATTTAAATTTATGAGGAAAATTTCGATTTTATACGTTCTTTTTTCTGAGTCATATCTGAGTACACAGGGGGCTCTTTTGGACGGACCACTTTCATAGGAAAAAGTGGAAAAATGTTTATGTTTTTGGAGCTCATTTCTGAGTCATTAATGATCATCTTTGTTTGCTGGGTAGTGTAAATGACTTGGCTTTTGTAATTTAGTTTTGTATAAAAACCAGGTGGTTTCTGATCAGTCTAAATTCAGTATTAAATAAAAATTTCATGATAAATATTTATAAACTACCTGAATAAATTTTGAGATTTATTGATTTAGATAATGGAAAAATAACGCATTTTTGAACAATTGTTGTTATATTTCCTATTGAAAAAAATCGTTATTTTGAAGAGGAAAATCGTCAAATCGTCCCTTGGCTATTTTCGATAGTAAAAATCGTCAAAATGACGATAAATCGTCAAAACTGGCAACATTGCTTGTACATATGGTTCTTAATACCACTACAACTACACGAGATAGGGACAAGCTCTCAATTTTTAATGAGTGGTGCTACAATATTATGCTATGCCTGGGTCACAGAGAGATTACATAGATATCTCACTCTTCTTCTTCTTCTTATTTTGTCAATAAACAAATTTTAGCACACACATTCAAATAATTTTGTATAGGTTGTAACGATGTGTTTTCCACTTTTCAGCATGCCCAGGATCCGTTACAAACTATTTATATTTCGATAAGAGAAGAAAACACTGCGCAATTTAATATTTTTTTCATAACACGTTATAAACTTTATTATTTAATTGTTCTTAACACGTAACAAGTTGACACGACACGAATATTTATTTTTTTACAGCGAGCAGAAATCGGTCCCGTAGTAAACGGCAGTACTTTGTAGTGGGGTAGAGCAGGAAGATAGTTCACACACACGGCGATTAATTTAGCAGAGCGATAGCTCACGCTCACGGCGATGATTTGAGCAGAGTGATAGCTCACGGCGAAGATTTGAGCAGAGCGATAGCTCACGCTCACGGCGAGATTTGAGCAGAGCGATAGCTCACGGCGAGGGTTTGAGCAGAGCGATAGCTCACGGCGAGGGTTTGAGCAGAGCGATAGCTCACGGCGAGGATTGAGCAGAGCGATAGCTCACGGCGAGATTTGTGCAGAGCATTAGCTCACGCTCACGGCGAGGATTGAGCAGAGCGATACCTCATGCTCACGGCGAGATTTGAGCAGAGCGATAGCTCACGGCGAGGATTGAGCAGAGCGATAGCTCACGTTCACGGCAAGATTTGAGCAGAGCGATAGCTCACGCTCACGGCGAGAGTGGTCACTGAGCAGAACGATAGTTCACGCTCGCATCGGAATGGGCAGCAGAACGATAGTTCACGCTCCCGCTGTTAGTCAGTATTATGGCACAGAGCGATAGCTCACGTTGCCGTCCCTATCGTCAGCTGTATTAGGTGGTCGAGTTGGTTAAAGGTGTTGAACGGTGTTGTTCTTTAAATGCAGAAAGATATTTCACGCACTTATAGAAGGTCTTACCTCGTTGCCGTCCACTGGCTAATTCCGCCAAAATCGATCAATGCAGCAGCTTTTATACATGTTGATCGATGACACATAAACATTCACACATATGTTTTACACAGTTGACAACAATTACATGAGTGTTACAATTAGTAGTACAATGATGCATTTTATAGTATTTTCTAATGTTCAATGTTATGTTTGACATCGAGATGGCATTTTACATAAAATACTGTTAAATTCAAATATAATTTAAATAAATTAGAACACTGATAAGGAACCAATAATAAAATTAATTTTATATATATACATGAGACTCAAAAAGGAATGCACTGACTTTTGCTCGTCTCAAGGTATAGGACGTATGTCGAACATATTCTCATAAGATACGTGCAATTACAGCTAACATCAAAGAGTAACAGATCTATGTAATCTATGAGGACACCCTATTTAAGATTGCAGTTATGGCATAACTGCTACTCTTATTCTAATTACTTGTAAATTTTATTCTCGGCTAACCAAATATCGATTCCCCTTTAAAAACGTCTTCTGCATTGACAAGAAATTTATGATTATCAGGATTAAAATTGGGATACAGGACTTTAGTGAGACTTTTTGTATTTATCGCTGTACGTCCCAGTGTAGAAACGGTAATGACATATCATTATTTTTTGGACTACTAGTAATGACACCCACTTACTTTCTGCATTATTTTAAAACATATAATAATGAGTTGCTGATAATTACTTATTTTTATCATTATTTCAAATAGAAAATAATTTTCTAAATTTTTTTTTTAATTTTTTGAAATCTATTTTTAGACTCAATATTTTTAAACACTGGTAAGGATATATGTAACCAAATATTTTTTGATTTTTTGTATGTTGGCGAGTAAGCTTACTTGTGTGCAGCAGGTCAATTATGTTTTTATCTATTAAATATCACATGTCGATATAGACCCAGGTTCGATTCCCGCACCAGCAAATTTTATTAAAAAAAAAACAATAAAAAATATTTTTTTTTATATACTTTATTTTTTTGAAAATCTATTTTTAGACTCATTATTTTTGTCAGTACTGGTAAGCACATAGGTACCGATATATTTTTTGATTTATCGTATGCTGGTGTGTAACCATAACTCATTATTTTTCGCGACATCGCCATATAAAGGTAATAAGAAATGTAATAACAAAAGTAACTAGTTACCATTACCAAGTATGTAGTTACATAACCACATATCTGGTAATGATTTTCTACACTGGGGTGATTTTAATGTAACTAAAACTGTTTATCTCTACAATATTAAAAAATTATAAAAAATCTCATAAAATTTCTACCTAATTTTTCAGCAACATTTACCTTTGCCCCAGAAATAGTTTTAAAATGTTGGGTATATTATTGGTTATTATTAACTGTTTCGAATCGTTCAATTTTGTGTTCATCAGAAAATCAATTTTTATACCCTACACCACTATGTGGTCAGGGTATTATAAGTTTGTGCTGATGTTTGTAACACCAAAAAATATTGGTCGTAGACCCACCTTATAGTATACCGATCGGTTCAGAATTTTTTTTTATTTCGATTTAACGATGTCCGTCTGTCCGTCCGTCCGTCCGTCCGTCTGTCTGTCTGTCCATGCAATCTTGTACGCACTCTACAGGTCGCACCTATTAAGATATTTCGATAAAATTTGGTACATAGACCTATGTTGGCCCAAGGACGAACAAGTTTGATTTTTTTGAACATCGGTCCATGTTTAGACCTAGTGCCCATATAAGGGTCCTACCAAAATTATATTGTTTATACGCTGCAGGTCGTAAATATTAAGATATTTTGATGAAATTTGGTACACAGACCTATATTGGCCCAATAACGCAGCCTATTGATTTTGGTGAACATCGGTCCATGTTTAGACCTAGTGCCCATATAAGGGTCCTACCAAAATTATACTGTTTATACGCTGCAGGTCGTAAATATTAAGATATTTTGAGGAAATTTGGTACACAGACCTATATTGGCCCAATAACGCAGCCTATTGATTTTGGTGAACATCGGTCCATGTTTAGACCTAGTGCCCATATAAGGGTCCTACCAAAATTATACTGTTTATACGCTGCAGGTCGTAAATATTAAGATATTTTGATAAAATTTGGTATACAGACCTACATTGGCCCAGTAACGCAGCCTATTGATTTTGGTGAACATCGGTCCATGTTTAGACCTAGTGCCCATATAAGGGTCCTACTAAAATTATATGGTTTATACGCTGCAGGTCGCAAATATTAAGATATTTTGATAAAATTTGGTACACAGACCTACGTTGGCCCAAGGACAAAGCCTATTGATTTTGGTGAACATCGGTCCATGTTTAGACCTAGTGCCCATATAAGGGTCCTACCAAAATTATATTGTTTATACGCTGCAGGTCGCAAATATTAAGATATTTTGATGAAATTTGGTACACCGACTTATGGCAGCCGAAGGACGAAGCCTATTGATTTTGGTGAACATCGGTCTATGTTTAGACCTAGTGCCCATATAAGGGTCCCCCCAAAATTATATTGTTTATACGATGCACGTCGTAAATATTAAGATATTTTGACGAAATTTGGTACACAGACCTATTTTGGCCCACGGACGAAGCCTATTGATTTTGATGAACATCGGTCCATGTTTAGACCTAGTGCCCATATAAGGGTCCTACCAAAATTATACTGTTTATACGCTGCAGGTCGCAAATATTAAGATATTTTGATGAAATTTGGTACACAGACCTATATTGGCCCAATAACGCAGCCTATTGATTTTGGTGACATTAGTTGGCTTTTACCCAGACTGGTGTAGGGTATTCTATAGTCGGCATGCCCGACTTTAACCTTTTTACTCGTTTTTAAGTGTTTTTCTTTTTACTTATTACATGTTTGTGCACATTTGCTGATTTGATTTAGTTCAAAAATTGAATGAATTTTACACCATCTGTGACAGCAGCGGCAACAACTGTTGCTACTTATGTTATCGTTGTTCTTACGTCTGTTTTTATTGTCATCATCAAGATCTTGTTTCTTTAAAGCCTGTGGAATTTTAAACATTGCGAAAATTAAATATAAATTTTTAAATATAATGAATTTGTGAGTAATATGTTTGAAAGTTATTTTGTTTCTATTTTTATATTTCAAATGATTTGTTATTAAATCCAACAGTGTTTGAAAATAATTCAGTTTACTACCCAGTAAAAATTTAAAAACTTAAGTACAAAATTAGTTATTTAGGGAGCTTTTTCGAGCCATAAAAAATCTATATTTGAAGGAAACTACAGTAAAATAATTCTCAGATTAAATATGGATATTCCAAAATAGAAAATAAACCCGTAAAAATGGCATTAAAACTACTAAACTACTAAAAATTTGTTTGTTTTGTTTTTTTTTCTAAATTTTAGTAAAATAAGGACAGCAAAAATAAAATTGTTAAGGTGCGTTTACAATGACAGTGTACTCCAATCTGTAGCAAATGTTGTTTTTTTCTCTTTCATACTAACACATTTTTGTATTGTGCTATCTCTTGTTATTTCACTCCAGAGTAAAACTTGTTTGACTCTGGAGTACAGATTTCCTACACTCTAGAGTCAACATTGGTCTGTTAGCTGTTTAACATGACCACTATACCCAAAAAACCACATCACTAAATTGTTCACATCACTAATTGTAAGTGTCAACAAATTATAAAAAATTATAACAGAATATATTGTGTTGTTTTCGGTAAAATTTAAAATAAAAAAATTATTTAAATTAAAAACGATAGAAATTATGCCAAAAGAGTCGCGAAAATATGGAGTAAGTACTAAAATGTCAAATGAGTTTTGAAATAACTCTACTCTGCATTTTGAACAGTTAACATTTTAATCAGAGTAGAGTCACTCTATCATTGTGAAGTACCTTTAAGTTTTCCGAATTTAAGTTGTATTTGAGTTAACTTTTGGTGAATTAATTTTAAATTCATTTTAAAATTTTTTCTCAATATTGCATTTCAAATTTTGAGTAAGGACATCAGATTGATTCCATATATACTGATTATTCCAAGGCATTTGATAGAAGTCCTCACAATATCCTACTTGCCAAGTTGGATAAAATTGGTTTCCATTCCAGTATGTTGGATTGGTTTGGCTCATATTTCAGTAATCGTATTTGTTCTGTCAACATGGATGATTTTTTATCTCTTCCTTATGTTGCTACCTCTGGTGTACCCCAGGGCAGTGTTTTAGGACCTCTATTTTTTATATTATATATGAATAATATCGCTTTTTGTTTTGATAACTCTAAATTTTTACTCTACGCAGACGATTTAAAAATTTTTAATCGGGTTTGCAATTCTGTGGATGCATTGGAACTCCAAACCAGTCCCATCGTAACCAACTTCAATTTAATGTTGACAAATGTTTTTATTTATGTTTTCACAGGAAAGTTTTAACAGTCCCTTTTAATTACTCAATTCTAAGTAAAGTATGTGAGGTTTTAGACTTAGGTGTAGTTTTTGATCAAAAGTTATCTTTTATTAATCACTTAGATTATATTATCCCTAAATCGTATGCTCTTTTGTGAGCAGAAATTGTCAAGATTTTATGGGTCATTATACTCGAAAATTATTATATTGTTCCTTTGTTAGGTCGAAGTTGGAATATGCGTCTGTTGTTTGGAGCATTTTTAAAGTTTGTTATATTAACCGTTTGGAGAGAGTTCAGAGAAGATTTACAAAAATTGCTCTTTCTTCTAATAATTTTACTGAACACGTACCCTATAATATTCGTTGCAACTTAATTAATTTGCAAACACTAGAGAATAGGAGGTCAATCCAATATTTTTTATTTGATATAGTGAATTCAAATATAAAATGCCCTGAGTTATTATCACTATTAAATTTTAATGTTCCCTCTAGATCTTTAAGAAACCATGGCTCTTTTTTCATAGGTATGCATAAAACGAATTATTCGTTAAATGAACCCTTAATTAGATGTCAGATTAATTTTAATAAATTAGAGAATAGTAATGTTTTAGATTTTAGTTATTCAAAACATAACTTTATTTAAATAATTTGTTTTAAACATTTTTACGGACTCTCCGGCACGTACGGAATCATGAATCTGGCTTTTGCGGCACATTTACGGTCCGTAATACACATATCCGTCAAATCCTCTACGTATACGGAACATTAACCGGCCGTTTAATCGGATTTTCGATCACAATACGTTTTAACTCGGCTTCCGTACCGTAAAATACGGACTTAATTGATTTTAATTTGTGTTCAAAATAAAAACAATTAATTCTGGCTCTTCGGATTGCAAAACATACACTGTATACGCTGTGTTTGAAAAAACTTCAATTAGCCACACTCAGCGCTATGCCGACCGTGGTGTAACTTGTTAAGAGGTGATGCTACGAGTCATAGTCTGTGCAGAGGGCTGCCGGTTCAATCCCCGGTCATGGCAATACACAAAAAGTTTTTCATATAGAGACAAATTAACAATTAAAAAATACTTTGATCAGTTGACACATAAACTAACCACTGACGAGTCTTTGGGTGAGACGAAACTGCGGCAGTCTGGTGATTCCCTTGTGTCTGTTAAATTTTTCAATAAAAATGTTTTCTTCTTCGTCTTCCTATAAATCAACTCTAAAAAATTCTTTACTAATTAATTCTAATATTAATTACAATTGTCCTATGCGACGGTTACAAACACTTAACTATAAAAACAATTAAATTGTTTAAAAAATTGAAGGTCAAACCTTTAGTTTGGAAAAAATACTTTTCTGGCGATAATTAGTGGCGGTAGCTGTAATAGGTCCAACACATCATCGATTAAATAACTTCAAAATGGTAAGATTAATCAAATTTAGTGCGTATTTTACAATGGTGTGTGTAAGATGGTTTGTTTTTGTAACAAAAGCTCTGTTCAACGTACGGCTACCCAATTTTTACAAAATTGTGTGTAAATTGTTGTTGTTTCGAGTAATTTGGGAACCCGCAGTAACGACGTGGAACAGATCTAAAGTTTGCGAATTTTAGTCGTGTGCAAAACGTTCAGCGGACTTGTCCGTTTTTTACACGACGCAACGGTCCGTCAATGACGGACATTAAACGGACTTGTCAGTTTTTTACAAAACATAACGGTCCGATATTGACGGACTTTCAACGGATTCGAATCAGTTTCGATGTTCTTTAAGATCCGTTTTCTGGTCCGTAAACGGAGTTGGATTCCGTTTATGACGGAACGAAAACGGTACGTAAACGATTTGTTTGTTCGGTTGTTATCCATAGACTTTTTAAAAATAAAGAAATAAAAATGAAATAAATTGAAAATGACAAATTATACCGTAAAATCTGCAGAAAATATTGCCAAACTGACACAAAAAAATCTGTTAAATCTAAAAAATTTTCGTTATTTCTAAATTTAATTAGATTGAATGAAAATACCATTTTACAGTGCTAGAATTAACGGAAAGATTTGCTAAAAAATTGTATTAAAAATAATTTTAAAAAATATTGAATTTTTGGGGGTTTTCATTTTACTAAAATAGCAGAATTTTTATTGAATTTATCTCAAATATAACTAAAATTCTGTATATTTAACAACTAATTTTTTGCTGTTCATATCTTACTAAAATATAGAATAAATAATCTGCTAATTTTATCAATTTTTTCTGCACGGTCATTTTTAAATAATTTTTAATAGTTTTAACTAAAACTTATTAGACTTTTATCGACTTAAAAGAAATATTCTTAGAACAAAATAAGATAAAAATCCATTGTTTTTTTCAGTTTTATTAACGATATTTTAATTAAATTTTAACGTTTTTCTAATTTTTGACGTTATATTTCAGAAGCCGAAAGGGTTTAAGTTTCGAAATAAATGGGAGATGATAAATCCAAAAATGACGCTTTTGGTGTTGAGTTGATAAGGCAAAAAGTATGGATGGATAATAGGGCGGGTCGATTTGTAGGGACGCAAAAAAATCGCTCAACTGACAACGAAAATCGTATTCTAGGGATCAAAATAAGAAACTTTGCCGGAGGAACCATACCTCTAAAACGAATTCTGATGTCCCAATTTTTACCCGTAGGGTCAAATTTTGAAAAATCCCACTTTGACCCATTTGGAGTGCACCAATCGAGTCCAAATGTATGACCGACCCCCACTAAAGCAAATTGCAAATACATACATTTTGTTGTTGTGTTGATGCAATCGTTGTTTTTTTGCAATCATTTGCAACGTTTGCATCGTTTGCAATACCCATCGTGAGTACCCTTATTGATACACAATGACTTTTAGAAAATAGGGCGTGGAATCAAGCATAAACTGGGTAAAAAGTTTTCTTACTGGAGCTAAACTAGTAAGTAAATTACAAATTTTTATGGAAATAATCGGTTGAAAAAATAAAAAAAAGTAAAAATTGTGCAAAATCTAGAGCTAATTTAAATAAATAGATTTTTATTCTCTTAAAACAATTTAAAATTATTTATGTTTTTTTAATTCTACTAATATTTAGCAAAATTTGTTGCTGATTCTAGCAGAGTAAATTTTTATTTCAATTAACTAAAATTTAGCTCAAATAAAACTAAAATTTCGTATATTTAACAGCTTTATTTTTGCTATTCTTATCTTAGTCCCGTTTCATACAGAGCAACTTTTGTTGCGGCAATTATTGTCAATTCTGTTTTAAAGTTGCTTTCGTGTTCACACAGAGAAATTTTTTTCAGCAATTTTCGTTTTCCTTTAATTTAAAACCTGCAGCCCAAGGATGGAGAAGATGGTACAATTGTCCTTTTCTTGGTACATTCTAACTTTCGTTGATACCGTGGTACTGCCGCGATTCATTTGGTACAATTTTAAAATATTGAAAATTTAAAATTTTTGTATTGATATCAACTTGATGTTCTTTAAAGCTTGGAACAAATATTCGAATTGCCGACGTAGACGAAAATCATTCTACTAAAACTTGTAAATATTTTCTTATATTGGCTTTCAATGACAATTTTTGGCCCAAAGCTTCAAAATAATTGAATCGAAACTTGTTTCAACCAATTCCAAAACTGTAGGTGTCCAAAATTATACTCCAATACACATAGTTTCAGTGCTATTCTAAATACACATAGTTTTAGTGCTATTACTACTACATGAAACTCGACAATTTTCAGATATATAGTATCATTCACAAAATGCATGTTTAAATCCGCCTTGTTAGCATCTACGTATTTTGAAAAATTAATATTATGTTACTTATGGTAACTTATCTAAAAAATATAAATCATTTTGGTACCGTAAGGGTGAAAAAGTACAATTTGTTTGTCTGGTTGGTACAAAACCTAAAAGCTCATTTTCAATCACTGCTGCAGCCAACTTTGTGTAGAATGTAAAACAAAACGAATTGCCCAGAACAAGCAATTCCGTACCAATTACCACTTTTCTTTCCCCTCTCTCCCACAAACTCAAAAATTGCGCAACAAACGTTGCTCTGTGTTAAATGGGACTTAGCAAAGAAAATCTGCGTATTTCAGAAGTTTTCTATTCAAGGTAATTTTAAACTAATTTTCAGCAGATTTAGCAAAACTTTTTACAGGCTTTTTTCTATTAGTCTACTTAACCTGACTATACACTCACCCCTCTTTTGACAGGATTATACCGCTTTTTAAAGGCTTGTGATGCCTCGAATTTTTATCTCGCTTTTAAGGCAAACAATTCCGCCTTATCCCAACTTTTTAATATGATATTAAACTTTTGAATAAAATTTTTATAACTAATTTTTTCCAGAGCTCCCAGCCAACAAACGAGCCTAAAAATGAATCAGAAAAGTGCTCAAAATATATTACTAAACTTTCACTTGTATGAAAGTGGTGCAGCCAAAAGAGCCTTCTTTTTGACTCAAAAATGGCTCAAAGAAATATTTTAAAAAAATTTTTCGGCTTAAAAATTAATCTTTTTTGAGTCATTTTGGAATTGTTCACAAAATATTTAAATTTATTTACATTTCTGAGTCGTTTCTGAATCATCTTTGGATTTAAAAATTTGCCGCAAATTATTATGGCTTTCATGATTCATTTTACTAAGAGTAATATTTTCATCCAAAACATGCGTAATTTTTGAGAAAGAAGTTTAAAATATAAAAAATATGTGCTTTTCAAGCTAAATAAGAACCCTCATAAAAGTATCAAAATTTTCTGCCGGGGTTATCAGTCAAGGGATAAAAACCATTAAGTAAATTTAAAAATATTTGAAAAATTGGTAAAAACCTTAAACCAAATTTTTTTAAATAACGAAAACTATATTTTCGAAGATTAATTCGACAAAGTTTTTTGATTTCAGATTCGTAATATGGAGGGCAAAATATTTTAAAAACTTTATTGAGTCTGTGCCTTATATTGTTAAATATATTTGGATAAAATATTATAAAAATATAAAAGATTTTGATATACTTCTCCGCAACATTTACTCAAAAGTATTTTCCTGGGTGAGGGGATAAAAAATGAAAGACCCACAACTCGAAGGCTATTCAGTGGACCGTTTTTGACTTTAGATCCGGGCTTAGGAAACCAAAATACTCAAAAAAAGATTTTAGCAGGAGGCTGCACAAAAAATTAATTTTTGTCGAGTAATGTATTAATTGGTGCGGCCCTCGGTAAGTTTGTGAAATCCTAAATTTGGCCCGTCAAGCCATTTGTGTGCCCATACCTGGTATATGTCAACTAGCTCAAAAGTTATTTGAATTTATTCGCGCCCTAATTTCATCGAATGCAAACCTTAAGCCAATTTTTGGGTGACCTTTATATGAGCACTTGGTCTAAACATGAACCGATTTGTATTGGGTGCGCCCATATGAGTCTGTGCAACCTGTAGTATGGGAAAAAGCATAAGAGCCAATTTTTGTGGACTTTTATATGGGCGCTAGGTCTAAAAATGGACCGGTTTTAACTAAAAGAAATAAGCTCCTTCCTTAGGCTGGTATAGTTCGGTGTATATCAGAGAACACTAAAATCATACACTAAAATTCTTATACACATTTAATCGCTCAACAATATTCAATGTTGAATAAAATCACTATCATGCAGCTGAATGCGTAGTTCGGATCAGTTTGAGTCGTCTGTCGAACATGTTTTATTCACATTTAATCGCTAAAACAAACTCACTGTTGAATAAAATCAGACTGTTGAATAAAATCACACTGATCGAACATTTGGACTCACATGAATAAATCAAAGTATTAGTTGTTTTATAAAATAAAAATAAATAAAATCTTATCCCAGCAAGCATAGCAATACGAAGAAGAGTCCCCTATCATATTGCCAGGAAGAAAACATTTATTGCCGGCAATATCAATTTCGTATTGCGGAAGTTTCCTCCGTCGGCAACAACTGTTACCCGAAAGCAATACTTCCAGGCAATACCCCAGGAAGATAAATCGGCGATATAGCTAAGTTATCACCTTAAAGATAAAAAGCAAATATCGCCAAATAAACTCCCCGGTACAAAATAAAGGATTTATTTTTTTCATTATTAAGTTTAAGCCTGTAAAAGAACATCTGCATAAATTATCCTTAGACCAACACATTAATTATCTTGATTTCATCTTTCATCCGCGCATTAAATCTTGATTTTTTCGGGGAATTTGTTTCCTATGTATCTGCTGATTGTTTTTGTACAAATTTTGCTTTTGTTTTTTCCAAAATGACAAAGAGTTTCAAACTAATTTTCTTTATCTTCCGGATGATAAAAAGGTAATATTGCCGCAATATTATCATAAAAAACAAGTATACGAGTCTGATTTAAAGCCAACTAATGTTTGGATCCGAAATTTTAATGAGTTAAAACAGACTTTTGTCAAAATTTTCTATAAAATCATAAAAGAAGAGAAAATCGAAAATATAGCCCATATGGGCGATAGGTATGTAAATATGGACCGATCATATCTAGAATCAATAGGATTTTTCTTGAGACCATGTGAGTCAGCGAACCAAATTTCATTAAAATATCTTCGTATTTGCGACATGCAGCGTGTAACCAAGGCAATTTTGGGGGGACCCTTATATGGGCAGTAGGTCTAAACATGGACCGATTTTAACCAAAATCAAAAAATCAAAAGGCTTCGTAAAAAAGACAATTTTGGTGGGTGCCCTTATATGAGCACTAGGTCTAAACATCGTCTAAACATCCTTGGACCATCGTAAGTTGGTGTACAAAATCCCATCAAAATATCTTAATATTTGCGACCTGTAGAGTGCGCACAAGAATGCATGGACAGACAGACCGACGGACGGACAGACGGACATCGTTAAATCAAAATAAAAAGTGATTCTGAACCGATCGGTATACTATAAGGTAGGTCTAGGACCAATATTTTTTGGTGTTACAATCATCAGCACAAACTTATAATACACAGAAAGAATTTACAAAATTCTAATTAAATTTTTAAACACCTTTCTCATACCAAATTTGTAGATACGAAAAAAAAAACTTTTTAAAAAGGCACCAACATAGAAATTTGTAAATCCAAAAAAAATTTTCTTTTTGTTTTGTAACTTTGAATTTTTATTTTTAAACAACTTTTATATCAAAGATAACAATTTACAAACGAGTTACAAATATTTCAAACAAAACAATTGTTGGGAATAAAATTTCAGTTTAAAAGAAAATGTGATTGCGTTTAAAAATTCCCGTTGTTGGTGCCTACTGTTTTTTCTGTGTACCCTCTCCACGTAGTGGTGTAGGGTATAATTATGATAACAAACTAAATCTTTGAATTATTTTTTTAAAAATATCACCGAATTATTTTCCAAGTGATAAAAGGAAGACAATTTAAAAATACTACTTGATTATTTTCATTCAAACGAAAAATAGAAGATATCGCTTTAATATCTTCTTGGAAGATATCTACCAAATGCTTGCAGGGATTGTTTTAAAATGGGAGTATGTGTGTATTAAATGTGTTCCTACAAAATATAGTCGTTGCTGATACTGTAAACCCCCTCTTTATTGTTATGAAATTATTTTTCTTTTATTTGGTTGCAATCATGAATAAACTCATACGCGTTCATTTTTGTTTTTTCTGATTTTATTCTACATTAAAATAATTATCGTTGATCCGAAGGAATATGAATGAAATGAATAGTATGAAAGCAACAAATTATTAAATCAACGATGCAAAAAAATCACTTGGTTTGATTGATTTAAAATCAGCAACGAATATGTGTATTTGAACAAAAACGAATGTTTATTCGAGTTTTGAGTACGTATGATGGTTTTGCAATCAGCAGTTGCAGTCCTCTGGTGTATATACCAAATTTCATCAAAATATCTTAATATTTGCGACCTGTATACTTGGCCAGACATAAGGACGCAGAGACCAACATCGTTAAATCGACTCAAAAATCTATCTTACTCGATCGGTGTACTACAAATATCAGCTCATAAGGTAGAACGGGCTATATTAGAAAATAAATTGGTCTCCAAGCTGTTTTGTCCACTGTGCAGCATAGAAATTTCGTTGTCAGTAATTCTAACGCGAATTAAAATACACCATCGGTTATACAAACCTCACAAAGGACTTTAAAAATTAGATCGGATTATGGCGACTTGAAATGTGTCTGTTTTAATGACGACCACGACGCGCGAAAAGTTAATCGTTATAATTCAGGTTGTGTGGTTTTACTATTAGATATAAAAACCGCTCCAGCGCACAGAGGAGTGTTTGACCTGAAAAGCTGGCCAAAAAGGCAAAAATAAATTTAAAGAATCTAAAAAACAAAGCATGCAGCTGTATAGGTAACTAAATTCTGCATTATATTGCAAATTTTCAAGATTAAGTTCAGATTTGTAGTTCCGGGACACTGTTAAAATCAGGAAAGTTAAGAAAATTTTATGCGTTTTTATTGATTATTTCAGTTTTAAGAGGTTTATATATGATATTTTTTATAGCTGAAGGAATGGAGGTTTTGAATTTATTTTTTTTTTAATTAAAGACTTGATCAATAGCTATTTTCAGCAATTTTTAAAAAAATTTGTCTTAAACATTTCTGTTGGAACACTTCATTTAAAACTTAAAAAACGTTTTTTTACACATTATTATGGGTCAAAAAAAAAGGTTTTTAAAAGCCAAGGTAGTGACTGTACTAAAAACGTTAAATACAAAAATAAAATTTGAAATTTTTGGTGATTTTTTTAAAATTTCATCTTTTTTCAGTTTTTGCTTATCAGGCACTTTTTCTCATATTATTTTGTCAGTCATAAACATAATGATGCGGCCAAATTAATAATGTATTTTTCTCCTATAAAAGCAAGAATTTTCAAGCAATCTTTAACAACTAATGAGTTCAACATGGTAAGTAAAACCAATATGAAATTACACCTGCGGTCTATATTTGCACCACATGCCAAATTGTTTAAACATGGATTTTGTAAATAAAAATTCGGTTTTTAACAAAATTTCATTGATTTTGAAAGTATATTTTTTTCCATATGAAATACACAAAAGGATAATTTTTATTTTCATATATATATCCCGGGACGGGAAATGCATTCCCAATATGTAAATTAAACATCTCGATTTTGTGACCTTTAGTTTTTGCTGGGACATATATATGGATTGCATTTATATAAAATAATCTCAACAAATAATCCAAGTATTATGTTTTTTTCTAATACTTTAAATTGCTAGTTTCAGCAACACAACAATTACCACCAGTTGACTTAGAATTGTATTTAGAAAAGTTTGTCATTTCAAATTGTACGAGAACTACAAATAACATAAAATACATTTTTACAATGAAATCTCGACACTAAAGCCAAAAGGTGTTTGCTGCACTTAACATATAAGCAGCACTTTACAATAAAAGAAGAAGATTCACTAATAGGTAGCAAAAGCAAAATCTGCAGAAGTCCCTTACTGGCAGTAGCAACAACGACAATGTGACATGTCAAGTACAGTCATAGAAAAATGACTGAAAAGTGTTTATATTGACAAATCAACTTCATTGAAAGGAAATGTATGAAAAATATTAATAGTCTGGTAGATATATTAACTTTTTCTTTTTATAAAAATAATATTTTACCAAAATTTAACAACAGAACTCTTTTAACTTTCACATAATTTCATATATATGATGATGCTTTTTTTGTGAGTGCACTTCAAAGATTAGTATATATAAAGTTCAGAGATATACAATATAATACTCAAATATATATTATGCGAAGAAAGTATTAAGAACTTTTAGAAATAAAGAAAAATTCAAAATTACAAAAAATGTTCCCAAATATTACACTCAAAATAATACGTCTGTTGGCTGGACAGAAAAATTTGTTACTTTAAAAAAAAATTTGTTCCTGTTTTTTGGCTTAAAATAAAATTTGTTTATTTTAACACTTTTTTTCTTAAATTTAACATATCTTAATTTAAGTAAAAAATTTATAAAACTACAGTTTTATCTGCAATAATACTGAGTCGTAGATTTTATCTAAACTTAGGGTCTCGGGACCCTCCCCGGGCCTAGTCCATACACCGAGAGAATTATCTGCAAAATTACAAAAAATGTTCCCAAATATTACACTCAAAATAATACGTCTGTTGGCTGGACAGAAAAATTTGTTACTTTAAAAAAATTTGTTCCTGTTTTTTGGCTTAAAATAAAATTTGATTATTTTAATACTTTTTTTGTTAAATTTAAAAAATCTTAATTTAAGTAAAAAATTTAAAAAACTACAGTTTTATCTGCAATTATACTGAGTCGTAGATTTTATCTAAACTTAGGGTCTCGGGACCCTCCCCGGGCATACACTGAGAGAATTATCTGCATGATACTAACGAATTTCTGCATTAAATCAATGAAGTTTCAATGGAACTCGTCCATTGAAACTTTTCATTAAGCTAATTAAGTTTTTCATAAAATTATATGGAAAATTTCATTTTATTTATTAAAAATTTCATGCATACAATGAAGAAGTTTCATTAAGCGCTTGTTTCATAAAAACTATGAAGCTTTTTAGTTAAAATTAAGAAATTTTTCATAGTAAAGTATTGTTTTTTCAAACGCGTCGTATAGACCAAATACAATTAATATTGTCATTAATATGTGTTTTTATTAATTCTAATTTATAGGTTTGAGGTTATGAAGAATAATAAACCTTCCTCAAAAGTTATAAACATATTAAATTTGCAAATCCGACTAGATCAAGTTTCTGCCTTTTTATGGACAGGCTTCATCATTGATCTTCCATTAAATTGTATTATTGTTTATATTTTTATTGTCAGATTGTCGCTTTATGAATAATTTCAGAAGTGATCAAACAGACATATACAAACATTGTACTTCAGATTTTCTCTGTTTATCTTCTTATTTCCTCCGTGTCACCTTTTCACAAATATTGCCACACTGACGTATGGTTTGTACGTACAAGTGCAGGCAATTTGTGTATATTGGAGACGGAGATTTTTTTTTCATTTATTCACATTGTGAAGAAAACTTCATTAGATTACTGAACAAAAATCATTAAAACTCGTCCAAGAAATTCTCTCTGTGTAGCATGTGAGGGCATGTAAGAGCACTCCAACGGAGCAAACATTTTGTCAGTTTTGCTCTATCTCGCTTAGTTTACGAGATATGGGCCATTTTATGAAGTGGAAAAATTTATTAAAAATTTCCGAGTGTCCAAAGTCCCGCCAAGGTCCATTTTTGGATAGAGATAACCCCTTTCGCTGCGGCATTGAACGGTTAGGTGTAGTCGAAATTTTCATCAATTTTGCTATATCTCTCTTAGTTTTCGAGATATGGGCCATTTTAAAAAATTGGGAGGAAAAGAAATAGCGCCATCTTTAAAACTTCGGATATATTGGTGGCGCCATCTACCTATAGTTATAAGTAATTTTGTAAATTAGCACTCAGAATTAGATACAGTACTGAGGATTTTTAGTATAGTAGCTGTGTTTTCGCAAAGTGTATAAAAATGCATTTAAGACGAAAACTAACACATTACTTTTCGTATGCACGATAACTTTCAACACGGATAATTATCAACGTTGAAAACACAACGTTTATACATTTTCACATCTATCGTAACTTATTCGCTTTACTTCCTAAAAACTTTGTATGACATGCTTTCGATTATAACGGTACAATTATAAACATAACCTGTTTAAAATTTTTTTATACTACAATCGGTTTAACGTAGATTTGCTTTAAATACTTAACGTTGATAGGCATGAGACAAAATACAGTTAGTGTTAAATGAAGATAACTAAAACCTTTGCTAAAAAAAAAAAAAATTGTTAAAAATTAGTCAAATCGATTTGAGACCGGTTTGATAGATTTTTTTACTGACATGTTATTTTAAGTGTAATCTTCAAAATGTACCATTAAAATAAGAAATTTTTAAAATGTTTCATAAAATTTCATCAAAAAAATTCAATTTCTTTACATTGAATAAATATTTCACAATTTTTATGAAACTTGTCTTCATATTATAAAACTCTTTTTTATTAGAAGTTTTCACTATATGTATGAAACTTTTTATAAGTAGGTATATAAAATCAAATTTTGCATAGACTTTTTTTTAGGAATTTAATGAAAAATCTCAATTTCTGAATTACAACGAGATTTCATCGATTATATGAATCAATTATTTAATATAATGAAATTAATTTGATGTACTTAGTAAAATTTAAATTTTGTGAAAATGTAAATTCCTTTTGACTGTCAAAGTTCCGCATACTAGGTGATCAATTTAAAAATACTTTTTGATCACAAAGTACCCAGTCAGAAATTTCCAGTGGTACAAAAAATCAAACACTGGCATACCACTGGGTAACCGCGGTGTTAAAAATAAATGACTGGCAGAACAATCATTTGGGACGCTATTCCAGCATTTGTAAGAAGCGTTTTCCAATATTTGATTTACAAAAATTTTGAAATGGATATAGAGTGCTATGTAAACGTTCCCAACCACTAGTTATCCAGTGCTACCTAGTCAGAAACTGCCAACGGTACAAAAATCAATACACTGGTAGGGCAATGAATTTATAAGTAGTTGTGCAGCAGTTACCATTCATTTGTTTGTTTAGCCACCATATATTATACGTCTTGTTAGCTCAGCAGGTAGAGCTGTCTTCTGGCAATCTGCAGGACGGATAAATATACATACGAACTGCTTTTAAATTTTGTTTTGGAAAATATATTTCCATACTACCTATTTATTGGTTTTGTCAGTACTTTCCTGGCGCGTTTGAACAGCCGGTCCTTTTGTCTAATGATGTTATCACTTTGGGAATGGGAAAACACTTTTTGCCAGTACTGTATCAACTGTTAAAGTGCATGGCTGTCCCGTTTGTATTTTTCTAACTAGGTAGGTACACAAGTACAATATATGTGTAGGGTTTGGGGTTCGGGAATTCCCGGGCGGGAATTCCCGGGAAATCCCGGGAAAAGTGTGCCGGGAATTCCCGGGAAAATAATATATTTTTCCCGGGAAAACGGGAAATTTTAAAAATATTAAATTTTTTAAATTGTTTTTGTTTCGAATAGGATTTTTTAATTTTTGTCATAAAAAACATTTTAAATACAAAAACAAAAATTTCATTGTTAAAATCTTTTAAAAAGGAATACATTTATTTGACACAGAAATAAAATCTTTGCCATGTAATTAGGAGCATTTCAACTAATAAAGATTTTTCGCATAACTTATTCAAAATTTAAGTAGTAAAGCCTAAAAACTTGTTAAAATGTTTAAAAGAAATATGAAAAAAGCTTTGTTTTTTACAAATAATAATAGGTAAAGTCGACTTTAGTTAAAATATTGGGTGGCAGTATACCTTGACTTGGTTTATTTTTGGAGCATTCTGATTGGTTAATTTATTTTCAACCAATCAAAATATTTGAAAATATAAATATTTTTGTAAGGTTTTCATACACAAAATGAACAAAACCGTTTGATTAAAAATAAGTCGACTTTAAATTTAAAATACTCCTTTATATTAAGGGTCAATAATTTTATAAGTAACGTTTTCATTAATAAATGTGAAAAGAAAAGACTAATGGCTAACGGTGGTATCTAAATTTGGTTATCCGATATCTAAATTTGGTTCACAAAAAAAAAAAAATTGATGGTCATGCAACTTTTCTTGAAGAAAACAACAACAAGCTAAAATTAGCAAAGTACCCGAAGAAAAAAGTGTAAGCTGAATAGGCATTGAAGGTTTTATGGTAGGGCAAACATTTCCTAAAATGGTATCCAAATTAGCCGCAGTCCATCCGCACCATAACTAGATCTTCGTTTATTCGAGAAAGTTTTTATAATAAAAACCTGGCATTGCAAAAAAAAGAAACCGATGTAAAGAACATTATATTAAATTACTACAATCATGTAAAAGATATCATGATAAAAGAAATATTGAGCAATATTTCTAACAATAGGAGATTTACTATAATCTTAGATGAATGGACAAGAATATCACAAAAGAGATATTTGAACATAAGTATAAACTTAAATAATTCATTTTATAACCTGGGGTTGGTTTATACATATATCAGGAAGATGTAATGCTGATGAAATAAGAAGAATTGTAGAAATAAGACTAGAAGAGTTTTAATTGTCTTTGGAAAATAACATTGTGACCACCATATCTAATGGGCCTAGTGTGATGAAACGGTTTGTTTCCGACAGTCCAGTAGTAGGTGCTTTCTGCTGGAATCATGCAATTCATTTGGCAGTGCTGCGATTAATTTATGTGAAATCAAATATTCAACATTCTGGTATTTTTTACTTTGAATTCTCACTACACAGACTGCATTTGTACTGAAATAGTGTTTTTTTTTTAACAAAAATTATTTATATAGGTGGTTTTCATTAACAATTTTGTTCAAAAACATTTCCCGGGATTCCCGGGAATCCCGGGAATCAAATTTTTTCATTCCCGTTTCCCGGGAAATAAAAAAGTCCGGGAAATCCCAAACCCTATATATGTGGTAAAACCCAAACAAATTCTTCGATGTAACGAACATATTGTTGTTGACGTTATTGTTATAAGTCGTAACCCTGTTTATACTGAGTTTCAGGTAAATTTCTGTTCTTATGTTATTGTGTTACATGAAAATATATAGTAATTTTAGCTGTAAGTAAAAATATTTTTACTAAATAAATTGAATAGTGCTTTGAACAAAGTATCTCTTAAGTGCATGTTGTTCATTTTTTATAAATATAAATTGTCTACTTCTACTCGTACTTTCCAATAAAACATATGAGGGTACTTGCGCAGCTTTAAAATGTATATTCGAACTATCTTATTTTATCTTTTTGTACAAAAATGTTCTTAAATTTTATTGGTATTATAAAATTAAGAGATGATTAACAACACTGCATGACAAAATCTTTTCTTTTAAAAATTAATAGAGCTCTGACCATCAATTCTATATATACCGGACATTCTGATTACAATGGCGTACTTTATTTTCAAGGGTACAGATTTTTCGCTAAATGTCTTTAAAGTTTGGCGGTTGTCCATTCAGTTTTAAATATAAAAATTTTTCAAATTCAATTAATATGAATTTTTTTGTGTTAAAATGGAAGCACAGGACCTGTGGCCATATTTACGATATAAATGCTGTGTTAGTCTTGATATTTAAACCACTACTTAGCGTTTTATATAGGTTTTTGTGGTTTTAGCTATTTCAGCGACTTTAGTCGCCGAGTGGACAATCGACCTCAATATATGTAATGCTTTAGTAAGGAAGCAATTAAAAGGAAAATATTTCTATAAAAAAAAATGTATTCATCTATAGCGGTGTATACGTTAAAATCGCGATTTTTCAAAAATTTTGTATGGCAGCATAGCTTTCCAAGTTGATCTCAGATTTCAAATTAGTACGTGGGCACTTTTAAAAAATGTTCTTGCAAAAATTCAAACGAAATACTTTCCATTTGCAAAATTTATCGGTATAAATACATTCATTTATAAATATTAGTATCTTACTAAACAAATTACAATACTAATATTAACAAAAACTAAACAAAATATTAGAGCCCCCCATTACCCGGTTTTACGGTCGACCGGTCTACCCGGTCAGACCGGGTTTTAATACTATTTACAAAAGGCAGGTTTTTGGTACTTTTTAGCATAATATACTACAAAATATAAAAATTACTAAAATTATGTAAATTTTATATAAAAAAAATAGAAAATTTTTAAAAATTTATAAAAATCAATAAATTTTTAAAAAAATTGATAAATTTTTAAAAAATTGACAAATTTTTAAAAAATTTACAAATTTTTGAAAAATTGATAAATTTTTGAAAAATTGATAAATTTTTGAAAAATTGATAAATTTTTGAAAAATCGATAAATTTTTGAAAAATCAGCAATATTTTGAAAAATCGATAAAATTTTGAAAAATCGATAAAATTTTTAAAAATGGACCAAATTTTAAAAAATCGATAAATTTTTAAAAAATCGATAAATTTTTGAAAAATCGATATATTGAAAAATTTTACAAAAAAACCGATAAACTTTCAAAAATACCAATAAATTTTATAAAAATTGATAAATTTGTAAAAATCAATTCATTCATGGATATATTTATAATAATGTATAACAAAATAATGCGTATTTCGTATTATATTTATATGAGAGAGCCACGGTCTTTTTCGGTCCCATGCACGGCGTTTTTTCTCCTGGGTCTCTATAGGCTAAACTTTTGGGAAAATAATCTACACGTAATTCTGACTTAGAGCTGTAAACTTTTTTTCAACGTGTGGAACAAAAATATTCAGAAACAGGCTCTTGAATTCAGAAAGTCTTGAAGTTTTCATACATTTATATGAAACTGCGACGGTCTTTTTCGGTCCCATGTACGGCGTTTTTTTGTTCGGGGTCTTTATGGGCTAAACTTTTTCAGAAATAATCCAGACGTAATTCTGACTTAGAACTATAAACTTTTTTTCAATGTGTGGAGCAAAAATATTCCGAAATTGGTTCTTGAATTCAGAAAGTCCTGCACTTTGCATACATTTATATGAAAATGCCACGGTCTTTTTCGGTCCCATGTATGGCGTTTTTTTGTTCGGGGTCGTTATTGGCTAAAATTTTGCAGAAATAATCCAGACGTAATTGTGACTTAGAGCGGCAAACCTTTTCCCAATGTGTGGAGCAAAAATATTCCGAAACTGCCTCTTGAATTCAGAAAGTCCTGCACTTTGCATACATTTATATGAAAATGCCACGGTCTTTTTCGGTCCCATGTACGGCGTTTTTTTGTTTGGGGACGTTATGGGCTAAAATTTTGCAGAAATAATCTAGACGTAATTCTGACTTAGAACTGTAAACTTTTTTTCAATGTGTGGAGCAAAAATATTCCGAAACTGGTTCTTGAATTCAGAAAGTCCTGCACTTTGCATACATTTATATGAAAATGCCACGGTCTTTTTCGGTCCCATGTACGGCGTTTTTTTGTTTGGGGTCGTTATGGGCTAAAATTTTGCAGAAATAATCTAGACGTAATTCTGACTTAGAACTGTAAACTTTTTTTCAATGTGTGGAGCAAAAATATTCCGAAACTGGTTCTTGAATTCAGAAAGTCCTGCACTTTGCATACATTTATATGAAAATGCCACGGTCTTTTTCGGTCCCATGTACGGCGTTTTTTTGTTTGGGGTCGTTATGGGCTAAAATTTTGCAGAAATAATCTAGACGTAATTCTGACTTAGAACTGTAAACTTTTTTTCAATGTGTGGAGCAAAAATATTCCGAAACTGGTTCTTGAATTCAGAAAGTCCTGCACTTTGCATACATTTATATGAAAATGCCACGGTCTTTTTCGGTCCCATGTACGGCGTTTTTTTGTTTGGGGTCGTTATGGGCTAAAATTTTGCAGAAATAATCTAGACGTAATTCTGACTTAGAACTGTAAACTTTTTTTCAATGTGTGGAGCAAAAATATTCCGAAACTGGTTCTTGAATTCAGAAAGTCCTGCACTTTGCATACATTTATATGAAAATGCCACGGTCTTTTTCGGTCCCATGTACGGCGTTTTTTGTTCGGGGTCGTTATGAGCTAAAATTTTGCAGAAATAATCCAGACGTAATTCTGACTAAGAACTGTACATTTTTTTCAATGTGTGGAGCAAAAATATACCGAAACTGGCTCTTGAATTCTGAAAGTCCTGCACTTTGCATACATTTATATGAAAATGCCACGGTCTTTTTCGGTCCCATGTACGGCGTTTTTTTGTTTGGGGTCGTTATGGGCTAAAATTTTGCAGAAATAATCTAGACGTAATTCTGACTTAGAACTGTAAACTTTTTTTCAATGTGTGGAGCAAAAATATTCCGAAACTGGTTCTTGAATTCAGAAAGTACATTTATATTAAAATGCGACGGTCTTTTTCGGTCCCATGTATGGAGTTTTTTTTGTTGTGGGTTAACATTTTGCAAAAATAATCTAGACGTAATTCTGACTTCGTTGTTCCAAAACTGTTATCCGTTTTCATATATCTGATTTAGTTTTCAAGATACGGGCGATAAACCAAATAAAAGCCCTTTTCTCTCTAGGAGGCTTAGTTTTCGAGAAAAACGCGATCTTAAAATCTAGCAATGTAAGTCGAAATTTAGTTTCGGTATCGGGGTATTATGGGCCGGTTTTGACTTCTGGTGTAAACATTTTTCCTCTAGCTCTCTTAGTTTTCGAGATATGGACCATCAAAATTTTATTAAAGCGATTTTCGCATTTATTTTTCCACATATAATTCATTATGACTTCCTTGTTCCAAAACTGCTGTCCGTTTTCATTTATCTCACTTAGTTTTCAAGATACGGGCGATATTCCAAATAAAAGCCCTTTTCTCTCTAGGAGGCTTAGTTTTCGAGAAAAACGCGATCTTAAAATCTAGCAATGTAAGTCGAAATTTAGTTTCGTTATCGGGGTATTACGGGCGGGTTTTGACCTCTGGTGCAAACATTTTTACAGTAGCTCTTTTAGTTTTCGAGACATGGACCATCAAAATTTTATTAAAGCGATTTTCGCATTTATTTTTCCACATATAATTCATTATGACTTCCTTGTTCCAAAACTGCTGTCCGTTTTCATTTATCTCACTTAGTTTTCAATATACGGGCGATATTCCAAATAAAAGCCCTTTTCTCTCTAGGAGGCTTAGTTTTCGAGAAAAACGCGATCTTAAAATCTAGCAATGTAAGTCGAAATTTAGTTTCGGTATCGGGGTATTATGGGCGGGTTTTGACCTCTGGTGCAAACATTTTTGCAGTAGCTCTTTTAGTTTTCGAGATATGGACCATCAAAATTTTATTAAAGCGATTTTCGCATTTATTTTTCCACATATAATTCATTATGACTTCCTTGTTCCAAAACTGCTGTCCGTATTCATTTATCTCACTTAGTTTTCAAGATACGGGCGATATTCCAAATAAAAGCCCTTTTCTCTCTAGGAGGCTTAGTTTTCGAGAAAAACGCGATCTTAAAATCTAGCAATGTAAGTCGAAATTTAGTTTCGGTATCGGTACTATGGGCGGGTTTTGACCTCTGCTGAAAACATTTTTGCTGTAGCTCTTTTGGTTTTCGAGATATGGACGATCAAAATTTTATTTCAGCGATTTTTGCATTTATTTTTCCACATATAATTCATTATGACTTCCTTGTTCGCTTAATAAAAAATAATCAATAAAATTTTCATTGTCCATATCTCGAAAACTAAAAGAGCTACTGCAAAAATGTTTGCACCAGAGGTCAAAACCCGCCCATAATACCCCGATACCGAAACTAAATTTCGACTTACATTGCTAGATTTTAAAATCCCGTTTTTCTCGAAAACTAAGCCTCCCAGAGAGAAAAGGGCTTTTTATTTATAATATCGCCCGTATCTTGAAAACTAAGTGAGATAAATGAAAACGGACAGCAGTTTTGGAACAAGGAAGTCATAATGAATTATATGTGGAAAAATAAATGCGGAAATCGCTTTAATAAAATTTTGATGGTCCATATCTCGAAAACTAAGAGAGCTAGAGAAAAAGTGTTTACACCAGAAGTCAAAACCCGCCCATAATACCCCGATACCGAAACTAAATTTCGACTTACATCGCTGGATTTTAAGATCGCGTTTTTCTCGAAAACTAAGCCTCCTAGAGAGAAAAGGGCTTTTATTTGGTTTATCGCCCGTATCTTGAAAACTAAATCAGATAAATGAAAACGGATAACAGTTTTGGAACAACGAAGTCAGAATTACGTCTAGATTATTTTTGCAAAATGTTAACCCACAACAAAAAAACTCCATACATGGGACCGAAAAAGACCGTCGCATTTTCATATAAATGTATGAAAAGTGCAGGACTTTCAGAATTCAAGAGCCAGTTTCGGAATATTTTTGTTCCATACATTGAAAAAAAGTTTACAGTTCTAAGTCAGAATTAAGACTAGATTATTTCTGCTAAATTTTAGCCCATAACGACCCCAAACAAAAAAACGCCGTACATGGGACCGAAAAAGACCGTCGCATTTTCATATAAATGTATGTAAAGTGCAGGACTTTCAGAATTCAAGAGCCAGTTTCGGAATATTTTTGCTCCACACATTGAAAAAAATGTACAGTTCTAAGTCAGAATTACGTCTGGATTATTTCTGCAAAATTTTAGCTCATAACGACCCCGAGCAAATAAACGCCGTACATGGGACCGAAAAAGACCGTGGCATTTTCATATAAATGTATGCAAAGTGCAGGACTTTCTGAATTCAAGAACCAGTTTCGGAATATTTTTGCTCCACACATTGAAAAAAAGTTTACAATTCTAAGTCAGAATTACGTCTAGATTATTTCTGAAAAATTTTAGCCCATAAGGACCCCGAACAAAAAAACGCCGTACATGGGACCGAAAAAGACCGTGGCATTTTCATATAAATGTATGCAAAGTGCAGGACTTTCAGAATTCAAGAGCCAGTTTCGGAATATTTTTTCTCCACACATTGAAAAAAAATGTACAGTTCTAAGTCAGAATTACGTCTGGATTATTTCTGAAAAATTTTAGCCCATAAGGACCCCGAACGAAAAAACGCCGTACATGGGACCGAAAAAGACCGTCGCAGTTTCATATAAATGTATGAAAACTGCAAGACTTTCTGAATTCAAGAGCCTGTTTCTGAATATTTTTGTTCCACACGCTCTAAGCTCTAAGTCAGAATTACGTGTAGATTATTTTCCCAAAAGTTTAGCCTATGGAGACCTAGGAGAAAAAAACGCCGTGCATGGGACCGAAAAAGACCGTGGCTCTCTCATATAAATATAATACGAAATACGCATTATTTTGTTATACATTATTATAAATATATCCATGAATGAATCGATTTTTACAAATTTATCAATTTTTATAAAATTTATTGGTATTTTTGAAAGTTTATCGGTTTTTTGTAAAATTTTTCAATATATCGATTTTTTAAAAGTTTATCGATTTTTAAAAATTTTATAGATTTGTAAAAATTTTACCGATTTTTCAAAATTTTATCGATTTTTCAAAATTTTGCTGATTTTTCAAAAATTTTGCTGATTTTTCAAAAATTTATCAATTTTTCATAAATTTATCAATTTTTCAAAAATTTATCAATTTTTAAAAAAATTTATCAATTTTTAAAATTTTTAAAAATTTATAAAAATCAATAAATTTTTAAAAAAAATTTTTAAAAATTTGTCAATTTTTTAAAAATTTATCAATTTTTTTAAAAATTTATTGATTTTTATAAATTTTTAAAAATTTTCGATTTTTTTATATAAAATTTACATAATTTTAGCAATTTTTATATTTTGTAGTATATTATGCTAAAAAGTACCAAAAACCTGACTTTTGTAAATAGTATTAAAAACCGGTCTAGACCGTAAAGACCGGTCGACCGGTTTTAAAACCCGGTCTACCCGGTCTTTCGGTCTACCCGGTCGACCGGTTCTGACCGTAGCCTCTACAAAATATGTATTATATTTTAGGGCTTTAATTTATTTATTTTATAATAAAGTAAAGGTGGCAATAATAAAGTAAAAGTGAAATAATTAAGATTAAGTCGTAATTTCGCAAAAAATAAGATTTGGTAAAGCCTCCCTGGAGTCTACATAGGATGGCAATAACCTTGAAGTTCAAAATTATGTTTCACTTGTTGGAATTCTGGGATTTCCGAATCCCAAGTATGAACTAAAATGATTTTTTTTATATATATTTCAGAGGTATTTTACTTTTATTGAAAAAATAAATCTTATTTTTTGCGGAATAACATATTTAAATTACGACATAAACTTAATTATTTCATTTTTACTTTATTATTGCCACCTTACTTTATTATAAAATAAATAAATTAAAGCCCTAAAATATACTTTATATTTTGTTTAGTTTTTGTTAAAATTGGTATTGTAATTTGTTTAGTAAGATCATACTTGGGATTTTTTCATTGGCATTGAAATTTCATTATCATTAGTTGACTAATGCTAATGGCAATAAAATTTCATTACCATTTAATGGTACTGAAATTTTCTGGCATTAGAATTTGTAATACTAATGCTAATGAAATCACACTAATGCCTTAAAAACTATGAACAATTGAGTAAAAAAAAGCATTTGTTTACAAAAAAAAGGGGGATGGTTAGATTGCTTTTTCTTCAACTAGCCACCGAACTTTGTTCTATGAAATGGGTGTTATATATAGTCCCTAGATTATAAATTTTAAAAAACCGCACGTAAAAAATTGCAAAATAATCGTGGAACGCGCAAAAGTCTTTATGGTATAAAAATTTAATTGAAAAACTTAATCAGCGATTTTCATTCTGCAAACAAACATACTGATGTAAGAATTTTCCTTTTGTAAATTTTTTTCCGCGACTTTTTTCGCTATTTCTTTTTTCAATTAATCACCGAACTTTGTTCTATGAATTGGCTATTATAGTCCTTAGATTATAAATTTTAAAAAACCACACTAAAAAAATTGCAAAATAATCGCGGGATGCGAAAAAAGACTTTATGGTACAAAAGTTGAATTAAAAAACTAAATCAGCGATTTTTATTCTGCAAACAAACATACTGATGTAAGTATCTTCATTTTAGGAAATTTTTTTTACGCGACTTTTTTCGCGATTTCTTTTTTCAATTAATCACAGAACTTTGTTCTATGAATTGGGTATTATAGTCCCTAGATTATAAATTTTAAAAAACCACACTAAAAAAATTGGAAAATAATCGCGGAACGCGAAAAGACTTTATGGTACAAAAGTTGCATTTTTGTTTGCCGATTGTTAATCGCTGATTAAGGTTTTTATATATTTTTGTGCCATAAAGCCTTTTTTCGCGTTCCGCGACTATTTTGCAATTTATTACTTGTGGTTATTTAGAATCATAATCTAGGGCCTATAAGCCCAATTCATAGAATAAAGTTCGGTGGCTAGTTGCAAAAAATACCGCGAAAAAATGCCGCGCAAAAGAAATTTTGCAAAAAGGAAAATTCTTACATCAGTATATTTGTTCGTCGAATGAAAATCGCTGATTAAGTTTTTTAATTAAATTTTTGTAGCATAAAATCTTTTTTCGCGTTTCACGATTATTTTACAATTTTTTAAGTGCGGTTTTGTTAAATATATAATCTAGGGACAATAATACCCAATTCATAGAACAAAGTTCTGTCATTAATTTAAAAAACAAATCGCGAAAAAAGTCGTGGAAAAAAAAACTTCGTAAAAGGACGATTCTTACATCAGTATGTTTGTTTGCAGAATAAAAATCGCTGATTTAGTTTTTTAATTCAACTTTTGTACCATAAAGCCTTTTTTCGCGTTCCGCGGTTATTTTGCAATTTTTTAAGAGTGGTTTTTTAAAATTTATAATCTAGGGACTATAACACCCAATTCATACAACAAAGTTCTGTGATTAATTGAAAAAAGAAATCAAGAAAAAAGTCGCGGAAAAAAAATTTACAAAAAGGAAAATTCTTACATCAGTATGTTTGTTTGCAGGATAAAAATCGCTGGTTTAGTTTTTTAATTCAACTTTTGTACTATAAAGTCTTTTTTCGCGTTCCGCGATTATATTGCAATTTTTTAAGTGCGATTTTTTTAAATTTATAATCTAGGGTCTATAACAATCATTTCATAGAACAAAGTTCGGTGGCTAGTTGAAAAAAAAAAATCGCGAAAAAATGATGCGGAAAAAAAATTGCAAAAAGGAAAATTCTTACATCAGTATAAATATTTATTTAGAGAATGAAAATCGCTGATAAAGTTTTTGTACCATAAAGCTTTTTTTCGCGTTCCGCCATTATTTTGCAATTTTTTAAGTGTGGTTTTTGTAAAATTAGAATCTGGTTACTATAATACCCATAACTCAGTTGGAAAAAAAAAGTTTGCGAAAATAATTTTGCAAAAAGTAAAATTCTTGTATCAATATATTCCTTTGCACAATGTAAATCGCTGATTAAGTATTTTAATTAATTTTTTATACCACAAAACCCTTTTCGCATTCCGCATTTGCAAGCTCAGAAATGAATTTGAAATCTATAAAATGACGTTTACAAATGCAAATTCTTTCTTATAATTGAAGCATTATTAATCGTAATGAATTTACTATGCAATTGGCATTGGTAATGAAATCGATGTATTTCAAAGCATTAGTCCAAGTAATAATAATGCCAAAAATTTCATTAGCATTAGTTTCAATTTAATGGTAATGAAATCACCAATTAATTTGCCCATTTTTTGAAAAATCGCGATTTTAACGTATAGTCGTGCTATAGGTGAATACATTTTTTTTATTCAAATATTTATTGAGGTCGATTGTACATTCGGCGACGAAATTCGCTAAAATAGCAAAAAAAACCATAAAAACCTAGGCAAAACGCTAAGTCGTGGTTTAAATATCAAGATAAGCACATCGTATATATATCGTAAATGTGGCCACAGGTCCTGTGCTTACATTTGAACAAAAAAAATTCATATTAATTGGATTTGAAAAATTTGTTATATAAAAAACTGAATGGACAACCGCTAAATTTTAAAGACATTTAGCGAAACATCTCTACTATTGATCAAAAAATAAAGTACGTCATTGTAATCAGCATGTCCGAAATATATAGAACCAATGCACAGAGGAGTATTTGGACCGAAAAGCTGGCCAAAATTATTAAACGTGTTTTTTGGACTAAAACTTCGGGGTTTTTGATAGTTTTGGGTTTAGTTTGATAAAAATAATCCAGCGACGAATATTTGGGTTCGTATTTTTTTTTTGATCCCACGCTTACTCGTACTTCTCAGAAGAATGCGAGTTTCCAAATTTTTTTTTGTATTTTAATCCTTTTTCGACTAAAGTTTTAAGAAACATGGATACACATAAATAAAGTATTTTATATTAATTTTGTGCCTTTGCAACGCCCCCTAGTGGAAATGTTTGGAACTAAAGTTCAAACTTTGACATGCTGTATCGTCGGAAGTAATCAAGGTTTTTCCAAAACTAAAATTTTGTATAACAAATCTCTACATATTTTAAAGTTTTTTTTTAAATATATTTAAATTGATTTCTGATATTTATTAAAAAAAATTGTTCAAATAGGGAAAAAGCTGCGTACAGAGAGTTTTCTGCACAAATTTTAATGACCTTCCCCATCGCAATAACTCTGTAATATCATGTAGATAACTCCCTCAATTTATCATTGCAGACCCTACCGTACACCTAAGGGGCCTAGAGACCATTCTTTTTGTGGCCAGTTCCCTACTTGGGTCATCGACAATTTATGTTCTCCTAATAGTCCGCCAATACGGTAATCCTGTGGAAAGACAATTAGGGGAAAAAGCACTACACCTACTACTTTCACTTTTAAAAACCTTCTTCCTTTTTTTTTTGCAAAAAAAGTGTATAAAAAAACCTTTTTTTTAATTTTTGAACGAAGAGTTTCAACATAAATATTTAAAATAAAATTTTTTAAAAATTATTGAAAATAGCTATTAATCAAGTATTTTATTAAAAAAAACTCAATTTAAAACCTCCATTCGTTCAGCCATAAAAAATATAATATTAACCTCTTAAAACTGAAAACAATCAATAAAAGGGTATGACATTTTCTTAACTTTCCTGACTTTAACAGTGTCTCGAAACTACAAATCTCAACTTAAAATCTTGAGAATTTGCAACATAATGCATTTTAGTTGATCTAAAGATTGTTACAATAGGTCTATTTTTGCTCGGTTTCAAAGATTATTAGCGATATCGAATTTTAATCAAATTACATTGTACAATTTACCTAGTACTAATTGGCTTTGTACAAACTGTATATTTTTGAATTTTCCTAAGTCTTTTGTTATTTTTATTTACAAATGGTTGCTAGATTTAAAATGGCAGTGCCTTAAACACGACCAAATTTTTCTTTCATTTTAGCAATTTTAAAACAAAGTTAACAACACTGAAATTTTTAAGTGAATAGTTTTAGGCTATACTTACCACGTATGAAAAATCAGTCAGCCTTTTTTACACTATTGTGAAAGGAATTTCGTGGTAAAATTTCAGTATTGTTAACTTTATTTTAAAATCGCTAAAAACAAAAAAAAATTTGTCATGTTTAAGATACTGCCATTTTAAGTCTGGCAACCATTTGTATATAAAACTAACGCAAGATTACAAAATTACGGAAACTTAATAGAATTTTCAAAAATATACAGTTTGTATAGAACCGATCAGTACTCGCTAAATTGTACTTTGTAATTTGATAAAAGTCAATATTGGTAATTTTTCATTGAAAGCCGCGCCCACTTAATACAAGCAAAGAGTATACATAATAAAGAGATTGGGGGACTCTCTATCACTGAGAAAGCATTTGTTCTATTATGTGCCTTGGAACAGGAACATACTCAAACCAATATCACCCAGCAAACATGGCAATACGAAGAAGATTCACCGAACATATCGCCAGGAAGAAAACATTTATTGCCGGCAATATCAATTTCGTATTCCGGAAGTTTCATCCGTCGGAAACAACTATTACACTAAAACAATACTTCCAGGCAATATGAAAGCAATAACTCATTTGGAAGATAAAAGGAATATCGCTAAATAAACTCCCGGTACAATAAAAAAACGATTTAATTTTTTCATTGTTAAATTTAAGCCTGAAAAACAATATCTGCATAAATAATCCATTAACCAACTTATAAATTATATTGATTTCATCTAGTTATGACAAAAGATAAAATTTTTGAATTATTTTTTTCCAAATATCGCCGAATTATCTTCCAAGTGATAATTTCCCGAATGAATCCAAACTTAGTAAGGTTATTACATATATAGGTAGGAATATTCGTGCCAAATTTCAGTTCATGTGGTTCAACTGTGTGGATATTTTTGGTCCGGTACCGGAAAAAATTAATAATTTTATTTAAAAACAACTTCGGTACCGGACTCGTATTTCCACATATATCCACATAGTTGAACCAAATGTACTGAAATTTGGCACGAATAATCTTGGCTGTATGTGTAATAACTTTACGAAGTTTAGACCCATTCCGATCTACCATGTGGAAATACGAGTCCGGGACCGAAGTTTTTTAAAAATAAAATTATTAATTTTTTCCGGTACCGGACCAAAATTTTCACATCGTTCCACCGAATGAACTTAAATTTCGCGCGAAATCATTCAATGTTTCGGGCGATCATTACGACTGCATTTGAGCTTTTCGCGCGAAAGTTTATTTGTTCTGGTTAAACGATTTGGAAATGACAACAAGACTTTTGTTACTGTTTTCGCCCTAAAATGTAAAATATATGCAAACTTTTGTACAAATAATCTCCATTTAGTTATATTCTAACCAATAATAACACAAATAATCAATTTTTTAAAGCAGATACCGGTTATACCGGTTTTCCCGGGAATCCCGGTATTAACACAAGAACCGGGATTGGAGTAGGAACCGGGAATACCGGGGTTCCCGGGAATACCGGGAATAAGACAGGAACCGGGAACAGAACCGGTATTATGGGGAATACCGGTAATGCCGAGAACCTGGAAATGGGGGGCTCTGCAAAATAATATCGAAATGCGAAAAAAGGCTTTGGGGTCTAAAATATTAATTAAAAGATTTAGATTCTGCAAACGATGCCAAAATTTTCTTTTTTGCAACTAACCACCAAACTTTGTTTTATAAAATGGGCACTCCGTAGATTATAAATTTAAAAAACCGCACTTAAAAAATTGCAAAATAATAGAGGAACGCGAAAAAAAGACTTTGTTTTAGGAAAAAATAATTAAAAAACTCAATCAGAGATTAACAATCTGCAAATAAATACAATGACGCAAAAATTTTCCTTTTTGCAAATATTTTTTTCGGAATTTTTTTTTTGCAAACTAAGCACCAAACTTTTGTGTATAGATTATAAATTTAAAAAACCACACTTAAAAAATTGCAAAATAATCGCAGAAAGCGAAAAAAGGCTTTATGGTACAAAAAATTAATTAAAAAACTTAATCAGCGATTTACATTCTGCAAACAAATATATTGATTAAAAAATTTTTCCTTTTTGCAAATTTTATTTTTCGCGATTTTTTTTTTTGCAACTAGTCACCAAACTTTGTTGTATGAAATGTGTATTATAGTCCCTAGATTATAAATTAAAAAGAAACGTACTTAAAAGTTGCAAAATAAAAGCAAAACGCGAAAAAAGACTTTGTGGTACAAAAAATTAATTAGGAAACGTAATCAGCGATTTAGATTCTGCAAACAAATAAGGAGTGAGATCATAAAAATGTTAACTCACATAAAGTTAAATAAAAAACAAACCACTGAATTTTAAGACTTCAAACCAAAATGAAATTTAATACAAAATCAAACAAAAAAAACCACATGGAATTCTAACCACTACGAACAAAGTTATCCACTTTTTCCGGAAACCCTCCCATTAACCCGGTGTCTTCAAATGCAATAAATTATATGATATGAAATGTCAAAACCATGGCAGCGAAACGTCAAAATAATATCAATTGCAGAGTGGTGGAGAACACTTGACCATTTCATGGATAAGAAATATCATAGATTTTTCTTCGAAAAACACCAAATTTTATGAAACATTAATGTTTACTGACAAATAATAAAAAACTAAACATTTTTCCATTCCTTTTTACCAAATTTTTTGTTGTTTTTCTATTACAAAATTAAAATGAAAACTAAAAGTGACATTTGATCTCTGGCATCATTGCAAGATCCGATGGCATGTCAGCGATATCATGATATTGCAATAAAATTTAAATTGAGTGTCTTCACTTGAGATGAGAGCATTTTGACAATTGCTTGCTATCATTTTATTGCATGTCAAGACACTAGGTAAGGCTTTTATGGTAGTTTCTGTCACCTTTTTAGAGTAGGTGGTCCATCTATATTTAAAATCTTGCATGTTCTGGGAGACCTTTTTTGTGCCCTTTAATTCACTTTTAACAAGAGCCCAATATCTCTCCACTGGCCTGAGCTCCGGGCAGTTTGGTGGATTTGCCTCTCTTGGTTCAAAAACCACATTATTATCATTATACCACTCCAGCGTTTCTATCGGGAACTTTTTGAACTTTGTACGACTTTAGTCCTGCCTTACGTTTCACTTTACGTACAAAAAAGTCCGAGCATTGGGCTAACCGAGCTGTTTTTCTGCCAGATGTGTTAGGAGCTCTCTAAAGGATGCTTTTAACTTTATATGCCTTACCAATGTTACGATAACCAGTCGTTGTTCCTGTTCCCGGCTTCATTTCAATTGTTGGGTGTTCCAGGTACCTTTTTACCACTTTTGAAACTGTTTGGCGGCATACATTAGTCTCTTTTGCAATTTTTTTGTATGTATGTCCATGTTTGGTTTTGTTGAAAATATTTAATTATTTTTGAACTCACTTTTCTTTCATCGTCCATTGTGTAAAAAATTGCAAATTAAAACGCACTATGTAAATTAATTTATTAACTGACATATTTTTAAAATGTAAATTACTGAAAAAAAAAATATGAGAAGCTTTAAACCAAAGTTATAGGCAAAAATGTGTGTTAACATTTTTATAATCTCACTCCTTATATTGATGCAAAAATGTTCCTTTTTGCAAATTTTATTTTTCGCGATTTTTTTTGCAAATAGCCACCAAACTTTGTTGTATGAAATGGGTATTATAGCCCCTAGATTATAAATTAAAAGAAAACGCACGTAAAGAATTGCAAAATAATAGCGGAATTTGAAAAAAGACTTTACGGCACAAAAATTTAATCCCTAGGTTATACATATATTTAAAAAAACTGCACTTAAAAAGTTACAAAATAATGGCGGAATTCGAAAAAGGCTTTATGGTAAAGAAAATGAATTAAAAGAGGTAATCAGCGATCGACTATCTGCAAACGAATATATTGTTGCAAAAATTTCGCTTTTTGCAAATGTTTTTTCCCCAATTTATGCTTATATTTGCTATTATCTAAATATTTAATTTTAATTTTTTTAACTAGCCAAAGAAGAAGCAATTTTTTAGTTACTTACATTTTTATAGATAAATTTTTTAAAAATCGAAATTTTTTTAAAAATCGATAAATTTCCTAAAAATCGATAAATTTTTGAAAAATTGATAAATTTTTGAAAAATCGATAAATTTTTTAAAAATCGATAAATTTCTTAAAAATCGATAAATTTCTTCAAAATTGATAAATTTATGAAAAATCGACAAATTTTAGAAAAATCCACAAAATTTTAAAAAATCGATAAAATTTTGAAAAATCGATAAATTTCTTAAAAATCTATAAATTTTTGAAAAATCGACAAATTTTAGAAAAATCTACAAAATTTTGAAAAATCTATAAAATTTTGAAAAATCGATCAAGTTTTGAAAAATTTAATAACTTTCACAAAAATCAATAAATTTTATAAAAATTGATAAATTTGTTAAAATCGATTCATTCATGGATATTTATAATAATGTATAACAAAATAATGCGTATTATATTTATATGAGAGACCCAAGGTCTTTTTCGGTCCCATGCACGGCGTTTTTTTCTCCTGGGTCTGTATAGGCTAAAATTTTGGGAAAATAATCTAGACGTAATTCTGACTTAGAGCTGTAAACTTTTTTTCTATGTATGGAAGAATAATATTCAGAAACAGGCTCTTCAATTCAGAAAGTCCTGCACTTTTTATACATTTATATGAAAATGCCACGGTCCTTTTCGGTCCCATGTACGGCGTTTTTTTGTTCTGGGTCGTTATGGGCTAAATTTTGCAGAAATAATCTACACCAAAAAAATTTTATAGTAGCATAGTTAAAAAAGTTCTTAGTTGATTTGAAATAAATTCATATTAACTAATATAATCATTAATAACTATAGTCTTTGCTGTAAGTGACAACAAAATATTTGATTTTTTTTAAATATAAATAGTCAAAAAAAATAAAATTTATGAACTTTTATAAATATCATACATAAAATGCATATTTGCCAAAAGTGTAACAAAAAATACAATCGCTCTAGGGATTTGTTGAATCATTTGAAATATGTTCACGGTTTTGGAAAAGGCGATGTCTATAAGTGTTGCTGGACAAAGTGTCCAGCCAAGTTTTGTGATGCTTTTAGATTCCGTCGCCATTTAGAATCGCATAAATTAAGTGATAACGTAAGTAATGAATACAAAATACATCAGCTTAAAATTTGTTTGACCCACTGACCTTTTTTAAAAACTGTGGAATGGATTATATAAAATATTCTCTTTCTGTTTGCTAATCCTCTTTTTTGATGGTGACCGGACATTAGTGCAGTTATAAACATAGGCGTACCTATACCATTTTTCTGGGGTGGGCAACAGACCCATTTATATTCGGCTGTCAATTTGCCCATTCTCAGACTCTTAAGGTAGAATTAGCTATACGTGGACGTAACGTGACGAGTCTCCTTATGGAAAATCTAATGAGTTAAAAAAGCATAGCTGACAGTCTATTTCGTTTTACTCATTATTTTAGATTGAATCAGCTGATTCGCTACGTTACGTATGGCTAAATGAGCCTTTAGCCTTAAAAAACACTTCCGACATTATGCTAAAAAATTTTTCATACAAAAGAAAAAAAACTTTTGAAAATGACTCCCTCCCTTCTGATAAAATTTTCATAATTTTCAAAATTCAATAATCCTGGTATAGAATAGGTGATAGGATAAGCTAAAAAAATCTCCACGTTTTTACAGAAAACTCTGAGAATTGCATCTATTTTTCTTAAGAAAGCCTCGTACAAGGAATGTATTCCACCTCAGACGAACCCATTCTAACTCCATAGTTTGACCACTTTAATTACCGAGGTGGCAAAAAACCGTAAGATGCTCATCTTAGAATTTTTTCTTCTATAATATATTGAAATTTCATCAAAATAGTAGTGTTTAGTTTGAAATAACTTCCTTGTTAGAATTTAACTAATTATTTCTTTAAAAAACAATTAAATCTAAGACAGTTATCCCACCAAAAAAGATTCTGGGATATTTTCCTATTAAAAATCCTTTTCCATTTTCGTGTCAACTGAATTTTCATATTACATTTTCAGATGCTCTTAGAGCCTATTTTATAATCAGAACTAAAATCGGTTGGTTTCTTAAATGTGTATGTCTTAAGTAAGAATTTTTCAAACATTTCTTTTTTAAGAAATATTTAAGACAAAAATCGATCTTAGTTCTTACTATAAAACTGACCCTTTCCAACAAATAGACATTTTCCCAACCATAACCACAGGACTAATTGATATTTTTTTTAAATTCTGGGGTGGCCAAAAAACAGTCTAGACCGGCCTAAGTCCGCCAATGGTTATAACTTAACTTTTATGTTATCGCTAAATGGAAGTTGTGGTTTTTACAAAAATTGTATTTAATAAGTAGAAGAAACGGTGTTAAAGTACTTTAAGATAAGTTTTATTTTTGGGATTCCATAATGCAATATTATAAGGAATATCTTAATATAAGAGAGTGGAATATATATAAAATATCAAACATAAAATTTTAAAGGTCACTGATTTCGAATCTGAAATCATAGTTTAAAATTTTTAAATATCGGATCCTATATGGTGGAGACAAATTTTTTGAAGCATCGGATTGAACTTTTTTTTTATTAGCTAAGGTTTAATTTGGGGTCGCTGATATTAAATATTTGTAAGGAATATTTTTATATAACTGTTTAACCTATAATAGAAGATTTTCATGGGTCATTAGAGTCATTCTTTTGGTGAGAGTGGCAAATGGGATCATAAAATAAAGTTATGAATATGAAGTCATAATTTAAAATTTTAAATAACGAGTCCAAAATGGCGGGCATAATTATTTTTAATGCATCTAATTAAATTTTTTAAATTAGCTGGGGAATGAATTAAGGTCTTTGGTATTGAATACAAATTAGATTAAAAAAAAAATCAAAATAATCCTCCCGATTATATAAGGAATGATATATGAACATTTTTAAACCTGAATTCAGATGTTCGTAAATCAAGCTTAAATTGAATTGTCTTTCGAATATCTGCTTAAAGTGCATTCACTTTTCGACTTATTTCACACATTCTATAAAAAGTGCAATTCTCATTTAGCCATAGCATAAAAGTTTTACGTACACTAACCGAAATTTGGCGTTGGATTTATCCACCACCTAAATAGTTTTGCACAGTATAATTTATATGGTGTTACATACTTTTAGGATAATTCAAACAACGCTAGTAAATCCTGTTAAATATTATCGTCTACTACGTCCTGTAAGTCTTCATTTATTCTAAGTGTTACGACTGGTGGAACTGATTTGAACCCGTTAACCGATATAATCAATGATGAATCTGTGCCAAACTCATCTAATGTTTTCTTATCTCTACCAAATGAAATTGAAAGCTTTCAAAATGTACTGCACGCAAATAGTGGGTTAGTAAGATCAAAAATATTTGAAATCGTAACCGATATTAAAAATATAATATTAAAAACAATTTCTGCAGGGTTTCAGAAAACATTTAAGGATTATTTGCAAGGATCATTCGGCGTAGAATTTCGAAATTTCAACAAAATTATTAAGAACTCTTTTGTCGATATAAACACCGAAGCTCTTTTGATAACAACATTAAAAAATAGAAATTTATTCAGCGAGTGGACGGAATTTGAAACATGCGAAATCGATGGAAAAATGTCTACTGGACTTATTTTGCCAATAAAATTGCAAATAAAAATGTTTTTTGAATTGCCAAACGTCTTCAATTCTTTGATGCAGAATTTAAATGAGCACGAACAATCTGTGGGATACAAAAGCTTTGTAAACGGAGATAGGTGGAAAGATATAAAAAGTCGTTATGAAGAAACCGACATTTAGGTTCCAATGTTTGTATTTTCTGATGATTGTGAACCCGACAACCCTATTGGAGCTCATAAAGGATGTTACAAAATTACATGCGTATATTATAGTTTTCCACTTTTACCAACAGAAACTCTTTCAAAAGTGTGCAACATTTTTATAGGCATGGTATTTGAAAGTAAATATTTAAATGTAGGTAGTGAAAATTGTTATTCAAAATTAGTAGAGGTATTAAACGATTTGGCAAAAATGGCATTCAAATTTGTGTTGATGACAAAATATATAACTTATATTTTATATTTTGTGGTTTGTTGGGCGATAACCTAGGTACTAACACTGCATTAGGTTTCGTAAAGTCTTTTAATGCAAATACTATGTGCAGGTTTTGTAAAGCAAATAAGTTTTTTAAAAAAATATGTGTACGGAAATAGATGATCTAAATAGGACAAAATTCAATTATATTTCAGATTTAAACGAGCAAAACACTTTTCAACCAAATTGAAAATTTTCATGGTATTGATAATATGATATGCGACCCTATGCACGACCTTTTGGAAGGAGTGTTTCAGTACAATTTTTACAAAATTTTAAACTAATTTATTAATGCCAAGGTTCTTGATTTAAATGCAATAAACACAAGACTAAAAAATTTTAGTTTTGGTGAAACAGAAAAGGATTACAAACCAATGAAAATAAAACAAGGCCATATAAAAAATAACCATTTTTCCATGAGCGCCAGAGAAATGTGGTGCTTTGTACATAATTTTTCGATTTTATTTGGTGACATGGTCCCTAACAAGGACTATAAAGTATGGAAGTTTGCTATGAAAAATATTGAGCTCTTGGATTTTATTTTTCAAGATTATTTTAATGAAGTTAAAATTAATCATTTGATCGATTTAGTACAACAAGTTAATACAATGTATATAAATATTTTTAAAACAGACCTTAAACCAAAACATCAATTTTTGACCCATTATGGACGCATTATCAGAAGCAGTGGTCCAATTAGATTTTTAAATTGTTTAAGATACGAATCAAAACACCAAGTTATAAAATCATACTGCAACAATTTGAAATGTCGTAAAAATATTTGTCAATCGATTGCAACGAAGCAGTTGTTGTCTAACGCTTATAGATTTTTTACACAAGATCCATCTTTTAAATTAAGTTTATACGTAAAGTCTGACTGGGAAATTGAAAATAAAATTATAGAAAATTTATATTTAAATTTTTAAAAACTAAATGGTATAGCTGATTCCAAATTTTATAAAAAACTTTAATTATATGAAACATCTTACAAGCCTGGATACTGTTTAGTGTTTGAAAACGTTTATAAAATCATTCATATTGTGATACACAATGAAAAAGAATCCTTTATATGCCGCAAACACAATAATGTATTTTTTGATCAATTAATATGCGCTTATAATGTGGGTTCTGAAATTTTTGAGCCGGTTTTAGTTGAGACTAATCATATAAGTGGAACTTTACCAGCGCATATCCATAACATTGAAAATAATAAAAGAGCAATTAGAGCTAAACGTTATTAAAAACCAAGGTTGGTTACCGTTTCAGTTTTAATATAACGGTAATTGTCAACCACGCCTAAACCAAACTCCGTATCAACGTTTTAAAACGCTGATACCATTAAAAGTAATTGTCAAATCAATTACTATATAAGATTTTAATTAACATTTGATTTTTTACGAACACTTTGTAAATAAAGTATGAATATTAGAGCCAGTCATCATCACTTAGTAGGATATTTTATTTAAAATTTTAAAACGAAATTTTATAATTGGTGGCTATAATACTTATCCTTATTAAAGTAAATATGATTCTAGTTAAACTTTGTGTTTTCCGATTTTAAAAATAAGCAGACAATTTTTTATATAAAAAGGAAAAAAACCTGAGATTTGTGCGATTTTTTAATTTTTCTCTTCTGTGTAGTTACTACTAACTGATAATGGATTATATAAACTGCACAGAGAGAAGTTTGCTGGACCAGTTTTAATGAAACTTTTTAGTAAAATAATAAAGTTTTCTTCACAAGGTAAATGAAAAATTTCTTAAATTTGATGAAAACGCTTCATATATTTTATGAATTTAGTTTTAACGAAGCTTTTTCATTAAGTGTATGAAACTTTCAATAAATGAAATGAATATTTTGGCACCATTTAATCAAAAATTCCATTATTTAGTAAAAAGTTTCAATGGACCTAGTGAAATTCATCGGTTTTGTGCAAAAATTTATTAATATTATTCAGATAATTCTCTCAGTTAATTAATTGGTTGTTTTCCTACACTATCCATATTCATATAAACAAAAAAAATTTAATGCAATTGAATAAGACCAAAACTCCGATAAAATTGGATGAAATTATATCAATTCAAATATCTTTTTTATTCGTTTATATACAATTTTATTACTCCATTTTCCGGATAAAATTTTATATAATTTAGTATGATACCAAATAAAAAAAGAAATGCTACCCGACTAAAAAAGTTTTCATATAATCTTATATGATTTGATATAATAATAAATGTTTATATGCGTGGCTTTATATAACCATATACATTTATATTAACACTGCTTTTATAAATATGTTTGATATGACATTATATATAATCATGAAAAAGAAGCGAGTGAATATTTAAAAAATTTTTGACTCCACAATACAATAACTCCAAGAATCATCTGTTTTTAGAGTAATTTGAAATTCTTCAGTGATGAGGGCTCATAATTTGGTGGCAGAGAAAACACTTGATTTTTGTGTTTCTTGGTGCCATCTCAGTACTTTGCAAAGAATTAAATAGATCAGTGTTATCATTTGGGTGCCAGGAAAGCACCGTGTGACGGTGTTATCATTTGGGCGTTCTGTGCTTTGTCAGTGCTGGCCCCTTTGTAATTTTCTACCTGGGTAATCTTATATCAAAATATATAACAAAGTTAATAGAAAATTGTATTAATTTTATATGTAATTATATCTGACATGATATCTAATTATACAAAATTTTATAAAGTTTAATTGCACTATAAAAATTAAAAAAAAACTCACAAATTGTGGATCTGGATCATCCTGAAGATGCTTCACAATGGAGTAGCGAAATATCAAAAATAAAAAACTTTTTATTTAAAAAATAAACCTTAAGCTCAAGGAAATTGTGAAATTTATAATTGCATTTAACACATATTTTTCAAATAGTTGGCAAAATACTCTTTATTAAAATAAAAATAATTGTAGAGAAATAAAAAAGAAAAAATTTTGTTTTTTCATTGTGGAATTAAAGCTCGAAATAATTATTTTTACTTTTAAATTTAAAATTAAAAATTAGACAAACATATGTTGAAATAAATATGATTAAGTTCATTTATTTTTCCGTGAAAAAAAAAATTAATTGTGGAAGTTAATTTTTTTATTTTATAAGAAATACACATTTTATAAGAAAGACCAAAACTCTAACCTAGAAAAAGTTCCGACAAATTTTTGTAATGTTTTATTTTGTCAGCTATTTCCAAGTTTATTAGGAAAAATTTTTCTAAATATTAAGCATTAGTATTTAATAATACGAATGAAATAAGTGATCTCAACAATATATACTAAAATTTTCTTTGAAAATCTTCATCAAATTATATGTATTTATTAGGCACGGTCGATTTGTGGGGAGGCAAAAAAACCCATGGCTCAGGGTTTCTTATTTTGATCCTAGGGATCAAAATAAGAAACTTTGCCGAAGGAACCATACCTCTAAAACGAATTCTACTACCCCCAACTGTTGACTTTTGTCCCGTAGGGTCAAGTTTTGAAAAATCACACTTTGACCCATTTAGAGTGCCCCAATCAAGTCCAAATGTATGACCGACCCCCACTAACTTTGGAGGGCCGATCCACCCATGCCAGTGGCACACCCCCTGGAACTCCCCTGGGGGGTTCCCCATACAAACATTTTAAAAAATCACCATTTTTGGCACTTTATTTTATTATTTTTTATTTATTTTATTTATTTTTATTATTTTATTTATTTTTTCTCCTTAGAAATTTATTTAGTCAGAACATATGTAAATGAAAAAATTAATTTAACTTAGTAATAGAAAAGAAAAAATAAAAAATTACTGTTTGAAGTCTTTTTTGCTTTCAAGTCTGGGCAATTTCGCACGGCTCTCTAATGTCGTCGCCATAACAGCCTCTACATTTTCCGGTATAACTCGTTTGGAAACGCTAGCTAGCAATTGAACGTGTCGTTCTGTTTCTTGTATGTGTGATGGAATTTTTGGATCATTAAACGGTGGATCATCTTGATTTAAATATTCTTTCAAAGTATCGTATGGAATGCTTCGCGTGAATGGTGGTTCAAATACGTCATTTATGTCATTCATATTGATCATTTCCGTGTAACTTGTGCAATAAAAGTTTATATCTGGTTTTTTATAAGCTCTAAGTCCCGTTGGGTCGTCAACATCGGTTCGATAGCGTAGAATTATCTTGATAGCACAGTCGCGCTTTTCTTTGCTATCATCAAACAACATTGATAACAAGATATTTTCCGAATGCGCATAATATGAATTATCTGTAATTACTTTATTGACAATTTTGCGTAAACGAGGTTCTAGAAATCTTGACCAACTAATGAATTTGAAAAATAATCTACTACCGTACACGACAGAGCTGTAATACTTGATATTGAAGTACATTGGCACATAACATGTAATTATAAATTCAACCAGTATTCTTAAATTTGCATCTGGATTTTCCGTTGTCACATATAATCGTAATAGTCTAGCGGCCTTGGTGAGCCACCGAGAATGTACAATTTTCCCTGGTTTGATGTTTGCCAGATCCACTGAAACCACGCCGCTAGAAATTGCATGGGCCATGTCGTATAAGTACTTGGAATCGGTGGAAAATTCAATTTTTTCTGGAGCAGGGGGCATATTTTTCAACTCAATTTTCTGAAAGCCGTCCACCACCTGAAAATATATAAAAATAAAACAATTAAAAACGGTTGACAATTATAATAAATGAGTGATATCAATAACTTACCGGAAGAGTTTCACAAGTTTCGATTTGACGGCTCAATTTTCCGGTTGCCGATCTTGGTCCAGTGCTGGTTGATTTATCCAAAGCTTCAAACAAATGCCGAAACGGAAGTTCGTTGAAGTGTAGAAGGCAAACGAACCAATGCAATGGTCTTTTTAACAGCAATTCGAATCGTCGTATAATTCCACCGTTTGGGCCAGTGTTTGTTGGCTCACCGTCAGTGCATATGCCAATTAATGCATCCAGTGATATATTTTTATCGTTGAAAAAATCATTTAATTTGGTTGTTTTGTATTCAGCGGTTTCATGTTCCAGTCTTACGTAACCAATCAATTCAGAATTCGGTTCTCTCAAAATAACAAGATGAGGTTCTTTTACCATTCTAGTATGATACTTCTCATCAATTGTATCTCTCGTTAAAGTATCATCTTTTCTGCCATCGAATGAAAATGCTAACAAATTGGTATCATCTAACCGTTTGCGAAACACTTCTTGTCTGCATTTCTCTTTTTCTCGGCGAACTTTCGATTTATCCATGATGAGAGGTTTGCCATGGATATCTTTCATTTTAAAATCTTGGAAAAGAGCTGTTCCCATTGCTGATGCTACTCTATCAGGCACGCCAAATCTGTCACATACCAAGGCAAAGTTAAAACAATCGTATCTCTGTGTGTATTGTGAACTTGTGCTTATATCCAAATCTTCTTGAACCGGTGGCGGTGCGTATGTTGAATCATCGGGATCTTGGTATGTTGGCATTGATGACATAGACGTTGCTCCTTGCTCTTCAATTTCCATCGCAAATCCATCCATTGTTAGACTTCTCTGATTATGTTGATCGTGCATAAACTCTTTGAGGCGTTCGGGAACTAAACCGCATGCACATGGAGCTGCCTTCAAATCGCATTTACATGTTCCAATGAAAAAAATTGTTTCCAGAGATTTTACATACTTTGTAAATTGTTGGGGTTTGTTTCTTCTCTTGATTTGCTCTTGATATTTGTCAAGCAATCTATTCAATTTATTACATACACTTTTTTTCAGCATTATTTCCATACCAAGTTTTTCCCAAATTCCAATCAACTTATCTTGTACTTGAATAGTGAATGCTTTATAGGACAACTTTTTTTGTTCGCTCAAGTAAAAATAATATCTCAAGATATCCAGATGGGTTGGTAAATTAAAATCAGTCAAATCAGTAGACACACCAAAACCAGTAACATCATGCCTGGGTATATGACTCATTGGGTTTTCGATAGTTGTTGATGTTGTTATTGCTTCATTTTGCGGTGTAGAGGATGGTGGATTCATTGTAAACTTCTTGATTTGGAATGATTTTTTTTTTTAATATTTTTTTATCTCAAATTAGCACTTCACACTTCGAGTTCTTCACAACGACTTAATGCATTCACAAAAACTGTTGCGTTATATATGGTCTAGGAGACGAGGTAATAAGAATGAAATGGTAATTTCAATTCTACCTGTAACCGATTTTGTTGTCAAAACTGCCCATAAAGTACTTACATGTAAATTAAACGTTAATCTGACCACAAATTCTGTTAAGCAAGTGCGCCTTTTATTACTTCTGGAAAATCCTTTATGATAATTTTATGCTCAATTATACCTGTAACCGATTTAGCTTAAGTAAGTTTACGACATGCAGCTGTGTCTTGTGGTGGCTTAAAAAACCCACACAACCTATTTTACGACCTGCAACAGAACGACACGTTCAATTGCTAGCTAGCGTTTCCAAACGAGTTTACCGGAAAATGTAGAGGCTGTTATGGTGACGACATTAGAGAGCCGTGCGAAATTGCCCAGACTTGAAAGCAAAAAAGACTTCAAACAGTAATTTTTTTTATTTTCTTTTCTATTACTAAGTTAAATTAATTTTTTCATTTACATATGTTCTGACTAAATAAATTTCTAAAGAGAAAAAATAAATAAAATAATAAAAATAAATAAAATAAATAAAAAATAATAAAATAAAGTGCCAAAAATGGTGATTTTTTAAAATGTTTGTATGGGGAACCCCCCCAGGGGAGTTCCAGGGGCTGTGCCACTGGCATGGGTGGATCGGCCCTCCAAAGTTAGTGGGGGTCGGTCATACATTTGGACTCGATTGGGGCACTCTAAATGGGTCAAAGTGGGATTTTTCAAAACTTGACCCTACGGGACAAAAGTCAACAGTTGGGGGTAGTAGAATTCGTTTTAGAGGTATGGTTCCTTCGGCAAAGTTTCTTATTTTGATCCCTAGAATACGATTTTCACTGAGCCATTATTAAATCGACCCGCCCTAGTATTTATATATAATTTGATGCAGTTAGATAGACCCATTTTTCGGATCAAATTGTATCAGGTTAGATAACATGCGTATCTCGCTTGATATAATTATATATTCCAATATTCGGATCAAATTAGATATGGACGCATATATGGGTTTATATATGGTGATATATGATTATATTACATCTTTTTTAGTCGGGTACTGAATAAATTTTTTTTCACGGGTTCTTAAAACAATTTTGAACCATTTGTGTACCTATTAGTTTGATTGAAACAATGCGACACTATTTCGAAAGATTAAATTTAAATAGGAGTTTTGAAATTCTAGTTTTGTTTACATTTGTTGTTAGTAACATAGTCTGAAGTTGTGAATAAACACTATAATTTTTTATTGTGATTAGAAATCATAAACACAAAATATTTTAGATTTCGTTTGGTAAATGGACCCAATTATCTCCGTAAGGAAACTATCGGTCTAATTTACGTTTCATCAAAGAAAAAGTGTTTGTTTTATATCTACGTATATAATTTATATCTTTACCAACTGGTACAGTACTATTTCCAAAGAGTCACTTCGGAACAGGTTCCGCGAGTGTCACATAAGTACCAGTTTTGCTCCCTATTTTTCGTCCTTAAATTGTAATTTTCAAACTAGTTCTACAACTAGTACCAAAGTGGGAGTTTGGCGACAATTATCCCCATCCCTATGACATCTCCATGTTAAATTCTACAGTTGTTTGTATGGAGAGGCGGTAGAACTCGTACTAGTTGCCTGGTTCAAATAAACTAGTAAATATCTGGTTCTTAACTAGTATTTTTTGCTACTGGGATACAACAAAAAAATTAAAAACTTAGCATATTTTTGATTTTAAGCGTTAAAAGCCCAGATTATAAGTTTTAAATTCACTGCTGCTTGTTTCAATATTTGAAATTATTATCTGTAATTTTTTTTTATAAAAAGAACTCAAGATTATTACAAAAAAAATTCTAAATTTTGTATTTTTTATATAAATTAATAAATACCGGTAAAATACCGGTAACCACCCATAAAAATAACGGTATCGGTAACGATAACGGTATTTGGAAACTTTTTTAGAGGTATCGGTAACGGTATTCAATTTGAAACGGTATTTTAGCGATAACGGTATTATAACGATAACGGTAACCAACCTTGTAATATATGCATATTACCGTTATAATACCGCTAAAATGCCAAAACAGCAATTTATTACGGTAATTTGGCAATAATAAGAAATTGAAGCGGCAAACCAAGAAAATAAAAACGCCAAAATATGAAGACAATTGCCCTAACTGATACCGAGGATATAAAATATTCAAATCAATTTTAGTATCGGCATGGTAGATAATTACCGTTATTTTAAAAATGAAACGGTAACCAACCCTGTTAAAAACGCTACAAATATGTTGCATACAGAAAAATCGTATGTTTTTGTTTTTTTAAATCTACTTTGTTATTATAATTTTTTAAATTTGTTTTTACTGTTTTGAATAAAACGTAAATTTTTTTTCAATTTGCTAAATTTTTTCATCGATTGTATTAAAATTAACACGTTATATACCTTTTATAGTCCTTATTAAAGAATCAATTGATGGTAAGTGCTTGGAAATTGCAATATTCTTTTCTAAAATATTTTTTTCTCGAAGCCCTAATGGATGGTGAAGACTATTTGGAAACTGATTATTTATATTCAAGATCCAACAGTTCATCTCCAATTAATGAGCTGCAAAAAAACACAAACCCAGTTGATGAGCCACAACCCTCAGAGAAAACTTAAATCTATGAACAACAGCTGGTGATGAAGAACTTTGAGCCCATCAAAAAAAGAGTTATAATAGTAAGTTTCAAATTCCTTAGTTTTAGTCAAAAGTAATTATTCAACATTTTCATTTTGTTAACCCTGCTGTTAGGATAAAAACTACTTACGAATTTTAAGTTGATGGACCATTTTGGTCCATACCTAATTTTTCAGAAAAAAAGACCATAAACCCATTTTTATAGCTATTTCCATTTAGTATTTCGAGAACGCAATACTAACTCTAAAAAATATATTTCTATGCTCAAGAAATATTTTGGGCTACCCAGCAAACAAAGATGATCAATAATGGCTCAGAAATGAGCTCCAAAAACATAAGCATTTTTCCACTTTTTCCTATGAAAGTGGTCCGTCCAAAAGAGCCCCCTGTGTACTCAGAAATGACGTATAAAATCTAAATTTTCCTCATAAATTTAAATAATTTTGGAATCTTCTTTGAGACCGAAAAATGAACCCTCATTTTGAGACAGCTTTTTAGATTGTAGAAACAACTTTTTGGATTGTTTTCTGAGGGTTCATATTTTCTACCAAAAAAAAGAGTGTTTTCAAAAAAACAATAATCATTTCTATGAGCCATTTAAAAATCTTATTTATGAGCGCTCCGAAATTGCTGGCTGGGTATTCATTAAACGTTGAATGTTTATTACTATAGTACTTGTCATAACAATTTTATTTGAAAACTAATTGCAAAACTGTTACAAAACTCAAAATAATTTTATTTGGTTAGTAATTTATACATATTACTGCTCCTATTCAGTTATTTGTGTTATTTTTGTGATTTACCTAGTTTCATTCAGTCATATATCAATTATTCGCATTAGTTTCACTTCAGTTCAGCTTGTGTTTTCTTTGTTTTTTGATAAAATGGAAAATCGGCTTAATTTGGACTGCTATTGCTAAAACTCTAAACGAAAGTGACTCGGATATTTCCATTTCGATGAAAATATCTAATACGAAAATTCAGAAACAAGTGATTCTGATACAGAAAATGTGCCTGCAGCTGGCACTATGGATCCATTGTATATTGAAAAAAATAATATGCAATGGAGTGCAACTCTATTATCCTGTCCCATTGCAACTACTGCTGAGAATATTATCTCAATACATGGCGACTCTAAATTAGGCTATGATGGCAACCTTAGAAAGCGTGTCGTATTGGATTTAACTAAAGGTTTGAAAGGTCAAAATATTTTATCACGGCCGATCATTTCTTTTTATCTTTCGATTTGGCAAAAAAAACTTTTAGAAAGAAAATTTACATATGTGGGAACAGTTTACTTCCAATGAAATCCCTACATTCGTTTTTTACATTGGCCATAGGCATAAAGGAACTGTTTTGATAAGGTACCAGAAATCGATGTCAATGCACTGAAAAAGAAGCCTGAGATTGTATCTTTCTATAATTCGACAAAAGGTTTGCAATTGTTTTGCCATTATTTATTAGTCGATTAATTGTCTTCTCTCTTAGAAGGCGTAGATAACGCCGACCAAATGATTGGTTACTATATTCCTAAATGGAAGAAAAATCGGTGGCCGAATGATGTATTTGAAAAAATTATCGTTATATCCGCATTGAATGCTTTTACAATTTTTTCTGAAATTGATGTTTCGTGGCACCAAGTGATCCAAATCGTAGGAGACCCGAATAAGAGCATCTTCCTCAGGTTCCGTAACTTCTGGAAGTGATACAAGAAACCTACTCTCTAGAAAACGTGGAACGTTGCTGCAAATCCAAATGTGAAAGTAAATGTGTTGTCTGCAGCAAATTTATTTGTAAACTAAACCGCAAAATAATTTGCTCATCCTGTAATGCAAATATGTGAATGAAAAGTAAAAATATGGACCAAAATGGTCCCTAACATAAGATTTGTAACTGTTTATTTTTCTCCCTTCCATTTTATGTTAGACACTTATTTATTTTGATAAAAACATTAATTCAGAAAAAAATCACATGAGCTAAAATTTGAAGTCAATAAATTGTACCGTTGCAAAGTTAAAGAGAGAAGTAAAACAAAATGGACCAAAATGGTATGGTCCTAACCTAACAGCAGGGTTAACTTTTAATTGGTGAAAAAGAGCTTCTTTTGCACTCGTTCAAAAAGTACTGAAAAAAATATTAAAGTGGGAGTACTCTTCTCATATGACAATTCAATGTTAAAATCATTAGTGTTTATGATAAAAAAAGAAGTACATCTAGATCATCAATTGTAGTGCTTTTTCTACTGCTTCGGCATCTATTTTTGTGCTGGGTTGTTGCATGAAGGTACTTAAAATCCAAATTTAAACAAACTTTACTGGAATTCTGGTAAGGCAGAAAGTGAGACCATGAACCACTTTAGTTAAAGAATAATAAAAAATTGTTAATTGCGAATTTTATTTTAGATCGAACGGCTCCATACCACCATACAGTATTACATAAATTTTCATTTTTGGAAGGACCACTTCTCGCAATACATAATTTTCAAATAATGTTGACAAAATTTTTAAGTTGTAGTTTAGGGTTCCGGATATTTTCTTATTTTAATTGAACACCCTTTTTCTTTATCAGTTTTACCTCCACACCGTGAAATTGTACTTTCAAATATTCGATTCTCCTTCAACTGGTTTGCTTACTGTGGCCATATGGGAAGACCTCGGCCAACGAGTGGTATTTTTGTTGGAAGCTGGTTCAATGACCTTACCGAAAAATAATTTGGGGAAAATCGAAGAGAGGTTTTAAAATTTATCTTCATTCATGTTTATTTGTCAGGAGAGTATCCTGATGATGAAAAATACCAGTTTTTGAAAAAAGTACTTATTATGTTAATTCATAATAAGGAAATTGGCCTCGAACTGAATTAATAAATTTCTAATCTCTATATATAAAAGAATAATGTGACTGACTGACTGATTGACTGACTGACTGACTGACTCAACATCGCCCAGCCCAAACCGCTGAAGCTAGGAAGTTGAAATTTGGTATGTAGGTTCCTCTTTCGGCGTAGACGTCCGCTAAGACGGGATTTTTGGAAATTCCTACCGGAACGGGCAAAAATTGGAAAAGTCTCCCCCTTGACGGCCTGCCAAAACCCCTTTGGCTAGAAAGCTGAAATTTAAGATATGTGTTCCTTGGAGTAGGGGCTAACTTTTCTGGAAAGTGTTTTCTAGAATTTTGGACACGGACGTTGTAAAAATGGGGGTTAAAAAGGGGAAAAAAGCCCGTCTTGACGGCCTGCCCAAACCGCTGGAGGTAGGAAGTTGAAATTTGGTATAAAGGTTCCTCCACTATCGTAGACATCCACCAAGACGGAATTTTTGAAATTTTTACAGGGAGGGGCAAAAGTCTCCCCCTTGACGGCCTGCTCAAACTGCTGGAGCTTTGAAATCGAAATTTGGTATGTAGGTTCCTCGACCGGTGTAGCCGTCCGTTGAGACGGCATTTTTGGAAATTCTTATCGGGAGGGGCAAAAAGGGGATAAAAAAAGTACCTTTTTCCAAAAAAAAGTACCTTTTTCCAAAAAAAAGTACCTTTTTCCAAAAAAGTACCTTTTTCCAAAAAAATTACCTTTTTCCAAAAAAAGTACCTTTTTACAAAAAAGTACCTTTTTCCAAAAAAGTACCTTTTTCCAAAAAAGTACCTTTTCCCAAAAAAGTACATTTTTCCAAAAAAGTACCTTTTTCCAAAAAAGTACCTTTTTCCAAAAAAAGTACCTTTTTCCAAAAAAAGTACCTTTTTCCAAAAAAAGTACCTTTTTTCCAAAAAAAAGTACCTTTTTCTAAAAAAAGTACATTTTTCCAAAAAAAAAGTACCTTTTCCCAAAAAAAATACCTTTTTCCAAAAAAAAATACATTTTTCCAAAAAAAGTACCTTTTCCAAAAAAAGTACCTATTTCCAAAAAAAGTAATTTTTTCTAAAAAAAGTACATTTTTTCAAAAAAGTACGTTTTTCCAAAAAAAAGTACCTTTTTCCAAAAAAAGTACCTTTTTCCAAAAAAAAGTACCTTTTTCCAAAAAATACCTTTTTCTAAAAAAGTACAAATAAAGTACTTTGTAAAAAAAAGTATCTTTTTCCAAAAAATTTCGCTTTTTCCAAAAAATTTCCCTTTTTCCAAAAAGTACCATTTATAAAAATTTCCATTTAAAAAAATATAATTTCAAAAAAAATACTTTTTTTCCTCTCCGCACGGATATCTCCACTAAAACAAGGTTTCTTGATATTCGGCATAGACGTGCGCTAAGACGGAATTTTTGTAAATTCCTACCGGAACGGGCAAAAAGGGGAAAAGTCTCCCCATAAACAGTCTCACAAATTGGAAAAGTGCCTGCCCAAACCCCTGGAGGTAAGAAGTTGAAATTTGGTATAAAGGTTCCTTCACTGTAGTAGACATCGGCTAAGTTTGTATTTTTGGAAATACCCAAAAGAAAATTCGGTATTTGAGTTCCCCCTTCTGTGTAGGCATCCGCTTAGACGTAATTTTTTAAATTCCTATTGGGAGGGGAAATAAGAGGAAAAGTCTCCTGCTTGACGGCCTGCCCAATACCTTTTGGCCAACCTAAAATTTTAAATATGTATTCCTTGGAGTAGAACTAACTCCCCGGCAACGTAATTTTTCTATTTTGGAACAGGAACATAGTAAAAATGGTAGTTGAGAGGGATAAATCTCCCCAATAACGGCCTGCCCAAACCGCTGAGGCAATGAAGTTGAAATTTGGTATGAATGTTCCTCATCCATCGCAGATAGCCGCGAAGATGGGCAAAAAGAAGAAAAGACTCCCCTTGGTGGCCTGGAAAAACCCCTTCGTCTGGAAACCTGAAATTGCTAATGTTTGGATCCGAAATTTGAATGGGTTAAAACAGACATGTGTCAAAATTTTCTATAAAATCAAAAAAGAAGAGAAAATCAAAAATATAGCCGATAGGTCCGATTTCAACCAAAATGAATAGGCGACATAAGCCGGTGTACCAAATTTAATCAAAATATCTTAATATTTGCGACCTGTAGAGTGTTCACAAGAATGCATGGACAGACAGACGGACAGATCCTGACCACGTAGTGGTGTAGGGTATAATAAATTCAACTTCTTTTACGAAACAGTCGACATCCACAAATACATGAGAAACTATCATTTTATAAATTAAAAAAAACATGTCATTTTGCATTTAAAAAAAAGTTATCACATTTGTCAAGTTTTATTTTTGTTTTTCATCACATTTCGAGTGATACTAAATAAATAAAATTTGTTGCTAACATAAACAAATAATTTTTAAATTAAAGTTTACAACAATTTTATTTTATTTTTTTTATTTTTTTTTTTTTAAGTAGCGGCTACTAATTTTCTCTTGAGTTCCTAAAAAAAGCAAAGTATACCGAAGGGCCTAAAATAGTTAAATTTCCAGTCATAACATCAAAATTTTCAGTAACCGTTATTGTTGAGTCGGCAAGTTGTGTAGTCGGCACAAAGAACGAGTTTAAACTTAAATTTTACTTTAGTGAGAAATTATGTTTGAAAATTTATTACTCAAGTAAAGATTTATTAAAATTCGTACTTAGTGCTGACTATAATACTGCACCGCATTGGTCTGTGTGAAAAAGTCGACGTTTAAATTATCAAAAGCACTCAAATTACTGACTAAATCTTTAAGTTTGTAATGATCGTAAGTTTGTAATCAACGGATGCTATGAATTTTTATACATGTTTTTGTTGTCGGAATAATATTCAGTCTCTTATAACTCGTTGAGTTTTCAAATTTTCGTTGGCCGATTCCGCGACACCGCGGATCAATTCAAAAACTATAAAAAAAGTGTTCCAATAATGTTTAATTCTACTTATTAATTCAAAAATACTAAAACAGAATTTGAAAGAGTTGAGCTTGCTATGAGTTCTTCTGAAATCAGTTTTGGAATAGATGGATTTTAACACCATTTTTTTGTTAAAAAAAAAACAACAATAAAACATTGGTTCCTTCCGCTTTCGTTTTACTTCAAGATTTGTAGTTTTCTTTTTAATTGTATGCTGCGGCCCTGTATAATTTATGAAAAACCACAATATGGCCCTCGGTGACAAATCCGTGCCCACCCTTGACATACGCAGTACTTCAAATGCACAAACGTGACGTACAGACACTTTTTTTAATATCATATTTTTTCTTTCATTTTCAATTAATGTTTTAATTGATATTATTACTAATTTAATTAAATTTTGTTTCAATAAACCGTATACAATTTTTTTTAATTAATAGCATGGATGGTAACCGAAACGAATGCGGTTATCGTTAGGGTAACGATATTTTATGTTATTTCGGTAACAGTATTTTAAGGGTAACGTTATTTCATTTATTTCGGTATTGGTATTTTAAGGATAACGGTATTTGAGTTATTTCGGTAACGGTATTTTAAGGATAACGGTATTCCGGGTATTTCGGTAACGGTATTTTAGGGGTAACGGTAGTCAGTTGAAAGGGTTTTGAATCGATAACGGTATTTTAGCGGTATTGCCTGCCAACCCTGATTAATAGTATCATTTGAGTGATAGGTGCAAAATCAATTAAAATTTAAATTTATGTAATCAATTTCGTAATTAAAACTCAATTTTAGTTCTTTCTGTGTACACTCATACTGACAAGCATAGCAAAGTTCACTTAAGTTGGTAATAATTCTATTAGAAGAACACACCCTTATAAAAATTTTTTACCATTTTTTTCTTGGCAAATATAGAATCTGTCAGTTTTCCTGAACATCAATACTCAAATCCACGAATTATTGGCCCTCAAGGGGGTGGGGGAGGTGTCTATAGCCCCATAGCCACCCCTTGTATCTGCCCATGTTCACATTGTGTACAAATTTATAAAAATGTATTAACCAAAAACAATTAGGTTATTCACAAGGGGTGTGCTATCTGTTGTATCGGGTTTTCTATCTGTTAGCACTAGGGTTTGAGATTTCCCGGACTTTTTTATTTCCCGGGAAACGGGAATAAAAAAATTTGATTCCCGGGAAATATTTTTAACAAAATTGTTAATGAAAACCACCTATATAAGTAATTTTTGTTAAAAAAAAACTATTTCAGTACAAATTCAGTCTGTCTAGTGAGATATCAAAGTAAAAATATCAGAATGTTGAACATTTGATTTCACATAAATTACTCTAAGCACTGCCAAATGAATTGCGTGATTCCAGCAGAAAGCACCCACTACTGGACTGTCGGAAACAAACCGTTTTATCACATTTGGCCCATTTGATATGGTGGCCACAATGTTACTTTCCAAAGACGAATAAAACTCTTCTAGTCTTATTTCTACAATTCTTCTTATTTCATCCGCATTACATCTTCCTGATATATAAACCAACCCCAAGCTATAAAATTAATTATTTCCGTTTATACATATGTTCAAATATCTCTTTTGTGATATTCGTGTCCATTCATCTAAGATTATAGTTAATCTCCTATTGTTAGAAATATTGCTCGATATTTCTTTTATCATGATATCAATTATATGATTGTATTAATTTAATATAATGTTCTTTACATCGGTTTCATTTTTGGCAATGCCAGGTTTTTAATATAAAAACTTTCTCGAATAGACGAAGATCTAGTTATGGTGCGGATTGACATTCCGTTGACTGCGGCTAATTTGGATACCATTTTAGGAAATGTTTGCCCTACCCATAAAACGTTCAAGCCTTTTCAGTTTACACTTTTTTCTTCGCGTACTTTGCTAATATTAGCTGGAACGTTATTGTTATTGTTGTTTTCTTCAAGAGAAGTTGCATGACCATCAATTTTTTTTTTTTTGTGAACCAAAATTTAGATGTCGGATAACCAAATTTAGATACCTCCGTTAACCATTAGTCTTTTACGGCAGATATTGCACTGCTCTGCATTGTCCTTTTTTGTGAAGTATTTCCATACTTCCTACTTCATATATTAGTTTGAAAGCAGGTGTATTAAAATAAAGTAAACTTACTTGAAAATATCACATTTATTAATGAAAACTTTACTTATAAAATTATTGGCCCTTAATATAAAATAGTATTTTAAATTTAAAGTCGACTTTATTTTTAACCATACGGTTTTGTTCATTTTGTGTATGAAAACCCTACAAAAATATTTCTATTTTCAAACATTTTGATAGGTTGAAAGTAAATTAACCAATCAGAATGCTCTAAAAATAAACCAAGTCAAGGTATACTGCCACCCATTTTAAAAATTTAGATAGTAAGGGCGATTATTTGTAAGAAACAAAACTTATATTTCTTCTAAACATTTTACCAAGTTTTTAGGTTTCACTACTTAAATTATGAATAAGTTATGCGAAAAATTTTTATTAGTTGATGCTCTTAATTACTTGGCAAATATTTTTTTTTGTGTGTCAAAGAAATTGATTCCCTTTTAAAAGATTTTAACAATGACATTTTTGTTTTGGTATTTAAAATGTTTTTTATGACTAAAATTAAAAAATCTTATTCCGAACAAAAACAATATAAAAAATTTAATATTTTTAAAATTTCCCATTTTCCCGGGAAAAATATATTATTTTCCCGGAAATTCCCGAACCCCAAACCCTAGTTAGCACACTCAAACATAGGACACTAAACATACGTAAAAATGTTGTATCGTGCTATTCTCAAATGTTGTATTTTTTCTATTTAAATTCTAACAACTCGGTTTTTTGTTAGGACGACACGACGATACAACAAATAGCACACCCCTTGATGGTCGTATAATGCATATGCTTTTGACAACTGAAATAGAGATTAACCCGCCGGATCAATAATTCCGTTCGTTTTTAAAAACAGGGGGTAAGCAAAGAATGTTTAGGATCAGTTTTATAGCCAGAAATGTGATCGAGTTTATTCTGCCACTTATTTACTTATGTAGGTACTTGTGTGGCTTGCTGATTTCAAATTGTAAAAAAAAAAAATACTCTAAGAATTTTTCAACCTTTGACCATGTTTATCTAGAAACATGCGTTTCTTGGGTAGTGTATGCAAAATTATGAATATACATATATGACAAATATCTTCAAATTTCCAAGAATTGCATTTACCTTAGAGGTTAATCACAACTGGGTCGATTGTCGACCGACAACATCAAAAGTCGTCACGATTAATTTAAATTCAGCGACAATCGACCGTCGACATTTGTTGACGTTTAGAAAAAAAGGAAAGCAAAATAAGAATATGGTTGCATTTGTTTCACCACAATTCTTCATCAATTCAATTGGTCTTTCACTAATTCTTGTTGTGTTATATTTTATTGAATTTAATTTTGCTTTTTTGCCGTAAATTATATATTTAAATTTCAATTATATTTCTTCTGTCAAAAAAATATTTTTTTTTGTAAACAAAGCACGAATTTTTGCAGCTCTAATACGAATTTCTAACAACCCTTTTCTAATGGCAATCTTTAATTAGGTAAAAATATGGCAACAATTTGACAAATATTTTAAGTGTGTATTAGTGTGCCGTCATGTAAATAGAATAGATTCTATTCCGACGACAAATCGCCGGACGACATGCCGACATTTTGCTTCCCATACAAAATATATGAAAAAGCAACTCTCGTTGTCGTTTTCGACCCAGTTCTGATTAACCTCTTAATGTCGGAAATTCCCTAAGTTAACTACCCGAGTAAAAAAAATTGATCTCGCGCAATATCTAATCATATCCAATTTGATATTGTTTAAGATCTGCTGTAATATCTAGCTGATCCAATTAGATCTCAAAATTGGGTGTATCCAATGATATCGTATTAGATCCCATTGTATATATGGGGATAAACTAAGATCAAGTTATATCTCAAAATTGGGAGGTCCAATGATATCTTTGGGGATAAACCTAGATCTAATTTGATCCGAAAAATGGCGGATCGAATTAGATCCATTTATATATTTGTGGATAAACTTAGATCTAATTTGATCTCAATTTAGCAATCGATATTGTGCCATCGATTTTTCGATAGCTTTTGGCATGAGGAAAAAAAATTCCACTACAACATATCAAAAAAATCATTTTCGAGGCGCCCAAATTTAAATTTTTTTGCAATTTTTAAATAAATGCTAGATTAGCGCCATCTTGCGTTGGCTTTTGTAATGAAGTTGTAAACAATATAACATTACAACCTTTCCAGAAAGGTATTACTTATGAGAATCGGATAAAAAATGTGGCAACTAGCCAAAAGCTATCGAAAAATCCATGGCACAATATCAAAAAATTTTTGTCCATACAAATCGCCCCACTCTAATGACCATATATTGTTTAAATGGCACCATATATGGTATGTTCCCTATTAAAAAAAACAATATGGAGCTTTATATGGTAATATATAACTTAGAGTCATCCATGTACCATTTGATCCGAAAAATGGACCGATAAAATTGTATCAGTTGTTTATCAGTTTTTATCTAATTGCATCATTTTAGATCTGACCTGATTAAATTATGTTTTAATCAGATGAAATTGTATCAGATTTTTGACCTGATACAATTTTATTGCTTTATATCGCATGGTATCAGTTTAGGTCCAAATAGATATATTTGTATACAAAATTATATAGTTATATCCCAATTTTGACCTGATATCAGTTTAAAACTTTGATACAATTGTATAAGGTAAATGTCGGATACAATTATATTTTATTTATATAAAATTGAACCAATTACGATCAAACCGATAAAATTGTGTCAGGTCAAAAACACATAATTTAATAAACACATAATTTAATAAACACATAATTTAATTAGGTCAGATCTAAACTGATACATTTAGATAAAAATTGATAAACAATTGATAAAAATATATCAGGCCATTCTTCGGATGAAACTGTATATTTATACAGAAATAACTTAATCACATATATATCAAAGTATATGGTACTTTATATGGTAGCATATATTATCATATCTGGAACTGTATTAAAAATGTTGTTCATAAGGTACCATATATGAGCATATATTGTTGAAATGGCACCATATATGATAATATATGGTTTATATGGCACCATATATAGTAATATATTACTTAAATAACACCATATATAAATATATATGGCAATATATATAAATTCATAAATTATCATATCTGGAACTGTATTAAAAATTTTGATCATGAGGTACATATATGGCCATATATTGTTTAAATGGCACCACATATAATAATATATGGTTTAAATGGCACCATATATGCTAATATATTGCTTAAATAACACCATATATAAATATATATGGCACTATATTTAGTAGCATATATTATCATATCTGCAACTGTATTAAAGATTTTGTTCATGAGGTACCATATATGACCATATATTGTTTAAATGCCACCATATATTATAATACATAGTTTAACTGGCACCATATATAGTTATATATTGTTTAAATGATACCATATATAATTACATATTCTTAAAATGCCGCCATATTTATTAAGATATATCTCTATATACAACTATATATGCAATAAGATCTAATATTATAAAGGCCGATATCTAATTAGACGAAATTATATATGGCATAATATATGGAACAACATTGGAAAAAGACGTCATATATAATTATATATGGATATACATAACGACATGTCTAATTATATATTGTAATATATGCCACATATGATTATATATAATTTTTTTTACTCGGGTAATTATACATAGAAATTTAAAACTACCTATACTTAATAAAAGTTGAAAACAGATGTAAGAGAAGAAAAACCAATTCACCTTTAGTTAACGCAAAAACCATTTGTTATTTATATTTGAAATGTTTTCCCGGAATTAGAATAATAACAGTAATAAAAGTTTGAGAATTGTGTGCATTACGGTTAAGACTCATTTTTAACAAAAATTTTACCTATCACCACATGATAGGCAATACTAAATTAATAATAAAAATCGTGTTTGCGGGTCATTTCGGCAAAAAAACCTTCCGCACCAAATGCAATTTCTAAAAATAATTTTTGCTCGGGTAATTTGTTTAATTTACATAACGAATTATTACAAAAATTTTAGTAAACGACAAAAAATGTATCCAAAAGTCCATTCAAAAAGGTTTCGTAATTTTTACCGTAAATAGCTTTTAATAAGCATCATTTGAGTCTCATTTGTTTAACCCTAGTGTGCATATGAAATGCGAGTTTTTTTCTCAACCAGGTAGATAAAAATTAATCCGCGCTTCAACAGGGAATTTCCAAATCCTATCATGTATATAAATAAAAGGAAACTTGTTAGTTAAACATTTCTTTGATCACAGCCAAAGTGAGAATATCACCGTTCAAATTCAAATTCGAGAAATAATTGAAAATAATGTCCCAACAATCCCAAGAAAATTCTGAACAAGTTTGCCGCATGAGCTCGTTTTTAATCGAAATGGATGAGGGACAATCCAAAGGCGGCAAAATTAATGGTAGAATTGTGTATGTTGTCCTACATGCCATGGATTTAATTGATAGTGAGGACGTCAGTATGTATATTAATCGTAAAGTACGATTTAATCGGAATCACGCCATAATGGAGGGTCGTGTTAAATTGGCTTCGGATGATCATTGTTTTATCAAGGAACAACTTAAAGTTTTGACAGAAAATAATAAAGAAGCGCTTCATCAAAATTCATCGCCAGGTTTGCTGATACAATATTGTAGAGGAGTCGATTCTATAGTGTATTCTATAGTTCACCAAAAAGAAATTGTAGATTTGAATTATCTAACCAAAAAAGATATTTCAATACTCGATGGTAACATTCAAAGAGTGGCCACTGTATTGTGTATCAGTAATTCGGACGATTTTTTGCAAAAGGAATTGGATGTTTTGAAAACTTGTTGTTTTGAATGGGTAAGTTTTAAAAATCGTAAAATTTCAATTCTAAATACTATAACATAAACAATTCTCTTTTAGGCTTTTGAAGACCCCAATGATAATTTGAATATTGAAGAAACACCTTGGCTACTGGTTCAGTTCAGTAGTGGTCCTGCAAATGTCACTTATTCAGTTATCAACCTGAAAGACACTGTTTGGCGAAATGAGAATGCTCATCCCAGTATTGTTGCTTATTTAGTTGAGAACGAATCTGTCTTTCAGGCTGTTATCATACGTAAATCTAACAATCGCAATGAATTGGATATGGAATTGTTTTTAATCAAATATGTGACCTTCTCCGAGAAAATGGACCTAGTGTGTGAAAATGAAGTTTTGAGAAGAATGCATTTAAAATTTCATAACGCATTATCACTTTCAACACACGTACATTATGGGGTAAATAAATATTTATCAGAAATCTAACTCATTTCATCTTATTCTACACCCTTTTAGGTACCAGAATCCATTCTTAAGTCCAAACCCGTTTTTTGACACACTATGTCCCTTTTCTCGGAGAAGGTCACATATACTTCTTTATGGGCAGAAGTTCCCATTACTACCTCTGTAAGTACTGAAAATATTGACTATGTTATGCAACAAATGTTATAACTTTTAAGGATGATTTTGATAAAGTTAATGATTTCTTTACAGTTTACGACAAGGATTTCTGTGCCGCCATCAGAAGATCAGGATGTATGGGCAAAACCTGTTGCGATATCACGGCGCAAACCTGATAAAATGTAAATTATAAGAAATTAGTTAAACGTGATTGTTGAAAAATTAAAGTAATTTAAGTATTGTTGGACAAGTATAAAGATTAAATTGTAAATAAATTGAAAATATTAATGTACTTATGAAAGTTTTACTATCTCTTATTTAAACTTGTGAAGAAACAGCTGGCAGAAAATAAAAGTAGGGCAATATAATATAGTAGCGTATCTAGAGAAAAATTTAATGATTCTCTAGTCATACTCTTATATATATTTGAGGTATTCTAAATAGATTTGGGCATTCTAGTTATTTTTGGTGACTGCTCTTTTTAGTTCAATTTGTTGTAAAGAACTAGTTCGCTCTTCTAGTTTAATTGCTCTTTCACAATTTCGTTCAATCGTTAAAAAACCAATTTTTTCGATCGTTCGTTTGGCAATTTTGAGTAGGTAGCTAATTCATATTGCTCGTGTTTTAGTTAACAAGGATATAAAATATCAGACAAATTAAGAATTTTAAGAAAAAAAGAAAAATGTTTAGTGCAGAAAATACTTTTATTAAAAAAAGAAATAAAATTATCCCCGGCCAAAGGTAATAAAATGAACGATTGAACTAAAAGGGCGATTAGCAATGAACTAGATCTTTCGATTAATTGAGTGACTAGTTCAATTGAACTAGTTCGTTCACGAACGACACAAGTCTAATTCTAAATGAGAAAAGATGGGTACAAGTTTTATCCTTTCTATAAAAAATAATATAATATAATCAGATATTTTATAAATTTCAATCGATATTTTCTGAATTTCAATTGATATTTTCTGAATTTCAAATGGAAATTCTGAATTTCAATTGACATTTTCTGAATTTAAAATGAAAATACTGTATCTCAGTTGATAATTTCCGAATTTAAAAGGGAAATTCTGAATTTCAATTGATATTTTTATACCTTACACCACTAAGTGGAGAGGGTATAATAAGTTTGTGCTGATGTTTGTAACACCAAAAAATATTGGAAATAGACCCACCTTATAGTATACCGATCGGCTCAGAATCACTTTTTATTTCGATTTAACGAAGTCTTGTTATTGTTCTTGTGCGCACTCTACAGGTCGCAAATATTGAGATATTCTGATGAAATTTGGTACAATGACTTCCCTTGGCCCTAGGACGATGTCTATTGATTTTGGTTAAAATCCAACCACATTTAGACATGGTCCCCCCCAAAATTGGCTTTTTTACACGCTGCAGGTCGCAAATACGAATATATTTCAATGTACGAAAGAGGAACAAAATTAATGTACGAGTTGTTCTCTTCTTAAATTGATTGAATATATTATATACCGCTACGTTTAGGTCTGGCTAATTCAGGGGCCAGATTTCCGCAGTCGTAAGCGTTCGAGATTGTTAAAAAATAAAATTTTTTAAGTGCATATAAAAGAACACGAACAACTATTGTTACAACTTTAACGGATATTTGTAATAAAGGAACTAAATGCTTCACCTCTAACCTAGTTTTAATCTTTGTAATTTTTTAAGTAGCAATAATTGCTATCGAATAACACTCGATCACGAATGCGGTAATTTGCGCCCAGGCTTAAGCCCAAACCACATAAACGCAGTGTCGACCGCAGTGCGACGTTTTGTCGATAAAGCGGTTTTTTGTATGTTCTCTATTTGTCACTGCCGAGAAATTAGAAAAGTTTCTAAATAAACAAGAGCTGTTTTTAAACAAAATACAATAAGGCAATTTTAAAAATATTAATTCGTTATCGCGAATAGTTTGGGCTTTAGCATTATAAAATGCTAAATTTACCAGAAAGATATGCGGCGTGGTTCTCTTCGATTTGGATAAAATTATAATATCCCTACGGGAAATTTTAACAAACTGTCACCGAACTGGCCCCTTTATATGAAATAGACTGGTCACTTTTACTTGGCGTTGTCATAGGAGGTGGAAATTGACCCCTTGTGACATGTCACAAGACAAATCCTAGGACAGGTCTCATAAAAAACAAAGTTCAGGGACCTGTCCTGGGATTTATCTGGTGACATGTCACAAGGGGTCAATTTCCCCCTCCTATGACAACGCCATGTAAAAGTGACCAGTCTATTTCATATAAAGGGGCAAATTCGGTGATAGTTTGTTAAAATTTCCCGTAGGGATGTTAGAGAGGTGATACAAAAAATTAAAAATTTGACAAAATATGATCTCAATTAGTAAATTTTTTATTTTTGTCATTTTTAGAAGAGTTATTGAAATCATTTTTGTTCCTTTTATAAGTAAAATTATTAAAAATACAAAAAATGAATGTATATTTGCTGTGTTTTTGTGACTCTCTATCAGAGTTATCAAGAACGATTTTGACAGTTTCTCAACGTATTCCGGCTTTCTACTGTCAAAATTGTTCGAGATATCATTGATAGGAATGCCGCACAAACACAGCTATTATTTTATATAATTTTTTTTCCATTAATCGATTAATTTTAAAATTTTCTTCGATTAAGAAAAAAACCCAAACAATTTTTTGCACGATTAATCGATTAAAATAAAAAGTCGATTAATTGAATACCCTACCAGATACATATGTGGTTATGTAACTACATACACTCTAATGGTAACTAGTTACTTTTATTACTATATTTCTTTTTATTTTTGTGTGATTATAATAACACACCAGCTTACGAAAAATATAAAAATATATCGTTACCTATGACCTTACCAGTATTGACAAAAATAATGAGTTTAAAAATGGTGAGTGCGACAGCTAAAATTAAAGGAAAATTTCTCCCGATTTCAAAAATGCATTTGGTTTTATGATCCGTAAAGTGTGGCTCCCACTAGATCCATTTAAGACCCCCCGGGAGTCTAAAATAGCCATTTAATGTACTAATTATAAAGTATGGGCACTCAAATAAATGTAAATTTTTTTAAGAATTCAAACATGACCACAACGTACTAAAAAAATGAAAAATAAAATTAAAAAATTTTTCCTCTGCGGCGCTTGTACCGCAATACATAAAAAACCCCCCACAATTCATTAAATTTTAATTTTTTCCAAAAAAAAAAAAACACCAACTTTTACCAAAATAAGGCTTATATACGCTATGGACCAAAAATGAAAATTTTTTTGAAAAAATCCCGCGATTTTTGTAAAACTTTTTTCGCCTGCGACGCTGTGTCCCATAATATACAAAAAACCCCCTAAAATTCGTAAAATTTTCACTTGTTCCTAAAAAAATCCCACACTTTTATAATCAAAAAGTTTACGTACATTTTTCAAAATAGTATTTTTTAACACCTAAAATAACAAAAATGCACCTAGCCCGCATTCTATTTTCCAGATCTTACAACAAAATGCATATTTGGAATCGTGAGAAAATTTTCTTTAATTTTAGTCACACGTGCCATTTTGGGCGTGTTTCAGTTTTTCGGACCTAGCGGGTCCTGAGGGCCCCGGCCCCCTTAACACCATATAGAAAAAAATTTTCTTTTTTAATTCCAGAGCGGGTCATATTTTTTTTTTTTGAGGGGTGCCCTATAAATTAAAGTTTTGCCAAAGTTTTTTTTTTTGTATTTACAAATTTGGTATGAGAAAGGTGTTTAAAAATTTAATTGGAATTTTGTAAATTCGTTCTGTGTATGTTTTGTTTACAAAAATAACCAAACAGCTTTTAGAGAGATAATCAAAACCCCTTCAACCGTATGTGAACAGTTTTGATTATTTTCCAAATCTAATTGCTAAATCGCCTACAAAACTTGCTTGTGAATGGGGTATTATAATAAAATCCGTTGATATTATCACAATTTTTTGTTAAATTTAGCAAATCTAAATTTAAGTAAAAAACTAGTAAAACTGCAGTTTTATTTGTAATTAACTCAGTTTAATCATCATTTTTTTCAAACTATAGGGTCTCCAAAGGAGCAAACGTTTTATCCGTTTTGCTCTATCTCGCGAAGTTTTCGAGATATGGGCAGTTTAGAAAATGGAAAACGTGGTCCGAGCTACATAAATTTTAGTGTATTTTAGAGAGGGAGGGCTGAAAAAATGGACCACTGGTTTTATACACAAAAACTGGTTTTATTCTCAAATAAAAGGAAAGTTTCTCACGATTTAAAAAATTATTTTATTTTGTGATCGATAGTACCCTTAAACTTACTAGAAAAATTAAGTATGATATTTGTTGCCGTAAACTATTTTTTTTTTAATTTTAATGTATGTACGTAAACTTTTTGATATTTTTTATAAATATGTAAGCGCCGCAGAAAAAAATCGTAGATTTAAAAGAAGAATTCATTTTTAGCGTAGATTAACTATTTTAGTTTTGTTGGAAAATATGTGAGCGCATCAGGGAATTTTTTTTTTTTTTTTTGAAATTGTCTAATTTTTAATTTGTTCATAGATCTTGGAAAAGTATCATAATTTTTGTAATCGTGGCGAAAATTCCTTTTATTTAATTACTATTTTTGCATATTATAAAATAATCATTTTTAATAGATTTGTGAGAAGTGGGTGGTAGAAATGTTATCATAAACATTCCATTACCTCGGCTAGAAATTATAGCTCCAAGACTGCAGTAAGAATTATCATTATCTAAAAAAAGTATAATTGCACTTCCTTCTGAACGTCTTTGTGTGATTGTCCTATTAATGTGGTCTAATACGTCCAAAAGTCCATCCATCTGCTCTTTTCCGAAATCCATAAACATCCGCTAGGTCCGCCATTAACGAAGTAGTCCTTGCATTTGACACGAGGAACCACATAAACGGGTGGGAGTGCATTTCTAGCTGCATTGACGACATCCACCAGGTTACTAACGAGCCTCTCTTAGTAGATGCCACTTTTGCTATTGTCCCTTTTTGGAAATTACCTACATAATTATTTGTATAATACAAATATATTTACCAATTTATTTTATTCTTTCTTCTTTTTATTCAGTCTATGGAACATCATTTCCTTACAGACTATGATTAAACTATAAAATAATTATAAATAGTAATTAATATTGTACATGTTTTAAGATATAGGCTTTTGAAAGAACAAGAACGGGCGCACTTTTACATTACTTTTACATTACCCCTCAATGTGTTCGGCTCAGTTTCCTTTCTAACCAATTTAAAACATTTTAGATGGGTTTTGCCAATATTAGCACCTTTTGCAACATAATTCAGGATTTGTTCTGCTGTTACGCTGGGCTTCAATGAGGAAATATGTGCCCATTTTTTATTAGCGATAACTTCTAAGTCCTTGGAATTATTTTTTCCAAACACCACAGGCTTACGTTTCTTTTTTTTGTAGTTAACATTAGTCCATCCAGTATTGTTAACTGGGATATTACCCGGTGTCTTCAAATGCAATTAATTATATGATATGAAATGTCAAAACCATTGCAGCGAAACGTCAAATTGATATCAATTGCAGAGTGGTGGAGAACACTTGACCATTTCATGGATAAGAAATATCATAGATTTTTCTTCGAAAAACACCAATTTTATGAAACATTAATGTTTACCGACAAATAATAAAAAACTAAACACTTTTCCATTCCTTTTTACCAAATTCTTTGTTGTTTTTCTATTACAAAATTAAAATGAAAACTAAAAGTGACATTTGATCTCTGGCATCATTGCAAGATCCGATGGCATGTCAGCGATATCATGATATTGCAATAAAATTGAAATTGAGTGTCTTCACTTGAGATGAGAGCATTTTGGCAATTGCTTGCTATCATTTTATTGCATGTTAAGATACTAGGTTACTTTCTGCTTGAGAGTATGCAGTTGAAGCTGAGCTAACAGTATTGTCAGAGTTTTGAGAACAACAGATGCTAGCTCTCCGTACACGCACATTAGAATTTAATACATCATTTGGCTCAATAGCAGCAATAACATCATTTGGTTTAATAGTAGCAATAACATTATTTCCCAGTCAGAAATCGCCAGTGGTACAAAAAATCAAGCAGTGGCATACCACTGGGTAACCACGGTGTTAAAAATAAATGACTGGCAGAACACTCATTTGGGACGCTTTGCCAGCGTTTGCAAAAAGCGTTTTACCAGTATTTGTTTTACAAAAATTTCGGTGGTTAATAAAAAAACCACTGGCAAAGAATTGGCTTAGACTAATATGCCAAGGTTTGCAACCAGTGGTTTTCCAGTGCTACCTAGCAAATGCTACCAGACGTACAAAAATCAATTCACTGGAAAACCAATGATTTTATAAAAATGCTGACGCTTCGTTAAAAAATGTTTGTAGTCAGGAGGTTCCTTGTTCAAATCCGGTTGCAAGTAAAAAATTTTTTTGGATTTTTTTTAATTTAAAATTTTTTTTGTTTTATAAAATAAATTTTTTTGTTTGTGGGAAAGCTCCTTCAAGACCAACTTTTTTTTTGCCCTCCCAACACTGGCATACTAGTTACAAAAAATTGTTTGCCAGTACTAGCATTTTGGCACAGCCAGTAGTTGTCCAGCTATTATCACTCATTTATGTGTTTAGCTATCAAATATTAATATGTTTCGTTAGCTCAGTGGGTAGAGCAATCGTCTGCCAATCTGACTGCCTGGGTTCAAATCACGGCAGGACCAAAAAAAATACATATGAAATTTTATTTTGGAAAATATATTTTCAGACCACCTATTTATTGGTTTTGCCAGCGATTTGCCAACGTTTAAAAATCATGTTCCTTCAGTGCTTTTCCGGCGCTTTTTGAACTGCCGGTCCTTTTGTCTAATGATGTTATCATTTTGGGAATGGGAAAGCACTTTTTACCAGTACTTCTACCACCTGTTAAAGTGCTTTGCCACCGCTTTCCCGTTTGTATTTTTCTGACTGGGTTCGTTTAATAGTAGCAATAACATCATTAGGATTATCATCATCATCATGTAGAGAAAGACTAATGCTAGCTCTTCGTATTCGCTTATTCGAATTTAAAACATTATTACTCAGTTCCGGTTCAGTAGTATCAACAACATCATTACGAAAAGCAGAACTTGAAGAAAAGGAATCACTCAGAGTTGAACGACCTTTTTGTTGTAAATCATTATTTTTTGAATTTAAGCTGACTCAGCATGTATTTTTTTATTTTTAAAAGAAGCACTCTCATGCATTGTTTTTGTATATACAGGCATTGAATAACGTTTTTATTTCTCTTACTTCATTTGACAAACTTGTTATCATAGCAATTAAATTATTAGATCCTTCCCAACAAAATATTGATAATGACACCTCATTACTATCTGCATTACCAAAAATGATATATCATTACCTTTTGCATTATTTTATAATACAAAATAATGACTTCCTAATAACGGCCTATTCTATTCATTGTTTTTAAATATAAAATAATGACTTACTCGTATTAGTATAAATAAGTACTTTTTACACAGTTAAATTTTTTTATTATATGTAAATATGTTATATGTTTAAATTTTTATGGCGAGTCCTAAAATTACACACTATAGAAAACTTAAATTTTTCTGAATGTATTTCCTTAGGCTAATAGTATTTGCCTAACTCCTTATTTTTAAGAATCAAGTAAGCAATCGGATAACCACTTATAATTAAACTTTTTGTAAGCATGTGTGTAACTACTTATTATTCAAAATCTTATAACTACTTATTTCTCATTTTCTCGTAAGCGAGCGGGTAAGCGTGACTACTTATAAAAACGACCACGCCAAACAAAAATAATGAGTTTAGACGCCAAAAAGTAAGTTGTGCGGAGCTATGAATTTCTATTATATAACCACTTATTTGGTAATGAACGATTTTGCTGGGTTTAGCGCATTTATTATAAACAATATTATTTGATGAAATTAAAACATTAAAATCACGATCACTATTGACACCAGAACACCCTTTATGGAATAGACCACTGCATGCTATGCATCTAATAAATATACTACCAACAGCTCTAAAGCAACTAACACAAGCAGTATTAGACTGCATTAGGAAGAAAAAATAAAAATTAACTTGTTTAAGCGACAATCACTACTAAACTATAATATAATAAAAATAGGTACCTTAGTATATGGCAGCACTGTTTGATCTAAGTTATGGATGTCGCCGATACCAAAGGAACATTTTTGGGTCTAACTTTGTAAATTGTCGAAAAATTAATCATAACTGCATCCTTAATAACAGCTCTTAACCGAGCAAGGATTGTACTGCCAGTCAATACCGGCAGTTTCATCTCATACCCACAAATATGGTATAGTGAAAGCGCTTAACGATGCATAATCAAAAATAAATATTCATACTAAACACGCGCACAGATACAACTACTTGTACAAGTTTCGGTATGTCTACTGATGTGAATACGTATTGATAAGTAGTTTAGTGTTTCTGGTATAGTTGATATTGTTATTCTTTCTAGTAGATTGTGTGTAAATGAATAAAGAGAGAATGAGCGTAATATATTTGTTTTACTATGGTATGCTCAAACAAATAAAACAGACAATGAAGATTGTACAATAGATACTTATTGTACGCTGCCAATAAATATATTGTCTTCCTTCGACCTCTTTTTCACTAATTATACCCTACACCACTATGTGGTCAGGGTATTATAAGTTTGTGCTGATGTTTGTAACACCAAAAAATATTGGTCGTAGACCAACCTTATAGTATACCGATCGGTTCAGAATTTTTTTTTATTTCGATTTAACGATGTCCGTCTGTCCGTCCGTCCGTCTGTCTGCCTGTCCATGCAATCTTGTGCGTACTGTACAGGTCGCAAATATTAAGATATTTTGATGGAATTTGGTACGCAGACCTACGTTGGCCCAGGGACGAACAAGTTTGATTTTGGTGAACATCGGTCCATGTTTAGACCTAGTGCCCATATAAGGGTCCTACCAAAATTATATTGTTTATACGCTGCAGGCCGTAAATATTAAGATATTTTGACGAAATTTGGTACACAGACCTATGTTAGCCCAGTAACGCAGCCTATTGATTTTGGTGAACATCGGTCCATGTTTAGACCTAGTGCCCATATAAGGGTCCTACCAAAATTATACTTTTTATACGCTGCAGGTCGTAAATATTAAGATATTTTGATGAAATTTGGTACACAGACCTACATTAGCCCAATAACGCAGCCTATTGATTTTGGTGAACATCGGTCCATGTTTAGACCTAGTGCCCATATAAGGGTCCTACCAAAATTATATTGTTTATACGCTGCAGGTCGCAAATATTAAGATATTTTGATGAAATTTGGTACACAGACCTATATTGGCCCAATAACGCAGCCTATTGATTTTGGTGAACATCGGTCCATGTTTAGATCTAGTGCCCATATAAGGGTCCTACCAAAATTATACTGTTTATACACTGCAGATCGCAAATATTAAGATATTTTGATGAAATTTGGTACAAAGACCTATATTGGCCCAATAACGCAACCTATTGATTTTGGTGAACATCGGTCCATGTTTAGATCTAGTGCCCATATAAGGGTCCTACCAAAATTATACTGTTTATACGCTGCAGGTCGCAAATATTAAGATATTTTGATGAAATTTGGTACATAGACCTATGTTGGCCCAAGGACGAAGCCTATTGATTTTGGTGAACATCGGTCCATGTTTAGAACTAGTGCCCATATAAGGGTCCCCCCAAAATTGGCTTGGTTACAAACTGCAGGTCGCAAATATTAAGATATTTTGATGAAATTTGGTACATAGACCTATGTTGGCCCAAGGACGAAGCCTATTGATTTTGGTGAACATCGGTCCATGTTTAGAACTAGTGCCCATATAAGGGTCCCCCCAAAATTGGCTTGGTTACAAACTGCAGGTCGCAAATATTAAGATATTTTAGTGAAATTTGGTGCGCTGACTCACATTATAGAACATTTTGACACAAGCCCCATTTTAACCCATTCGAATTTCGGATCCAAACAATACACCACACTGGTGTAGGGTATTGTATAGTCGGCATGCCCGACTTTAACCTTTTTACTCGTTTTATTTAAATTAAATACAATTTTTTGTTTTAATTGAATTTTATTAATTTTTAAATACAAATTTCACAACAAATTTAATCTTTAGTCACTTGATTATTTGTTTCCACAACAATTACTTGAAAATATTTGTGGTACAATAAGTATTTGAGAACAAGAAACAAATAAATGATTCACTCAATGCAAAACAAGAAATAACTGGTATTGTGTTTATGAATAAAGTGAGTGTGTTGAAACAAAACATAACAATATCAGTTACACTTCTTCTCTTATTTATACCAATAGTAACAGTTATGTATATGGTATATTTGTTTTGGAAATACTTTAAGATACACTCATAAAAAAAAAGCCCGTACAAATAGTTAAAAATTCTGCTAAAATAACAGGAAATAGCACCTGAATTTGCGCCAGCAGAAATTTCAATGATGTTGAGAATCATGGTCTGCTAAATTTAGGTGACCTAAATTGTAGGTAAAAAAGTTAGTTCAAATACAATAATTTATAAGAAATGTTGTTTAATGGAAATGAAAATTACTCAGCTGAAATCAGCACATGTTTTCTGTTAAATTTTAGTTGGTTATAAACAGGTAAAAAATTTAGTTAACATTTCAAAAATTTAGAAGAATTTTCGTTTAATAGAAATGAAAGTGGGTCACTTGAAATCTGAAAAACATGCTGCTAAAATTACAATCACTTTTTGCTATTAATTGAATAAAAACAACTTCATGTATCATGTAAATATTGTTAATTTTATTTTCGAATAAATTATACAATCCAAAAACACTATTTGCACTAAATATCACTTGTATTTTCTTTCCAATATGTGTGCCAGCGGTAGGTTGAATTTAGATGAAAACGTTAAAGGGCTGAAATAAAAGAAAAACAAAAACATATTTAATAGTATTCCCGTAAATAAACATAGTTTATATTATAAAACAAACCTTATTATTTTAGAACAATTTTAACTGCGAAATGTTAATGTCCACTTTCTTTTGCGTTCCTTTATTTGGTTCCTTTGTTTCGTCTACCTGGTAGAATTCAGATGAAAATGTTAAAGGGCTGAAATAAAAACAATAACATATTTAATAGTATTCCCGTAAATAAATATAGTTTATATTACAAAACAAACCTCTATTATTATTTTTTTTTTAACAATTTTAACTGCGAAATGTTAAAGTCCAGTATACCTCCGCTTTCTTTTGCGTTCCTTTGCTGACTAACAGAAACAAAAGAAAACATGCTCTTGTCATATTATTTTATTTACTAGAACTTTCTTAACACGCCATATTATTTTTATTTGTATTAGTAAGCGTCATCAGTGATGACTCATCACACACTTAAAATACACTTACTAGAAATTTACACAGTGTGTGAGGTGTGTATTACACACCTCACCATCAAGCACCATCAATCACTATACACTAGCGCCCATATCGTTTTCTTTTGAAACCACAAATATTAAAAAAGTTGCCAACAAATTTATCTATATTAGCTGATATATTGTCAAAATCGTTTATAAAAAAATAGCTGAATATCAGGAGGAAAAATTAGTTCAAGTACAGCACAAATATGTTTTTGTGGTGAAATTGGATAACTAACAACTTTAGCTAAACAACGGATTTAAACGAAAACAACAGGAAAAATTAGTTCAACTGAATTAGAACGCGTTTAACAGACTTTTGTACTAACTTTTTTTATGAGTGTATACAAGTGCACGTCTTTAATTCATACCGTAGAATATATATGTGACGCGCAAAATAGAAAGGGACCTAAGAGTAAAAAAAGGGTAAAAAAAGGGCATGGGATCGGTCTCATTCGATGCTCAGATGTTGTCCACATCAAAAAAAAAATTTATTTTTTACCCTTAGGTCCCTTTCTCTATGCGCTGTCACATATGGGCATTTTTCATTACCATTGAATTTTCATTACCATTACTAATGACAATGAAAAAAATTCCATTACCATTTAATGGTAATGAAATATTTTTCATTAGAAAAATCATTACTAATGGTAATAAAATTACACTAATGTATAAAAAAACTAATACCAATTGATTAAAAACCATTTGTTTACAAAAAATTCAGACAAATGAAAACGAACAACTGGTTTGGCCAGGGAAGTTATAAAACATAATTTATTAAGGAGGATCCATTTAATTCCGTTAAACTTTACCTGGATACAAATAACAACGGAATGGAAAGTAATATATAATTTCAAATGAGCATGAGCCTGAATGAGCATATTCCATCATCGATTTCAGCGAGTTTTACTCCATTTTTACGTTTTTCTGTCCAATGCAATTATTTTTTATAATTTATTCATTATCAATGGTAATGAAATTTAAAAGCATTGTCACTAATCAATGAAATTAAATTTTAGAATCATTACCATTAATTATAAAAATGGTAATGAAAATAATTTCATTACAATTGATATCAATGTAATGGTAATGAAATCATCAATTAATTAGTCCACCTAATTAATTAGTTCCATGTATGCCGTAGAATATGTGAAACCATGCTGGAATATATTTTGAAATATTAAAGGTTTTCACAAGGGGTGTGCTATTTGTTGTATCGTTGTATCGTCCTAACAAAAAACAGAGTTGTTAAAAATTAAATTGAAAAAATACAACATTTGAGAATAGCACGATACAACATTTCTACATATGTTTAGTGTCCTATATTTGAGTGTGCTAACAGATAGAAAACTGAATAGAAAATCGTTGTTAAACACAAATAAAAATTTTAACAACTCTGTTTTTTGTTAGGACGATACAACGATACAACAGATAGCACACCCCTTATGAACAACCTAATTGTATTATCTTTTTACAACAACTTTTTTTGGTGAATATTTGTTGTGAAGTGTATTTGTAGTGATATTTTGGCTAATCATCGTCATATTTTCCAGTTTAATCCGTTCTTTTTACTGCCCTAGTAAAAAAAGTTTTAATAAAATATTGTGTTATTTGATACAATTATATCTAATCAGGTGTAGTTAATGTGATATCATTTATTATTGTATATAATCGAATCAACATAAATAAATTTAGACAACTTAGATCTAATAACATTAAGTCAATTTCCCTATTAAATTGTATATAAGTATATATAAATTGTTACGACCATATAAAATTGTATATAATTTGATAGGGAAAATTACCCAATGTTATTAGATCTAAGTTGTATAATTTTGTTTAAATTGATGAAATTACATACAATTTTATATGATATCACAATAACCACACTTGATTAGATATGATTGTATCAAATTATATACTATCATATTATAACCATTTTTAAAAGGGTAGTTAATGTTTTGATTCTGTCTCATAATGTTGTACGGCTATTCCGTGAGCCCTAGTAGATTTACTAATACTATGATTACACTATGCGACAGTCAAAATCGGGATGGGATGAAACCAACGGGAAATGTTATATCGGTCAAAAACAAGTTATACGTGTCCCGGCGTTTCGCTGGGTCACCCCTAGGAATCGAGATATATCTTTTTACATGACATAACTCGAGAACCACTGGTCCGATTTTGCTCAAACAATTTTAGAAAAATTAAAAATTACAATTCCTTTAATCTGTTCATATAAAGTTTTTCTATATACTCAACAGTTTTGCCGGTAAAAATAAATGTTTGTTACCGCTACCATAAAAATCAATAACCTTTTGTTTATTACTTTTTTTTTAAATATTTTAGGCAAAAAATATTTTTTTCTTCATACATTTATTTTTACCGGCAAAACTGTTGAGTATATAGAAAAACGTTATATGAACAGATTAAAGGAATTGTATTTTCTAATTTTTTTAAAATTGTTTGAGCAAAATCGGACTAGTGGTTCTCGAGTTATGTCAAAAAAAAACCACCAAAGGTCAAATCGATATATCTCGATTCCTAGGGGTGACCCAGCGAAACGCCGGGACACGTATAATTCCTTTTTTTCCGATATAACTTTCCCCGGTAGTTTGAACCCTTCCCGATCACTGACCCCTACCACAGTGTTATTATTAGTTATATCTTTGATGTCTTGCTTCATCTCTCCTCATCAGTTTCACTTCGATGTTTTTATTTTATAGGTTCGAACAATTACTACTTTATAAATGTAAGAAAGAAATAAGCTCCATTTTTTTATAAAAAATAAAATCAATACCCGAGTAAAAAAAATTGATATCGCACAATATCTAATCATATCCAATATTGTTTGTAATATCTAGCTGATCCAATTAGAGCTCAAAATTGGGTGTATCCAATCATATCGTATTAGATCCCATTGTATATATGGGGATAAACTAAAATCAAGTTATATCTAAAAATTGGGAGGTCCAATGATATCTTGGGGATAAACCTAGATCTAATTTGATCCGAAAAATGGCGTATCCAGCTATATATTTGCGGATAAACTTAAATCTAATTTGATCTCAATTTTGGCAGATCGAATTAGATCCAGCAATATATTTGTGGATAAACTTAGATCTAAATTTATCCGAAAAAGTGGTAGATCGAATTTGATCCAGCAATATATTTGGGGATTAAGTAAGATCTAAATTTATCCAAAAAATGACAGATAAAATTAGATCCAGCAATATGTTTGGGGATAAACTTAGATCTAAATTGATCCGAAAAATGGCAGATAGTATTAGATCCAGCAATATATTTGTAGATAAACTTAGATCAAATTTGATCCGAAAAATGGCAGATCGAATTGGATCCAGAAATATATTTGGGGATTAACTAAGATCGAAATTTATCCAAAAAATGACAGATCAAATACGATCCAGTAATATATTTCGGGATTGCGTAAGATCTTAATTTCTCCGATAAGTTGCAGATGGAATTAAATCCAGTGATATATTTGGGTATTTGGTAATAAGATCTTAATTTCTCCCATAAATTGCAGATCGAATTAGGTCTAGCAATTTACTTCGGTATTAAAATGGCAGATCGAATTAGAAACAGCAATATATTTGGGGATTGACATCTAATACTATCCAGAAAAATGACAGATAAAATTAGATCCCTCCCGCATTATATTTGGGTACTACGTAAGATCTCCATTTATTTGGGATTAAATAAGATCCCAGACAGATATCAACAACAGTTCAAAAAATAATACACCGGCAGAGCACTGATTTTATAAAAATTACAATATTTTGGTAAAATAAGGTTTAAATTCAGAAGGTCTCGAGTTTAGTGTTGCCACATCGCAAAAGTCTAATAACTTGGCACTTTGCAAAAAATAACTTGATTAAAAAAAAAAAAACTTGACAATAAAAAAAATTTAATGTGCATATGTGTGCAGTAGGGTAATTCTTAATACAAAAATTTTTAATTTTTGAATACACTCGCCATTTTATTGAGATTCATAAAAAAATTTCGGTTTTTTTTGGAATTTTTGGGGACAAACTCGATAGTGCTACCAGCCATTGAAGTTTGGACATATGGGTTAAATGAAGCAAATAAAAAAAAAACACGTAAAATTACAAAACTGACGAAATTGATTAGTGTTTTATTTTTTTTGTAGCATTTATTCCTGTATAATAAGAAGAAAAAGATGAAGCCTGCAAGAAGTCTTTGAAATTTTCAAACTTTAGGCCAAAAAAATATATAAACTTTCCATAGTTTTCGAATTGTCAATTTCAAATTTTAACATATTTTTTTTCTGAAACATAATAAACCAAAACTTTTTTTCATAAATTTATTAAATGGATGATATATAATCAAAATAAAATAGCACTTTAGGTTTTTCTTGTCCCAGTAAAAATTATTGTTTACGTAATTTAAGGAAACCCGTCTTTCGTAAATCTCTACTCACGCGCTCAAAATCAAAGATATACATTAAGCGCCATTTTATTTTGATAACATATTATCAATAGGGCAAGGAATTCCATGCAAATGAATGTTTTTTGTCGATAGTCCAAAACTAATATGGACTAAATATTTATCCGAATTATCAAATTTAGAACAAAATGGCATCAATTTGTAGTTGCATATTTTAGCATATTTACTTAGTGGTGGTCAAAAATATACAAATCTGTGTTGTGGTTCAGAGGTAAATACATACCATGATACATACGATGGTACTTTTGCGAAGAACATTTTTGCATATTATAAATACAATTTTTTTTTACAAAATTAAATAATTTTAATCAAGTTAAATTTATTTTTTTTAAATGCTTAAAAAAACGACGAAAATTTAACTTGACAAAATAAATTTGACCATGGCACATGACAAGACCTAAATTAACTTGACAATCAAGGCCATTCAAGGCCATGTTCGAGTTCGATACCGTTCACGCTTATGAATTTTTTTTTTATAAAATAATTTCTTTTTATAAAATTATAATTTTATTTTCTATAAATGTTTTTATAAAATTATATTTTTTTTATTAAATTGAATTTAAAAAAAAAATAATTTTATTTATATCTTTTTAACGCTCTACTGCATTTCCAATTTTATCAGTTGTTTTTAAGATTTAACAATTGTATTTCAGAAATAATCAATTGAATTTCAGTTTTATCAATTGTATTTCAGAACTTATCAATTATTTTTCAGATTTTTGAATTGTATTTCAGAACTAGTTAATTGAATTTCAGTTTTATCATTTGTATTTCAGAGATTATTAATTGTATTTCCGAAATTCACAACTGTATTTCAGAAATTATCCCTTATATGGCCACTAGGTCTAAACATGGACCGATGTTCACCAAAATCAATAGGCTGCGTTATTGGGCCAATACAGGTCTGTGTACCAAATTTCATCAAAATATCTTAATATTTACGATCTGCAGCGTATAAACAATATAATTTTGGTAGGACCCTTATATGGGCACTAGGTCTAAACATGGACCGATGTTCACCAAAATCAATAGGCTGCGTTATTGGGCTTACATAGGTCAGTGTACCAAATTCCATCAAAATATCTTAATATTTACGACCTGCAGCGTATAAACAATATAATTTTGTAGGACCCTTATGGGCACTAGGTCTAACCATGGACCGATTTTAACCAAAATCAATAGGCGTCGTCCTTGGGCCGACATAAGTCGATGTACCAAGTTTCAACAAAATATCTTAATATTTGCGACCTGTAGAGTGCGCACAAGAATGCATGGACAGACAGATGGACGGACGAAGGGACAGACGGACATCGTTAAATCGAAATAAAAAAAATTCTGTAGGGTATAATCACCGATGATAGAATATAAATTAGTACAGGTTGCATGCAAGAACAAGTTGTTCTACAACCGGTTCTTTACATCCGACAATTTTTCTGGGCTTTTAGTTGTTCATTTGGGGTCTAATATTTTCCATTTGTTTATCTCGCAAACATTAGTCCAGTTCGGATTTTTAAATTGATATGGGACACATTAAATAAGAAAACAATAAACTGAATCTTCTAGAGCAGATTTGATGTTCTTTAGAGCAATTTAAAAATACAACATGATATTTCTTAGATATCGGAGAATTCTTACCAGCACATTAAAAGCCAGAACCGGTCTCATTTAGCCTCATTTACTTGTGAACTTATAGTTTAAGTCTTTTTTCCTGTTCCGGATTGATAATTACTTTTTAAGATTGCTATTGCTATTGCTATTCAAATTTCTTAGTTTTGAGCCCCTTAGTATTTTACAATATTTTACTATTACTATTTTATTTATGGATAAATTTACAGAACTTTCAAATTCATTTTGTTATTTAACAACAATTTAAATATTTTTTTGGGTTTTAAATCGGCAATTCCTTTAATATTATTAAGTATTTTATTTGCAGGATAATTGGAAATTATAATGACCAATATTTCATATATATTCCATCAGATTTGCGTACATTTATGGAGCTAAAATAAATTTCGGCATAAATCCTTAAAGGTTTCCATTGTTTTGCCATGCCATAAAATTATCGACAATTTTTTAGTTTTATTTTTGTTTAAATTTTATTGTGCATTATGTAACAAATTTTTTATATTTCTATGTAAAACATGCCAAGGAGTGATTTTACAAAAAAATCTACTTAATTTTTTAACGTAATTTAAAATCATCTAATTCTTAAATTTTTAAAAATTTCCAATGTATTGTCACCCACTGTATGTCCAAGTTGATTAGATTTGTTCTAAAATCAATTGGAAAAATTCTTACACTTTTATATATGACATCAAATATCTGATTTATATATATAATTCAGAGTATGGACTGTATTGGAATTAGTGCCTAATAAATTAAAGAGTTTTTAATAATTTATTCCAAATTATTGGAAAACTTGCATTTGGACATGTGTATTTAGGGATAAATAGAAATGAGAATATGGAATTAGTTTCCATTCAGGAGTTATTATAAATTTGGTGCTCACCAATGGAATTTTTAAGTGCAACTGACTCCTCATTCCCTATGGGGAATGAGGAGTCAATTGCCCTCCACGGACCTATCGCAGGCATATTACTAAAGTAGTACAAATATGAACAAAAGAAATTGAATTAATATTCTAAGTATTTTCTGATCCGTTATTGTTGCTTTTAAAAAAACTTGACCGATACCGAAATAAAAACAAAATTCGCGGCATATTTTTAAAAATAGTTTTTATTTATTTTACTCTTTTATTTATTTTTAATTTTATTTCTTCACGATTTGCTTATTTTAGCTCTTATTTTTAAGGGGGGGGGCAATTTTCCCCTTGAACCAACATTTTGACCACGTTAAATCCAAAGTTCTAAAAGTGCCTTGTCGATAAGTTAGCCCATACTCCAAGGAAAACATATTATAGATTACAGGTTTCTAGCCGAAGGGTTCGGTTAGACCATCAAGGGGGAGAATTATTCACTTTTTACCCCTCCTGGTAGGAGTTTCCAAAAATACCGTCTTAGGGGACGTCTACGTTGGAGAAGGAACCCAAATACTGAATTTAAGCTCCCTAGTTCCAGCAGTTTGGCCAGGCCGTTAAGGGGGAGACTTTTCCTGTTTTTGACCCTACCTGTGGAAATTTCCAAAAATCTCAACTTAGCGGATGTTTGCAATAGAGGAGGCACTTTAGTACCAAATTTCAACTTCCTACCTCCAGCAGTTTGGACAGGCCTTTAAGCGGCACTTTTCGCTTCATTAATCCCCATTTTTGCAATGTCCCTGTCCAAAATTCCACAAAGCACCTTCCTGATAAGTGAGCCCATACTCCAAGGAACATATGCTTTACATTTCAAGTTTCCAGCCAAATTTTACTATTTGTGCCCCTCTGGGTAGGAATTTCCGAAAATCCATCGACAGGGAATTTCAGCTTCCTAGTCCCAGCAGTTTGAGCAGGCTGTCAAGAGGGACACTTTTTCTTTTTTTGTCCCTCCCGGTTGGAATTAGGCTGGAAGAGGAACCTAAGTACCGAATTTCAGCTTCCTAGTTCCAGCAGTTTGGACAGGTCGTTAAGGGGAAACTTTCCCTTTTTGGGCCCCCATTTTATAACGACGCTATCCAAAATTCAAAAAAGTATCTTTCTAATAAGCTAGCCCTTACTTTTAAATTTGAGGTTTCTTGCCGAAGTGGTTTTTACATGCCACTAAGGGGAAGCTTTTCTTCTTTTTGCCCCTCCCTTTAGGAATTTACAAAAATTCCATCTTATTATCCGTTATTGGGGACATTTTTCCCTTTCAACCACCATTTTTACTATGTTCTTGTTCCAAAATGGAAAAATTACGTTGCCGGTGAGTTAGTCCTACTTCAAGGAATACATATTTAAAATTTTAGGTTGGCCAAAAGGGATTGGTCAGGCCGTCAAGGAGGAGACTTTTCCCCTTATTTCCACTCCCGATTGGAATTTCAAAAATTCCGTCTAAGCGGACGCCTACACAGAAGGAGTTACTCGCATACCGAATTTGCTTTTGGGATATCCTGTAGGGAATTCCAAAAATACAAACTTAGTCGATGTCTACACTCATACAAATAAGTCCGTAAAAATAGCAGAAAAAGTTACTAAAAATTAGTTAAAAATGATGCTGCAGAAAAAACTTCTATTATTAGCAGAATTAGTTTGCTAAATATTAATAAAATGAAAACAGCAAAAAAAACTGTTAAATTTACAGAATTTTAGTAATATTTAGCAAAAAAATTGCTAAATAATAGTAGAATGAAAATAGCAAAAAAAAACTGTTAAATATACAAAATGTTTGCTAAAATTTTCTGAAATCAACTAAACTTTTGCAGATTACTAGTGGACTGGAAAAAGGTACAAAAGGAGCAAATGAAATGAAAATTAATAAATAAAAAAATAAATGTGTATTTAAAAACATACTTGGGACCAGTTTATTCAATGTGTCAATTAATTGAAATTTTTTCATTTATAATTGATGAAAGAAGTATTGTTTTCGTGTTTTAATAAAAGAATAAATTAAGAAAAAAAAATAAAAATTCTTACATTTTTTTTATATTACAATGCTTTTTTTTCAATTATGTGTACATTTCATACCATTGTTTTCATCAATGCTAGTTGAAAAAAATTTCATTGGCATTGAATGGTGATGAAATTTGTTGGCATTGACATTGAGATAAAGTAATGCCAATTATATTTCAATGCCAATGACAATTTTCCAAGAATGATTTTTTGTAAAAGTGGTAATATTTATAGACAATAATAGGGGTTTTCATATAAACTCGTATTTTACTCGTAAACGGTGTAACCTGGTATGTTTATGAGCTTGATGTCAAACTCCATACATACAATATATGGGTTATATTTATACAAGGTTTACAAGGCAATTACGAGTTTATATGAAAACCCCTAATATGTTAACCATAACAAAATGTATTTCAGAGACCCTTCTTTTGATTTTTCATTGTTTGCTGATCGGATATGTACTTCCGAATTTATTTGAGTTTCCATTTTCACCTCTAAAGCTCCACCCACAGGAAAGAAGGTGTGGCCGTTTAAAAATATCGTATTCTTTAAATAAGCTCAAAAATTACAATATTGGGGGAAAAATTATGGTCATCCCCGTAAACTACACTTGCTCCTCAAAGATACTTTTAATCACAATTTTCATATTAAAATGGTTCGTCCAAAATAAACCTTGATCTTTGAAAATTAATGTATTACGATAAGTAGAAAATTTTCTCATAAATTTTAATAATTTAGATATTTTATGAGTAGGACAAATTTTCAACCATTTCAATTTAGCTTTATTTAAAATTTTGCATTATTTTTGTAGAGTTAAAAATATGCAGTAATTTTTATGAGTCATTTAACATTCTGTTTATAAGCGCTCCAAAATGCTGGTTCAGTTTACAAAAAAAATTTGTAAAATTAGCAAATCTTCTGTTAAAAATTAGTAACCCAGGTGAAAATGTTCATATATGTTCATATATTGTCATATATGGTTTCATGTATGAGCATGTATGGTTTAATGTATGATCATATATGAACATATATGTTATGTATGGAAGCATATATGGGTAAATACATTCAAATGTATGAACCCATATATGATAATATACTGCATTTATTGGTCCATATATTGGTTCATATATTCCATATATCTTCATATATGAATTCATATATTATTCCATATATGGGTAATGTTTTAAGTTTTTTTTACCATGGGGGTAATTACGTGAGCGGATAAAAAAAATATTGAAATACAATACATTTGATAATTTCTTAAATACAATTGGCAATTTCTAAAATACAGTTGCCAGTTTCAGAAATACAATTGATTGTTTGTAAAACATATTTGATAATTTCTGAAATACAATTTTCAGTTTCTGAAATATAATTTATAATTTCTGAAATGCAATTGGTAGTTTCTGATATACAATTGATAAATATAAAAATCAATTGATAATTTCTGAAAAGCAATTATAAAACTCGAAATAAATTGATTATTTCTGAAATACAATTGGTAAATCTGAAAAACAATTCATAACTTCTACAATACAATTGAGTAAACTGAAATTCAATTGATTATTTCTGAAATACAATTGATAAAAAAATAATTGATAGCTTCTGAAATAAAATGATAAATTTTGAAATACAATTGAAAATGTTGCAGTAAGATAAAAACAGCAAAAATAAAACTTTTAAATTTAGAAAATCTGCAGAAAATTTTGCAAAATATTAGTAAACTAAAAATGGCTAAAACAAACTGTTGTATCTTTTTGTTAAATTTTGTTTAATGCAAATAGCAGTTTATAAAATTAACAGAAATATTTGCTAAAAATATTAAACTGTTGATTTCAGAAGGCTAGATTTGTATTTCCATTAAAAACGAAAAAGCAACTTTGAAAATTTTAAATTTTATGTGATGTTTTTTTGTCTACTACTACAATTTAATTTTATTTTCTAAAATATAAAATTTCATAATTTCTCAATTTCATTCAAATGTACAAATTCATCAGTAACGTATGAATAGAATTATAATATTTACATTTAAGTTGAATAAAAAAAGCAATATTTTTATTAAAAAATAAAAAAAAAAATTTATATGAACATTCATATATCTCCATATATGGCCATATACCCTCAAATTTCGGATCCGAACCCATATATGTTGCCATATATGGCCATATATGAACATTTTCACCTGGGAACTTAAATTCAGAAAAATACTGTAAAGTTAGAAAATTTATTGTTAAAAATTAGTAACTAAATTCAGCAAAAAAAAATAGCAAAAAAGTTTATAAGTTAGTAATGTGGAGGTAGCAAACAAATTAACTAAAAATTCAATTTTAACTAAAAATTAGTTCAAAATTTGTTAAGTTGAAGTACTAACAGTTTTACTAACTTTTCTACAAACTTTTTTCTATGAGTGTACTACAGTGGAGGAACCTTTATACCAAATTTCAACTTCTTACCTCCAGGTGTTTGGGCAGGCACTTTTCCAATTTGTGAGACTGTTTATGGGTAGACTTTTCCCCTTTTTGCCCGTTCCGGTAGGAATTTCCAAAAATCCCGTCTTAGCGCAAGTCTATGCCGAAAATAAAGAAACCTTGTTTTAGTGGAGATATCCGTGGGGGGAGGAAAAAAGTACTTTTTTTGAAATTATATTTTTTTAAATGGTATTTTTTAAATGGTACTTTTTGGAAAAAGCGAAATCTTTTGGAAAAAGATACTTTGTTTTTACAAAGTACTTTATTTGTACTTTTTTTGAAAAAGGCTTTTTTTGGAAAAAGGTACTTTTTTTTGGAAAAGGTACTTTTTTTGAAAAAGATATTTTTTGGAAAAGGTACTCTTTTTGAAAAGGGTATTTTTTTTGGAAAAATGTATGTTTTTTGGAAAAAGGTACTTCGATTGGAAAAGGTACTTTTTTTTGGAAAAGTTACTTTTTTTTGTCGCCTTTTTGCCCCTCCCGATAAGAATTTCCAAAAATGACGTATTAACGGACGTCTACACCGGTCGAGGAACCTACATATATACCAAATTTCAACTTCATAGCTCCAGCAGTTTGAGCAGGCCGTCAGGCCCCTCCCTGTAAAAGTTTCCTAAAATCCCGTCTTGGTGGATGTCTACGATAGTGGAGGAACCGTTATACCAAATTTCAACCTCTTATCTCCATTTTAACCCCCATTTTTACAACGTCCCTGTCCAAAATTCCAGAAAGTACTTTCCAGAAAAGTTAGCCCATACTCCAAGGAACACATATCTTAAATTTAAGCTTTCTAGCCAAAGGGGTTTTGGCAGGCCGCCAAGGAGGAGACTTTTCCCCTTTTTGTGCGTTCCGGTAGGAATTTCCAAAAATCCCGTCTTAGCGCACGTCTACACCGGAGGATGAACCTACATACCAAATTTCAACTTCCTAGCTTCAGCGGTTTGGGCTGGGCGTTGTTGAGGCAGTGAATCAACATTTTCCCAAAAAAAGTACCTTTTTCCATAAAAAGTAGCTTTTTCCATAAAAAAGTACCTCTTCCAAAAAAAAGTACCTTTTTCCAAAAAAGTAATGTTTTGGAAAAAAAAGTTCCGTTTTGCAAAAAAAAAGTACCTTTTTCCAAAAAAAGTACCGTTTTGCAAAAAAAGTACCTTTTTCCAAAAAAGTGACTTTTTAAAAAAAAATTACATACCCCTCATTCAAAACACATTTCCAAAAAAAGTACATTTTTCCAAAAAGTGCCTTTTTCAAAAAGTATCTTTTCCCAAAAAAGTACTTTGTCCAACAAAAGGAAGTTGAAATTTAGTATAAAGTTTCCTCCACTGTCGCGTAACTTAGTGGATAAGCTTGGATTTTTGAAAATCCCTACAGGAAATCTCAAAAGGGGAATGTCTCCCCCTCATTGGCGTACTTATGCCGGTCTGGGGTGGGCTAAGCCCACCCTAGACTGATTTTTGCCCACCCCAGAATTTTTAAAAAGTCTGCCTGCAATTCTTTTATCTATGATTTTGATGGCAAAAAGTATCACAATATTACTTTTTTTTTAATATCAATTAATCCTGTGTTTTTGGTTTGGGAAAATGTCTACTGGTTTCCTAGGCAGATAATTTGTTGAAATCTAAGGGTCAGTTCTATAGTCAGAACTAAGATCGATTTTTATTTTAAATAATTCTTAAATAAGAAATGTTGTTTGAAAAATTCTTACCTAACAAATACCCAGTGTAGAAAATCATTACCAGATATGTGGTTATGTAACTACATACTTGGTAATGGTAACTAGTTACTTTTGTTATTACATTTCTTATTACCTTTATATGGCGATGTTGCGAAAAATAATGAGTCATGGTTACACACCAGCATACGAAAAATCAAAAAATATATCGTTACCTATGTGCTCACCAGTAGTGACAAAAATAATGAGTCTAAAAATAGATTTTCAAAAAAATAAATTATATAAAAAAAAATATTTTTTATTGACTTCTTTTAAATAAAATTTGCTGGTGCGGGAATCGAACCTGGGTCTACAGATTGCCAGTCAATAGCTTTACCATCTGAGCTATATCGACATGTAATATTTAATAGATAAAAACATAATTAACCTGCTGCACACAAGTAAGCTTACTCGCCAACATACAAAAAATCAAAAAATATGTGGTTACATATATCCTTACCAGTGTTTAAAAAATATTGAGTCTAAAAATAGATTTAAAAAAATTTTCAAAAAAATCTAGAAAATTATTTTCTATTTGAAATAATGATAAAAATAAGTCACTATCAGTAACTCCTTATTATATGTTTTAAAATAATGCAGAAGGTAAGTGGTTGTCATTACTGGTAGTCCAAAAAATAATGTTATGTCATTACCGTTTCTACACTGGGTATTTAAGAAACAAATCTATCTTAGTTCTGATTATAAAATTGACTATAAGAGTTTTTATTAAGAAAAATTATTAGAACCGCAAAGTTGTTCAATAATAGAAAAATAACACAGAATCTTTTTTGGTGAGTTTAATATCTTAGATTTCATAGTTTGCTAAACGAATAATTAGTTTATATCTAACAAGAAAGTTACTTCAAACTAAACACTACTATGTTATTTTAATGAAATTTCAATATTTTGTAGAAACAAAAATTGTAAGATGAACATCTCACTATTTTTGACCACCTCGGTAATTTAAGAGGTCCGAATATGGGGTTAGACAGGTTGATCTTAGATTTATTTTCTCTATTTAATATCTAAATTTCATAATAATCTGAGAATATAGCTTGGAATAAATTCCTAGTATGAGGTTTTCTTCAGAAAAATAAATGTACTATTCAGAGTTTTGTATAAAAACATGGCGATTTTGATAGGATAAGCTCCAGGATTATTTAGTTTTGAAAATTATGGAAATTTTATTAGAAGGCAAGGAATCATTTTCAAGATTTTTTTGGTGTGAAAAAATTGTAAGCATAATGCCGAAAGTGGTTTTTAGGATTAAGAGTGTGAGAATGGGCAAATAAACAGCAGAAAATTAATGGGTCGCTTGCCCACCCCAGAAAAATGGTCTAGGTAGGATTAAATCACCGGTAAAATACTTTATCGATATTGGAACAGGAACATAGTAAAAATGGGGGTTGATAGGGAAAAATGTCCCCAATAACGGAATGCCCAAACCACTGAGTCAACGAACTCGGAATTTGGTATGAATATTCCTCATCCATCGTAGACAGCCGCGAAGATGAATTTTCGTAAATTCCTAAAGGGAGGGGCAAAAAGTGGAAAGGCCTCCTCTAGCTGGTCTGTAAAAGCCCCTTTGGCTAGAAACCTGAAATTTAAAATGTGGGTCCCTGGAGTATGGGCTAACATATTAGAAAAGTACTTTTTTGAATTTTGAACAGGGTCGTTATAAAATGGGGGCTCAAAAAGAAAAAGTGGCCTGCCCAAACTGCTGAAATTAGGAAGCTGAAATTGCCTGTGTAGATTCCTCCTCCAATTTGGATGCCCTCAAAGGCTGGATTTTCAGAAATTCTTACCGGGAGGGGCACAAATAGTAAAATTGTCCCCCTTGACGACCTGCCAAAACCCCTTTGGCTAGAAACCTGAAATGTAAAATATGTGTTCCTTGAAGTATTGGCACACTTATTGCAAAAATGACCTAAAAGGCCTGCGCAAACCGGTGGAGACAGGAAGTTGAAATTTGGTATGAAGGTTCCCCCTCTATTGCAGACATCCGCTAAGACGAGATTTTTGGAAATTTCTACAGGTAGGGTCAAAAACAAGAAAGGTCCCTTGACGGCCTGGCCAAACTGCTGGAACTAGGTAGCTGAAATTTGGTATTTGGGTTCCTCCTCCAACGTGGACGTCCGCTAAGACAGTATTTTTTGAAATTCCTACCGGGAGGGGTAAAGAGGGAAAAAGTCTCCCCCTTGATGGCCTTACCAAACTGCTGGAAATAAAGACTAAATTTCTGTATGTAGTAGATTCCTTCTCCAACGTAGACGTCCCCTAAGACGGCTTTTTGGGAATTCCTACTGGGTGGGGTAAAACAGAATAATTCTTCCCATTGATTGCCTAACCGAACCCTTTGGCTAGAAACCTGTAATTTATAATATGTATTCCTTTGAATACGACCTAACTTATCGACAAGGTATTTTTTTGGACTTTGGACAGGAACGTGGTAAAAATGGTGGTCCTAAAGGGGGAAATTGCGCCCCTTAGCTCCTGCCTCTTTGGCTAGAAAACTAAAATTTAAAGAACGAGTGTTTACGGAACACTAAATGGGAAACGATTGGAACTGAAACGCTACACAAGTGGAACGAAGTGGATATGAACGGGGAACAAGAGGAATTGAAACTATAGGCAATGGAAATGGAAGAGGGAACGAAATGAATTGGAATATGTAACAAAATGGAATGGGGAGCAAGATGGCATAGAACGGGGTACGAGTTGAAACACTACAGTTAAAAAAGAAATGGAACGGAGCAAGTGCAAAGAAATGGAATTTAAATAGAAACGACTGATATCAATATTGATACATAAGACAGTGGGAACGAAATGGAATGAAACGGGGAACAGTCGAATCGGAACAACAGCTAATGGGAAGGAAATGCAATGGAATGGGAACGAAATGGAATGTGGGAACCAGTTGCATTGGAGCACTAAAATTGTTAAACGAAATAAAATGGAACGGGGAATGAGTGAAATTGAAACATTGGATAACTGGGGTGAAATGGAATGGAATTTGAATGACTCAAACTGCTGAAGTTTGTTACTTGAAATTTCGCATGCGATTGAGGCAGGTTTATATATATATATATGGGATTTTTACTGGGATTAACCAAAAGGGGTGAAGAACCCCTTTTAATTCCCTGTTCAAACACTTTATCCACGGAATATGTTAAAAGTTAAACAAATTTTCTTAAAGAGAAAAAACCTTAGAAAAAGAACGGAATTTATATATGTATTCTTATATTTAAACTGCAGGTAACGAAGCATCGGTGGAAGAAGCCGACGCAGTAAATTTTCCAACTGAATTTTTGAATTTACTTGAATTGCCAGGTCTATCTTTACATAAACTGGAATTAAATATACTTTAAGGCACGCTAACAACGTAGCGGGCTTTGCCCGCTAGTACCCAGCAAAATTGTCGGATGCAAAGAACCGGTTGTAGAACAACTTGTTCTTGCATGCAACCTGTTCTAATTTACACCCAGAAAACAGTCTCAGTTGTGGCCACCGAATTTATTGCCAATCGAATTCGTGCGGTTAAGACAACTAACTATCTTTATATTAAATTAAATTTTTCGTCACGAAAGCCAATATTCGGTTGTCCAATTCAATATTATGTTCCACATAAATATTATTATGTTCCACCAAATTTTATTGAAATTAAACAACTTTTTTTGAATTTTCTGGTATTGAACCCGGCCATTCAAGTTAATAGTTCACACTCTTACCCACTGCACCACAACTACTTTTAATTTCCTTAGCCATATTTACTGTTTATACATATGAATATTTTATTTTAATTAAAAAAAAAAACATATAAATTTTTGTCTTTTCCGGGATTTGAACTCGGAAATCTGGCGTACTAGGCCAACTCTCTACCAACTACACTACAAACACTTATTAATTTTGCAGTCTAATTTTGAATTTATATGTTTTGCTTTGAAAACAAATATAGTAAAAAATTCGTTTACCAATCAATAGTTGTGTGTTATCAATACAATCCACAATTCGGTTGGTTCTACATAAACTCGACTTCAAGGTCATATTTGATTAGGATACCCGTATTTGTAGTTACCACTTTCGAATATTGAAATTTTTTAATAAAGGTTATAGGTAACACCAATTTTCTTGTATATACACTAAATAAATGCCTGCTTATACTGCATAGAATTACTAAACTGATACTAATTTTAAAATTGATTGGAGATACCAATAATTTGTTAAAAGGATTGCCTTTTAGTTCATTTTCCCTATTTTTAATACATAGCAAAATATTTTTGGTGTAGTATTCTATTATAGGCAACTGCAAATAAAATAACGTCCTGGTAAATTCATTTTAATGGTTTTGAGCGAATTCCAACCAATCTTTTTCCTGGGTATATGTTCTATCATCGGTTATTTTTGTTTGAGTTTGTCCCAAAAGCAACAGGTTATGTTCCTCCAAACTAGAACAGGTTGCTTTGGAACCGGTTTTGCGACAGTGAGGCCTTCCATTTTGACTTCCAGGAATCAGTTCTAGAACCTGTTCAACGGAACCGTTGGTAAAAACACCTATTCTAGAACAGATTCAAAGGCAACCAGTTCATAAAAATTTTGCTGGGTAGCTTATATTTTAATAACCAATGAAGCTAAACACTAACTGTAAGAATTTTTAGGTAGAGGAAAAGTGACGTTTTTAATGAAAATTAATACAATTATCTTAATTTTTGCATTAAAAATACAAAAATTGTTTTTTCGGACTTTCTATATTTTCATATATTTAGTTAGAATATTCTTCTACCTCAAGTCCAAATTCTAATATGATATTGTCATATTAGATTTTATTTGTTGTTTCAAAAAGGGTTGATCATTTTCATGATAGACAATACAATTGATTCGTAGGCATCACCCTACTCTTCAGTTGTCCGCAATAAGAAAATGATAACTTTCCTACATTAACTTTGATACTGTACCTAAACTGGAGCGAAAAACTATGGATTTTGTATTTCATTGATTTGGAATCGATATTTCGAGCCATTACTGACATTAGTTTGACAAATTAAATTTGTTGCACACAATTTAAAAACTATTTGATCCCGAAATGTTATGTTTTTAATATATTATTTTGTAACTTCGCAACCGCTAATTGGATTTTAACAAATTTTATATTTTTGAAAAGCATTTAAAAGGACCAAAAATACAAAATTAAAATTCAAAAATTTTTTTGCGGAATGAATTGTATTTTTATTCTCGAAATCGCCAATTTGGTAAACACAAATTATATTTTTTGTTATATCTTTTGCTTGCGGAAATGAACTGAGAGAATTATCCTTCATGATATTAATGATACAATTTCATAGAATATTTTTCGTAGAACCAATGACGAATTTCAGTATGTATATAATATTTAATTAATATTATGAAATTTTTCATAACTTTTCTTTCATAAAATTTCATAATTTCATTAAAAAAATTCATTGAACTTCATAAATTAGATCTCCATAAATTTAATGAAAATATTCTTTATAAAGGGTGGTTAAATTTTAAGAGCCGATGTTGCTTTTGAATAAAACACAAATTATTGATGAAATTATTGTCATTTCTTTTTATATGATAATATTGGTATGGTTCAATTATGTATGTAACAAAATATCGGCCAAATGGCCGCCGGCGGCACACCTCCCTCCGATGTCCAAATTTTTGATGACGCTCAGGCATAATTGAGGTTCTATGCCGTTAATGTGCCGAATTATCTCATCCTTTAGCTCTTCAATTGTTGCTGGCTTATCGACGTACACCATTTCTTTCAAATAACCCCAAAGAAAGAAGTCCAACGGTGTCAAATCGCATGGTCTTGGCGGCCAATTGACATCGCCACCACGTGAGATAACACGACCATTGAATTTCTCGCGCAAAAGAGCCACGACAACAACCAACTATAATAAATAATAGTAAATGAAATTGCTTCATAGATTTTATGAAGCTCTTCATTGACTGAATGATTTATTCATTGGACGAGTGATCTATTAATTTTATGAAGAGTTTCATTAATTTTATGAACTTTTCATAAACATTGACGAGTTCCAGGGACAATTTTCATTGAAACTATGAAGAAATTCATAACTGAAGTGATGAAAATTCTCTCAGTGTGTAAACTCCGTTACCACAAAAAAAATTAGAAAAAACCGAAATATTAACAATTTTTGCTTCTCACAAATTTGGCCCAAAAACTTATAACATTTTTTGATTTCACCCAAATATAAATTTAAAAAATTCCCCTTAAGTTAAATAGAAAAGTTTGAGTTAAATAGAAAAGTTAAATGAAATACCAACCCAGTCAGAAATCGCCAGTGGTACAAAAAATCAAGTACTGGCAAACCACTGGGTAACCACGGTGTTAAAACACCCATTTGGGAGGCTTTGCCAGCATTTGCAAAACGCGTTTTGCCAGTATTTGTTTATTAAAAAAATCACTGGCAAAGAATTGGCTTAGAGTGGTATGCCAAGGTTTGCAACAAGTCGTTATCCAGTGCTATCTAGCCAATGCTACCAGTGGTACAAACATCAATTCACTGGTAGACCAATGATTTTATAGAAATGCTGACGCTTCGTTAAAAAAGGTTTGTAGTCAGAAGGTTCCGAGTTCAAATCCGGTTGCAAGTAAAATTTTTTTTTTATTTTTTTTAATTTAAATTTTTTTTGTTTTATAAAATCAATTTTTTTTTGTGGGAAAGCTCCTTCAAGACCAACATTTTTTTTGCTCTCCGAACGCTGGCATATTAGTTACAAAAAATTGTTTGCCAGTACTAGCATTTTGGCACAGCCAAATGCTGAACTTCTGTTTTCAGCAAAAATTTTCTATATTTAAATTTTTAGCAAATAAATTAACTAAAGTAAAATTTCGCTACAAGTTTTTTGAGTTTTTTTCAGTCTACTAGTATTCAGAAAAAAGTTTAGTGATTTTAGCAAGGATTTTTTTCATTTGCAGTCGACTAAGTGTTAGCAAAACTTTTGCTGAAGATCACTATTTTTTTGGCAAAAATCAGCTCGCTGATTTTCAGCAAACCTTTTGCTGGAATTACCAACTTTTTTGCAAGCACGCTCCTGACTAAAAATTTGCTGACACAACAACATTTTTTGCTGACTTTACTGACTTTTTTTTTTGAGTGTAGTTGTCCAGCTTTTATCACTCATTTATGTGTTTAGCTAACAAATATTATATGTCTCGTTAGCTCAGTGGGGAGAGCAATGTCTTTCAATCTGACGGCCTAAGTTCAAAACACGGCACGACCAAAAAAATACATATCAACTTTTTTTAATTTTATTTTGGAAATAATTTCCAGACCACCTATTTATTGGTTTTGCCAGCGTTTTGTCAACGTTCAAAAATTTTGTTTCTTCAGGGCTTTTCCGGCGCTTTTTGAACATCCGGTCCTTTTGTGAATGCTGTTATCATTTTGAGAATGGGAAAGCACTTTTTGCCAGTATTTGTACCACCTATTAAAGTGATTTGCCATCGCTTTCCCGTTTGTATTTTTCTGACTGGGAATTGTTAAAATTATAACAGCTTTAACTTTAAAAAATCGTTGCAAATACAAAACTTGAAATTTCGTAGCAAAAAATTATAGATATTTAAAATAAGAGCTAAAGTAAGCAAATCGTAAAAAAAAATAAAGTTCAAAATAAGTGAAAGAGTATAATAAATAAAAAATATATTTAAAAATATGCTGCGAATTTTGTTTTTTATTTCGGTATCGGTCAAGTTTTTTAAAAGCTACAGTGAAAATAACGGATCAGAAAATACCTAGAAAATTAATTCGTTCTCTTTTGTTCATATTTGTACTAATTTAGTAATATGCTTTCGGTTATCCTCCTCATTCCCCATAGGGTAAGTTTAGGCAAAATGTATTGTCAGTGTAAAAAACTCCAAAAATAGTAACCTACGAAGGGTTCATACAATTCTTCACAGCCTCATACAATCATCATCCTTAATGTTCCTCATCATTTTTTTGTGAGCTCACGTATTTTTTATGCACATGTCGTTCTTTTTTTGTTCCTCAACAATAACAACACCACCAACAGCATTAACTATAACACTAACGAAAAATTGAATTTCGATTGATTGCTTTCGTAGTTGACGACATCGACATCAATAAATCAAGCTGGTGACTTGTATTTTACAGCAATATTTTTGAAGCAACTAAAAAAAGTCTCATACATATGCAATGAGGTAGCACTTACTTATCAAATCATTTGTATACCATGTAGGATTTTTTAAACTTTGTCAAAACTAAACCAATATTAAAAAATATTAAGTTTTTTACAATTTTCTTTAGCTTTAAAAAAAATTGTAAGCCGAATAAATACTGCTCAATATTAGTAAAATATTATGGTAGAATACTTAATTTTTTTCTACTTTAAAACCAAACTCTATAGAATCTGAAATATTTAATATAGGTTTATTTTTGAAATATTTATCCTATTGAGGCACATTTACATGCGAGAAAAAACTTGCGAAACTTTCCGAAAATGCAGCTGGGTATATGTGTACGAAATTTAATCTCTCGATCACTTACAGATTCTGCCACACCCAATTTGTTTAATCAACACAAATTTTTGAAATCTTTTAATTATTTACAACAGGACGTAGATCACAATTGGGAACACTAAATTTTATAATTAGTTCCAATTTACAATGAGTGTTATTTGTGTTCGGTTTAAGATCAAATATGACAAATTCCAAATTCAATTCACAATTTGTTTTACAACACAGAAAAAAACTTTCCCAGAACCAATGGTTGACAATTAATGCATTTTCAAGTGCTACCAAGCACTCTCATCAGATTGTCTTCATGGGTTCTCTTTACGTCAATTTTTTTAAATACTGGCAAACTTACAATAACTTTTAGCAAAAAACAAGTTTTCTCTTCAATTTTTTTTATTAATTTTAAAGTATGGACTTTGGGCTTTAGGAACCATATCAATTTATTTCACCTAAGTGAAAAATGTAACATATACTATCAATTAAAGTGGACATTTTACTTAACGTTCTGTTTTGTAAATCGTACATAATCCCTTAATCGGTTTTAAAAAATTAAATACTTAGATGATGTTAGTTAATAATTCCACTTAATCAATTTTAATAAAATAATCATAGCTTTTACGGCAAAATTTTCGGGAATTCAATCTGAAAAATTCATTTCTCAATTGCTTTCTAAATTAATGTGTAAATTCATAAATGCTTTATAAAGTTATAGGAGGCTTACAAAACATATTTTTCATACAAAATTTGTTTCGTAAGTCTCCTATAAACCCCCAGGACCCCACTTTATGGGTGCCCCATAAAGTGTACTTCAGCCAAAATTTTTTATGCTACAATCGGTTTAAAGTAGAATTGCTTAAATACTTAACGTTGATAGGCAAGAGACAAAATACAGTTATTGTTGTTTTTATTGATTTCTAAAGAGATCACTAAGTCCGAAATTTTCAAAGAATTTAGTATGCGAAGTAATGCAAGGGTAAGGAGTTCGACGTATTACCGGGTAATGTACATAGTAATACCAATATATCACCAAGGTTTTTCTGGGATGATCACGGATTCGGAAAAAGCAACTTAGCTTATAATAAAGATGGATTTATATGTGATTTTGGCCTAAAGCCAACCACAATTTTTTGCACTTATAACACGCCCGTTAAAAAAAATCCAGTATGATATTCATTTTATCTACAATTTCTTTAAAATATTATGAAAAAGCTCTAAAAATATCTAAAATGGAATCAGTTTTGCTCAAATATCTTATTTTTTTTAATATATCCACTATTTTCCCCCCAAGATTTTAAATGGTTTTTGAGCATTATATACGATTGGGATGCTCATCCTAACACCATAGAGCTTAAAAAAATATTTAGAAATTCCTTTAAGTTGATAATAATTGTATTAGAAAAACACTCATTATAAAATTTTTTTAACATTTTTCGTTGCAGTTTTAATGAACGCGTGGGAATATAGCTCCCATAGCCACCCCTTCTATCCGCCCCTGCTCACATTTATTATAAATTTATAAAAATGTATCAACTAAAACAATATGGATGGTTATATAAATAACTTAGAGATAGAAATGCAAATGCTTTTGGAAACTGAAGTACAAATTAACACCTGTTTTTAGAAGCGGGTGTAATGATTCCGTCGAAGGAATAATGCCGTTCGCTTTGTGACAACAGGGGGTAAGAAAAGGATGCTTACAGCCAGTTTTATTGCCAGAACTAGGATCGAGTTTATTCTGCCCATTGCTAACTTATGTATGAGGGTGATGTTGTGTGTCATACTTACTAAAGGGCTGAACGCTTCATCTTAAATGAGATTTCAAGACACATGATAGCATACAAGCCATAACAAGTTGTGTGGTTTTACTTTTTATAACGATTGAATCAGTACAAATTACAAAAAAAAAACACGATGGCAAAAAAGCATATGGATAGTGAGACGAATCCCATCATGAATCGTTTAGTACGGATGACAACAGTACATTACCACATCATATTATTGTGAACTTAGGCAATTAACACAATATCAACACCATCGATTTAGTGTTACTGAAAACTTATGTATAACAGTGTTGCCAGTTTGGGGGATTTATCCCCAAATTGGGAATTTTATCATCAATGGGGATGAAAACTTCCGTTTGTAGAACTGGGGATTTATTGGGGATGATACGAAATTTTAGGGGATCATTTGGGGATAAAATATATTATTGATTTTTCATATTTTTATGAATTTAATCCTGATAATTCTGCATATTTATATTTTTTACTAAGAATGATGATAATAGTGAATGATTTTTAGCTACAACAATTTGAGTCTGGCAAGGTAATGTTCGTAGAAACTATAATTCCTCTTGGTGAAAATTCGAATTCGTTTTGGTTCTAAAATTTTTAAAGTTATTTAAATTTAATAAGAGTTATAAGAAGTTCTTCTTAAATTAAATGTATACTTTACAAGTTACTCAATTGTCAAAAGTTAATCCATCTGCTGAAATGCTAAAACTTTTTAATGCAGTACCATACACAACAAAATGTCTGTTATTTATTAAATGTCTGTTTATTATTAAATATTTAAAATGAAACATTTTGGTTCAAATTTTCTTTGCTGTTACTTAAATTTATTTGTTCTTTTTTATAATTTGTTGTAAGCACAAATTTATTGAGTCTGAGTGTACAACTTACCGCAAAAAATAAACGAATATGGTATTTTTCCACTAATTTTTCGAAAAAATTAAAGAAAACAAATTTTTATATAAAATAAAAGTTGGGAATTTTTTGGGATGCCAAATTAAAAATTGGGGATAAGGTATGAAAAGACTGGCAACACTGATGTATGTAACCGAAATACGTACCTTCTCTGTTGAAAGCTATCATGCTAATGAATCAGTGATGGTATTTGAGAATTTTCGTTTGGTGCTTCAATGATGCCAAAAATGATTTAAAAGTGCCAAAAAAAATTAAGCTACATTTAATATTTCAAAAAAAATATGTTCAGCTTTTATTTCAAATATTTATACATTTAGTTACTTTAACCCTTAAATGCATGGTGTAGCCATTTGGCAACATACCAGTTTCTTAATAAAAAATGCCACTTGATGCATAAAACTCAATTTTTGGGCATTGGGGCCCTTTCTGCACAAAGTGCTCTTATAAACTATAACTCAGATTTTTTAAACAGTTATAGGAAAAATCTTGGTTTTGCTTCGTATGTTTGTGAAAAATCTAAATCACGCGTTTTTTTTTACAAAAAGTGCAATATTCAAAAATTTTTGTTTAAATATTTAAAGTGGTATTCTCGCAATAAAATTAATTTTGGCACCAATAAATGTATAATTAATATTTCATATATTTTTTTTGTTTTTTTTTTGTCATACACGTTAAAATAATCACAATTTAGCTATTTGGCAATTTTTTTGGTATTTTTCTTGAAATGTACACGCCTTTAGAAATCATATATAAAAAAAATGGTTAAAATTGTAGAGATCATGCATTTAAGGGTTAAGTAAAAAGACAAAAAAAAAAAAAAGGCGGGCAACTTATCTAAAAAGTAACATTACCTACCACAAATATTTTCATATAAAAATGCCATTCTTAACTATAGTAAAGCACTAAACTATCGTTATTTTAAGATAAGTTAGCAGGTCCAAGACTTTCAAAAAATTTTACAATTAAATTTGACAATACAATAGAATCAATTAAAGTTTTTCTAATTTTATCCCCGTTGCTTTTATTTTTAAATATCAAAATAATGATTAAATTGTCCCCGTAGAACTGGAAGGTGGTCCAAAAAATTGTAGATATATTTAGTGCAGCATTTGTTTTTTAATTTTGCTACCCCTTCATAATAGGCGTGGCTTTTAATGAAAAACCAGCGATATCGACCTTTTATCAAATTATATAGAAATTTTCGTAAAAAGTGCCAAAATTCTATGGAGAGTGCCAAGGTGCCATTGAACATTCAATAGTGCCACAAATGGCACTTTTGTGCCACTTTTACCAACAGTGTAATGAATGGAGTATTTTTTTTTTTTTTTGTTATGCTCTTAGTTGAGAGTTTTGTTTTCATTCGTGTTGTGTAGGTATGAAAAGCCGATTATGATCGGCTAATGGTATAATGAAAAAATTAAAATAGACAAATGTGTCTGCCCCCAAAAAATTATTTAGTTGATCGTAATGAATATTTCAACTATTTAATATGTGAAATACTCTAATGATACCAAAAAAAAGCTCTAAAGCGACGAATACATCAAGGAACATTGAGTAGGGTTTTTAGCAAACTCTACTACGTATTGGTTTTATTATATTATTTATTTTTAATTTTATTTTTCAATATTGTTTAATTATACCACCGATTTTTTTTAAATGTTTTTTTTTTTTGGAATGAATTTGGTAAATTTTATTTTATAGAATTTCGTTAGGTTATTTTAAGGGTATTGGTATTTTAAGTTATATCGTTAAGTTATTTTAGGGTTAACGGTATTTTAATTTATTTCGTTGCGTTATTTTAAGGTTAACGGTATTTTAAGTTACTTCGTTAGTGTTATTTTAGACTTAAAAATAGTTCGTTAAAAGGGTTTCGAATCGTTACGGTATTTTCCGGTTAGTGTTTCCCAACCAAGTTAAAAATTTTAAAATAAGAATTCATATAAATTATTTTTTTTGTTTTTATAATTTATTATGCATTAATAACATTATTAATTTATTTTTTTAATTTTAAAAATATAAATGTTCAGGCTCGAGGTCAAGGTTGTTTTAGTGAATCACTGTGCATATGATAAACATACACCAAACTTTGATAGAGTACAAGTTCTGCAGACTGAAAATAATTATAAACGACGTTACATGTTAGAAATGCTGCATATCATCAATATACCAACAAAAAAGAGAGTTAATTTTAAAGCCGATGTAGAGAGTTGCGCTCAAACATACAGACATCTCGTTAACAAACGTTCTTAGTGCAATACACTTGTTAATTCAGTGCAATAATAGACGATGGTGAAGACACAACAATAGCTTTAAGCATTTGTGTTTTGTGTTAAATATTAAATGTAAGAATTAATTGTTGTTTTTTACTGTTTGGTTATTTTGCATATTTTCTTTTTTGATGTTTTGTACTTATATATTTGTATTGTGTATTTCAGTACTATTCCTGATGATGCTTTTCAATGAAAAGCGAAATATTGAAAGAATAATAAATAAATAATATTTATGTTAAAACAACCTTGAGCTCGAGCCTGAACATTTATATTTTTAAAATTAATAATAAAAAGGTCGAATAAACTAAACAACATAATTTATTTTTTTACTAACTTTTTTATATAATAATATAAAAATTGTAAAACAAACATTGAATTGAAAATAAAGAACAACTAACTAACTGCTAACTTTTTTATCTGAGTGTACATTTATACTTTTTCGTTTTATAAAACCTATATATTATAACACAACACACCATCGCACTATAGTATTCATTGCGATACTTAAACACTAGTTCAAAGTACTAATTGCTATGTTATGGTAGCGAACAATCGTGTGTCACAACAATCACTTATTGTTTTTTTCGTTGCCATGTTTAATGCTTAAGCTTGGTTGGGTGGTTTAAATCGTAATGCACACACACTAGCACCATGTGATTTAATGACTACAACAAACCGATTGCACTCATGCAGCCCTTTATTACTTACTTCGAATTGTAAAACATTGTAATTTGTCAACTCTTGATCATGCTTATCTATAAAGGTGCGTTTCTTAGGTAGTGAACGCATTTTATTTCTCTTAATGTCGGAATTTCCCTAAATTTAGAAAAATACATATACTTAGCAGAAGTTGTAAACAATTCTCATTGAGTTTGTAATTTAACTTAATAAATATTTCCAGAAATTCTAAAAACGTCGTCCCCTGACGATTTCCTTAGGCAAGAATGAAATCTGGATAGGGACATGCCTACAATGGCTTATTTTTCACAATTTGTTAAATACGTTTGGGATTTTAGCATATCTAGTTCCTTTATTGCAGTTGTCATTTATATTTAAACTATTTTCCTAGAAGTAACATAATAACAGTAATAACACTGCGAAAATTGTATGCATATGAAATGCGAGTTTTTTCTCCAGCTTATAGATAAAATTAATCCGCGCATCAACAGGCAATTTCCAAATTCTGCCATGTATTTAAATAACAGGAAAGTTGAGTTTAACAGTTCATAGCTACACTCATAGAAATAAATCTGTGAAAATAGCAGAAGAAGTTACTAAAAATTAGTTGAAAATTATGCTGCAGAAAAAACTGCTAAATTAGCAGATTTTTTTACTAAATACTAGTAAAATCAGAACATCCAAAACAGTGCGGGTTTTTGAAATTCATAACCCAAGGACTATAATACCTATTTCATAAAACAAAGTTTGGTGGCTAGTTGCAAAAAAAAAAAATTTGCAAAAAGGAAAATTTCTACATCAATATACTTATTTTCAGAATGTAAATCGCGGTACCACGAAATAAGTGCCAAAGAAAAAATGAAATAATGCGTTGGGACTTATTTCATATCTTTTTGCTGGGAGTTATTTCATTATGAAAAAACTACCAAATGAAATAACTACCGACAGATTTTTTGTTGGGAGTTATTTCATTTTGTACCACAGTTGGGAGTAATTTCATCATTATTGGGAGTTATTTCATTTTGAATGCAATGTTACTGTTGGGAGTTATTTCATTTTTGTTGGGAGTTATTTCATTACTCTTAAAATTAAGTTTCAATAAATTATGATGGTTTTGTAACGGTTCTTTAAACTGCGACAGTTTAATAGTAGCAAAGCAGTAAGTTACTTTACTTTAAACAATGCAGTTTTTGTTAGAATTTCGATTAGTAAAGATCTGTGTTGTAGTGGTAAAAAATGACGAGTCTTGATTTTAAAATAGTCAGAGGCAAAAGAAGAAACAGTAAAGTGTTGCATGTGAAAGTTGAAAGCAATTTTATTTTAAAAAATCTGAAGCTAAAGGAAGAAAATATTATACGTTCTACGAAGGACATTGCAAATCGCGAGTGATTTTGGAAAACGGGCAGTGTCATAAAGCCAAAGATTTTGTTAAACATAACCATAGAGACCAACTGAAATTGTATGGATAACTTAAAGCCCTGAACCAAATAAAGGATCAATGCTTGGATGTAACGGTGTGAGCGGAATCCGGGAGAATTTCCGGAACGTGTGCGTAAGGTAAGTTTATAGTCCATAGTATTTTACTTCTATTGGATGATGAGCAATGGCTTTTTGTAATAAAGCCACCAGGAATCAACGAAAAATATTGATTTCAACAAAGTCAAACCAGGCCTGCAATATTTGACAGCAAAAGTTTTTTCGGCATCTCCGAACACTCCCACCGATGTTGTAAATATGTTTAAGAAGGAAAATATTTCAACTATTGGACTAACTTTGCATGAGGGCGAGGAAAAAAACACCGTTTTTTAAAGTTTGCCACGAATCAAAGGACTTTGCATTCTGCGTCTTTGGATCAGATAAGATGATAAAGCTTTTTAATGAAAACATTCCCAAAAACAACAACAAAAATATTTTGATCGATGGCACATTTTCTGTTGTGCCTCTTGGATGTTTTTAACAGTTAGTTTTGCTACATATCGATTATTATGACAAGGTATTAAATATAAAAGAGGCAACTGCTGGCGGGGGGAGGTGCGGCCGCGCGACCGGCGAATATGGTTGTGTTATAAGTTGGATTTTATACGTTGTGCACTAATTTCTTTTAAATTGAAACAGGTTTTTCCAGTATTTTTCATTTGCTGCTAAATTAGCGACTTTATGCTAAACACCTGTTAAATAAGAACAGCAAAAATTTAACTTTTACATTTAAAGAATTTAAATTAATTACTTAACTGCAAATGACAAATTATTCAGTAAAATATGCAAAAAATTTTGCTAAATATTTTTAGTATATTTAGTTAGAATATTGTTCTACCTCAAGTAAAATTCTAATACCCCATTCACAAGCAAGTTTTGTAGTCGATTTAGCAATTAGATTTGGAAAATAATCAAAATTGTTCACATACGGTTGAAGGGGTTCTCATTATCTCGTTAACAGCTGTTTGGTTATTTTTGTAAAAAAAAATATTTGCGACCTAACCAAATATTTCAAAAAACATATATTTTCCACTGCCGGAATAAAATATTTATTAACTTTGGATGAAATACAACTATAATATTTATATATTGAACTTTTCGAACAGGGATGACTAGTTTAAAGATGAAACTTATGATTTTTTGGTCGCAGGAAGACCGCAGCTATTGAACATCTGTTTGTATATAATTTATTGCCCGGAAGAATAATGCAGCTACATTTAAGTCAACTGTCAATGAAATATATAATTTATTTCATTTAAAAGCACAATTTGTTTTGTTTTTGTTGATTTTTATTAAACATTAAAATTTATTTTTTCTATTTGTGTTGTTTTTATTTCTTATGTTATAGAGCTATAAAAGTATTAAGTATTTGGGTACTGAGTATTCAGTACCGTGTTCTTTTGTCCGAGTACTCAATGCCCAAACGAAACTCCTTAGTACATTCAAAGTTGTATTTTTCCAAATAAATGCATAATTTTGCCATGAAAATACATCTATATGTAAATACAACTCGTTTAGAAAAGAAATATGAAAAACGGAGTATAGAGTAGTATCGAGTACTCAGCTAAACAAGTATTGAGTACTTACAAAGTACAAACCCTGACTTCTAGGAGATAATTGACGGGGTTTATAAATTATCTTGTCAAATTGAAGTGATTATTGATAGAAAATTTGTATGGAGAATCACGAGATTCTTTTAGTTACTTTTGTTATTACATTTCTTATTACCTTTATATGGCGATGTCGCGAAAAATAATGAGTTGTCGTTACACACCAGCATACGAAAAATCAAAAAATATATCGTTACCTATATGCTTACCAGTATTGACAAAAATAATGAGACTAAAAATAGATTTTCAAAAAAATAAATTATATAAAAAAAAAATATTTTTTATTGTATTTTTTTTAAATACAATTTTCTGGTGCGGGAATCGAACCTAGGTCTACAGATTGCCAGTCAAAAACTCTACCGTCTGAGCTATATCGACATGTAATATAGGGTCCGCCATCTAACTTTTTTTTTCAACTAGTGCTTATTTCGTGAATGGTAACACTTAGCTCATGTCTGATTTGACAGATAATTAGTTTTATCCTTCCGCTGAACGAATATGGTTGTGTATACGCTTGAACAACGCTGGGAAATATTGCGACATTACTTTGAAAATCATGGTAATGTTGCAGAATGTGTGCGAAGTCAATGGCGATCGTTATCGGGTCATGTTGAACGAATTTTTGTTCACAAAAATTGAAGAGGAGGATATTGGCAACATTTGGTTTCAACAGGACGGCGCTACGTGCCACACAGCCGAAGCTACACTCGATGTTTTGCGCCCTGTTTTTGAAGATCGCATTATCAGCCGCAGAGCTGAGTCATTTGGCCACCTCGGAGCTGCGATTTGACACCGTTGGACTATTAATTGTGGGGTGCCGTCAAAGATAAGTGTTACGCCGAGAAGCCAGAGACAATTGACGCTTTAAAGGACAATATTCGTGAAGCCATTGGTGAAATACAGCTGCACACAATCGATAATGTGCTTAAAAATTGGGCCGATCGTGTAGGCTACTGCATGGCCAGCCGAGGCAGCCATATGAATGAAATTATTTTCCATTATTAACCGGAAGGATTGTATTTTCAAACAAAAAAAGAAATTTGAGAAAATATTCAGTAGTTTTTTTTATAGCAGTTTCAAAAAAAAAAAAGTTATTTGGCGGACCTACCAGTGTTTAAAAAATATTGAGTCTAAAAATAGCTTTCAAAAAATTTTCAAAAAAATCTAGAAAATTATTTTCTATTTGAAATAATGATAAAAGTAAGTCATTATCAGTAATTCATTATTATATGTTTTAATATAATGCAGAAGGTAAGTGGGTGTCATTACTGGTAGTCCAAAAAATAATGATATGTCAATACCGTTTCTGCACTGGGAAGTCCATTTTAACCCATTCGAATTTCGGATCCAAACATTAGTTAGCTTTTAACCAGTATTATATAGTCGGCATGCCCGACTTTAACTTTTTTAATCGTTTTTAAGTTAAATTTACTTACAGGGAAATATGAATGAGTGAATGAATATACTGCTAAAGTCAACAGAACTCTTTACTAAAATAATAGTAAACTGCTGATTTTAGGAAGATCGATTTTTATTTTCATTATAAAAGATCGAAAAAACTTTGAAAATTCCGTCCCTATTCCACAAACAAAAACAAAACAAAAAACAACAAAGCAAAAAATAAAAAGAGACAAAAAAATATACACAAAAAATAAAAAATTGTGTAGAAAAAAGTTTTAAATATATTGGAAAAAGTGGGCGTAGAAGTTGGCGCGCTGGGAAAAAATTTCCCAAGCATATCGGCTCACCAAACGAATATAAATTGTGAATATGGGTTCTATACATCCGGTGGTATTTCAGTGATGCGATCACAAATATACACGCCAAGACATGCTTCCGGAATGATTATATTATGTTTTATTATGTTCATAATGATCACAAAATTTCCTTAAATTCTAAATATTTTCATAGTGATCATGTTATTGCTAATATAGAAAAGTATGTCATCATCTAGTGATGCGCAAAATTGATTTGCAATTGTATTAGTGAGCAAGAGAGAGAACTGCACTGGGAAAAGAATTGAGCGGATTAAAAAATATGTCTTTTTACATATTTATCAATCTCCATATTGTTTATACAATCTTAATGAAATTTTCTGCAACATATTTTTATAGATTTTAAACAAAATATTCTATATTAATACTTTTGTGGCAATTTTTTTATATTTTGTTTTTTTTTTATTTCTATGAAAGATCTACTATCAAAGATATTACTATGAAAATAATCATAATATCTCTTAATAATATACTCCCCAATGTTTTATGACGTAAAAGGCATTGCATGACATCAATAACATTTATCATCATATATTTTCTGAATGTCATAAATATTTGCTTTCAGTGCACTTGAAAAAAATATCAAAACACCCGTTAAGCATGTGCACTCATCGCTGTCTCAGTGACGACTAAATTAAAGAGCATAAGAATATGTGTGAGGTAGTAAATTCACAATTGTGCTTTGAAACGCGCACCACTGATCTAGGATCATAGTATGATCACTAGGGACATATCGTGATCATTGTTTACAATATTTACATTATTTTCTTATTTACTTTCGTACAAAACTAAAATCAGTCACACTTCTTACTTTATAGACGCTCTTGAGCAATAAGTTTTCTACGTGCGTACACAAAATTAAAATAACAAATCACTTTTTTATGACTTTTTATTAATTTATAACACTAAACGCTTTAATGCATAATAAACAATAATTGTATTTGAAGGTTGCTTAACAGTCTTTAATTTCTCCAGACTTCTTTGGTACCCTATATTAACAGAGAAAACGGGAAAACCAAAAATGAGTTAATAAATTTTATGCTTAACTTATAGGGTATTCAATCGAATAACCGTTACTCGATTAATCGATGAACTCCTTTCAAAAACTTGTTCGAGAAATTTCAAATGGCCAGTTTCGAGTAACGTATTACTCGAGTAATTTTGGTCGATTAATCGAGTAACTCGAGTAAATTTAAAAAGGATTTTTTTTTAGTTTATACCAATTAAAATGTTGGGTTTTAATTTTTATTCAAAAAATAAAAATAGTTTTTTCGACCTTTTTATTAATTAATTAGAAATTTATTAATTCAGTTCGAAGCCAATTTCCTTATTATGAATTAACATAATAAGTACTTTTTTTCTCCAAAACTGCTATTTTTCTTCATCAGGATATTCTAGGATTCTATAAATCGACTTTCGACTAATCGATTAATCGACTTTTTGTGAAAATTTTCGACTTTTTGAAAGTCGACTTTCTTGTGATGCAAAAGTCGACTTTTGATTTCGACTTTTCGACTTTTTTACTTATTACCATATGGCTAAGAAGTAAATTTTGTTTTTGCTGATATAACACAATAAAAAAATTAAGCAAATGTTGCTAGTCTATTGGAAAACAAAACAGTGAAATTTGACATAAAAAACTCTAAAATGTCTACGACACACAGTGGTTTTAAACTGAGAGAAGCGGTAATACATACACCCAAAAAATTTCTTAGTTGTTGCTTACTAAATTTTCAACTATCTCGTAGGTGAAATACCCCTAACTACATCTTAGTTGATTTGATTTAGTTGTAAGTAACTAATATTTTTGAAAAATAAACATCTACAATTATTATAGTTGAATTAAGTTGAACCTGCAAATTAGTTTAAAATAACGACTTAAAATCGGACTTGGTTGTCAGAAATGATCGATATTTTTATTATTTATTATGAATTTATTTAAAAGTTATTTTATATTTTGTTCATTTTAACATTTTACAAATACGTTACCCCTGGTTCCCAATTTGATCAAAAATCTTTTCTCTTCTCAAAATTGTATGAAAATGGTTGTTGTTTCGGGTAAATTTCCCGCGGTATCGACGTGGAACAAACTTATAATAATTATTCAGCTCAGAAATTATCATTTTAGATTTCTCAATTTTTTGGCTACGATCTGAAAACATAATAAAATTAAATGCAATATTTGATGAACACGTCTTATAAAACAATTATTTAAATTGAAACTTACCACAAAATCTTAGAATTGAATCTGATTTTTTTATATTTGGCATAATTTTTAATGATTTTGAATAAAAAACTTTTGAGTTTTTAATTTACTTTTCTTTTATTGAAATTCTTGTTGTTTTGTTTTTGTCATTTTATATTGAATTTTTCATTTACAGGGTAATTACAAAATTAACTCCAATAGTTGTTTGTAATTAATATAGTTGTCTTAATTATATTTTAATTCAACCAAGAATTTTTTCAACTATCCAACTACGGAATTTTTTGAGTGTAAACAACTTCTAAACTAATCGTCCGATTTGGACAAAGTTTATAGAATATTGTAGAGTAGGAATAAGGCTTTTGGAAAAATTTGTAGTCACACTGTTTTATTAATAGGACACCTATTTAGCACCAGCGTGCAAAGTAGACCACCTCGAGTGTAAACAAGCTTTCGGCCGATTTCAATCACTTTAGACTTTTTGAATTATACTTAGGGCGAGTAACTTTTTGCCAATGTAACCGTGGTTAAACGTTAACCCCAGATATTTTCATAAAAATTTGAGATTCAATACTATGTTTAATTTGGGATAAGTTAACAGGTCTTAATTAAGAATTTTTTAACAAATCTTTTCGTTAATTTCAGCAGGATAGAATATTATTGACATTTAACTAAGTTTAACTTATAACAAAAAGTTTATAGAAATAACATTTTTTTTCGTTCTGTGTTTTGTCTACTAATATTGAGATAATTGTTTTGCTAACATGAGAAGGGTATTTGTCATTTAAAACGAACTAAAATATAACCCAAATACAGCTGAAATTTTGTAGAGTTTACAGTTTTATTTTTTCTATTTTATCTAACAAAAATTTACTAAACAGATTCCGCAGTTTTTTCTGCAGTGCCATTTTTAACTAATTTTTGGCATCTTTTTCTGCTATTTGTACAGATTTATTTCTATCAGTATATTAATATTTCTGGAGTAAGTCATAAAATCAAAGTGAAATTTAATAAAAATGTAAGCCTTGACTTTGATTTCACTTAAATTTTTGTAGCGCTTATTGGGTAAAGCGTAAAGCACAACTTGTCAGAATAGGTATCTGCCGATAGCACAGATGACGTAATCAAAACAGAGGACCGAAAAATTTAAAAGCCTATAGCCCCCCTAGAAAAATGGTCTAGCTACGCCGGTGTGCAATCCACGCTCAGCATTTGTCGAAAGCGAGAAAATTTTTGAACTTAATTTTAAGTTTTCACAGGTGCGTAAAATGTAGCTCCCCAATTGTTTTAGACAGGGAAATCATTGTACTTGTTTACAATTAATCCAACCTTTTAAACTGCATCGTTTAAACATGCATTTTTTATCAGTTAAAAGATTAACTGGACAGTTAAAATTTTAACTCTGCCAATTTAAAATACCAAGGTGACGCTCACGCTGTAATAAAACGCGGAGATTACAAAATTAGTTTTGTAAAAGCCTTAACCATTAATTGCATGATCTTTTCAATTTTAGCCATTTTTTATATATGATTTCTAAAGGCGTGTATATTTCCATAAAAATACTAAAAAAAATTTATTCTAGAAACAAGGTGACTTTTATTGAAAAATATGGTTTGTTGCCAAATATATTATTATAGTTAAAATGTGATTATTTTAACGAGTTTGAAAAACAGAACAAAATATTTAAACTATGAACTATACATTTATTGTCGCCAAAATTAATTTTATTGCGAGAATATCACTTTAAATATTTAAACAAACATTTTTGAATATTACACTTTTTGTAAAAAAAAATGCGTGTGTTAGATTTTTCACAAATATACGAAGCAAAACCAAGATTTTTCCTATAACTGTTTAGAAAATCTGCGCGAAACTATAAGAACACTGTCTATAGAAGGGGCTCCAATGCCCAAATTGCAGTTTTGTGAATAAAGTGGGTTTTTTTTATTAAAAAAAATGGTATATTGCCATATAGATACACCATGCATTTAGGGGTTAATGTATAAGAATGAAATAAGCCTTAATGTCTATAAGTTTTGTGCTACATTTTATGTTTAAAACCACTGTGCGATGATAAAAAACAAGGAAAATTTTTATTTTATATGCATATAAGTCGAATTTATGCTCATTATAAACAAGGGGCCAATTCTACGTTCAGAATCTAGTTAACTGACCCCCAAATAAGCTAAAAAATATGATTTTTTGCTATTTAGAAATTTTCATATAAAAAGTCGATTAATCGACTTTTACCTATAAAAAGTAGGAAAGTCGAAAAGTCGACGTTTTCAAAATTTGAAAAAAATCAAAAAGTCGAAAAGTCGACTTTTTGTTGCAACTATATAACCCTAGGATATTCTCCTAACAAATACTTCACAGAGTTTTTGCTTTCAAAAACCTCCAACACTTTCAGGAAGGAAAAGACGATCGTTTCGGGGATTTTCCAAGTCCCCTTCTTCAGTTTTCTTTAGAAAGTGGTGGCAATAGTGCAATGCAAATTGAAACTATTGCCACCACTTTCTAAAGAAAACTGAAGAAGGGGACTTGGAAAATCCCCGAAACGATCGTCTAAATTAATATTTGCAGCTCCAATTAATGTATGGATTTTTTTTTTTTGAGATAATTGTATTTTCTTTATTTTATAAACTGTTTGTGTCTTGAGTACACCGAATTCTTTATACCACAAATAATAACACTATTAAAATTAATACCAATAAGCTGTTTTTTCCGTTTTTTATGTCTCCTTGTTTAATATTTTATTTTAGTACAGACCATCTTATAGTTGTCGAAACTAAAGAAAAGATTGTGATCATAATCTCTCTCAATTCAGTTAATAATATAATTTTTATTAAAAGAGAGGAATATGATTATCCAGATAATATATGATTGTAGACGAGTGAATAATACGGTGACCACATCATTTGTAAAGTATGATTAATACATTAATAATTTTATTGCAACAACCACGTATGGCACTGATCATATTGCAGCCATACATATATTTGCCATACGTCTATTAATCTTATATCTGAAAATTGTTTGTACTAATTAGGGTTTCGGATAAATTCCTATCGCAGGTTCTTAAGTATGAGCAGTTTTATAGTCAGAAATAAATTTGATAACTTTCTTAAGTATTTCTTAAGATAGAAAAAATTTGTTGTCTTCATTTTGACTACTTTGTACTTATTTGAAACTAATTTTAACACTTACATGGAAATGCTTAATTGTCATTGTAATCTCATTAGTATGATCACAACATAGGGAAATTTATTCAAAATTCCCAAAAATATAAGTGTCGCTTTTATATAAAATAAATACGCTTGTATTTGTACAATTCATGTTCTAAAGAGTGCATAGTGAAGTACGTCCTGGCTTAAGCAACAAAAATATCAAATATTGATATTAAATATACTATGTATTTCTCCACAAATAAAAAAATCAAGGGATTTAATAGCAGAAAGACTTTATAGAAAAAAAGAAATGACTTAAAAATATTTTTTTATATGGATATGTTATAGTATACTGAGTTTATAGTTTTCTTCTCTATTTTATACAAGCACACAATATTTGCAAAAATATTAGTAACAATTCTATACAAACTTAATATTTCACTAAAAGTTTCAAATATCTTATTATCATATGTATCGATATTTCTAAATAAATGTTTTTGTGAATAGAAAAAACTTTGGAGCTATGCAAATCTCTATAGCGACTAAAGTTTTTAGAAAAGGCCCAGTGCAGAAAATTATTACCAGAGATGTGGTTATGTAACTACCCAGTAGCAAATGCTGAACATAGTTCTACAAAGTAATAGAGACGGTAATGACATACCAATATTTTTTTGACTACTAGTAACGACACCGACTTACTTTTTGCATTATTTTAAAATATATAATAATAAGTTACTAATAATTAGTAATTTGTTCCATTACTTAAAAATAAAAAATAATGCTTTACCAATAACGACTATTTTTATTATTATTTCAAACATAAAGTATTGTTCTAAATTTTTTTTTGTATTTTTTTTTAAATCTATTTTTGGACTCAATATTTTTTTAACACTGGTAAGGATATATGTAACTACTTTTTTTGATTTTTTTTATGCTGAAGAGCTGACTTGTGTGCAGCAGGTCAATTATATTTTTGTCTATCAGATATTACATGTCGAGATAGCTCAGATGGGAGAGCTACCGAATGTCAATCTGTAGTCCCAGGTTCAATTACCGCTCGAGCAAATTTTATTTAAAAAATTGCAATAAAAAATACTTTTTTGTTATAAAACTAAGTTTTTTGAAAATTTATTTTAAGACTGATTATTTCTGTGAATACTGGTAAGCACGTATGTAACGATATATTTTTTGATTTTTCGTATGCTGGTGTACACTAATAAAAAATCCCGTACAAATAGCTCAAAATTGTGCTGGCGCAAATACATGTACTATTTCCTGTTATCTAAATATGAACCATGTCTAACGAAGCTTAACACGATTTTTTGTAGGCCTCATATGATAACGTTATTTTTTTGTACTGAAAAGATAACAATATCTCTGACCGACTTATGATCGTCAAAATCTTTGCAAGGACATTAATAGAAAGAATATTGACAATTTTCTTATTCAAGTAATTTGTGTTATCTAGTTTCTTTTTTATCTAAAATTGTATTCTAAAGAAAATTTGGAAATAAATATGAAATTACATTTGTCTTAAAACATAATTAGGACATAAACAATTTTCTCTAAAATGCTTAAATTTTATTCTAAAAACAAAACAAAATTAGGTTGTTCATAAGGGGTGTGCTATCTGTTGTATCGTTGTATCGTCCTAACAAAAAACAGAGTTGTTAAAATTTTTATTTGTGTTTAACAACGATTTTCTATTCAGTTTTCTATCGGTTAGCACACTCAAACATAGATCACTAAACATACGTAAAAATGTTGTATCGTGCTATTCTCAAATGTTGTATTTTTTCAATTTAATTTTTAACAACTCTGTTTTTTGTTAGGACGATACAACAAATAGTACACCCCTTGTGAAAACCCTTAATATTTCCTTTCTACTTCAATTAAATTCTGACATCTGTGCTAAATTATATAAACAACAACAAATAAATTCGAAGAGCATTATATGCAAGAATCACAAACTAAACTTTCGTGGTCACTGCATATGTCGAATTTTTGATGGATGGAAACAACAGTGCCTTCCATCTTTTGCGACACGTTGATCTTCACTGCTACCACTTCCATTGTCGACTTCAGCAGGCATGGCATTTTAAATATCTATTGCTCAATTTCCGAAAACATTTCATTGAAAAAAGGAAAACAAAAACAAGAAATCGGCTCTTGAAGGGATTTGCGAGGGAATTATATTTTCTGAAGAAATTCGGCCAGCGTTATGCCCCTCCGATGTAAGGCGTCTCTATACTTTTACTTCTCATAGTCGGTCGAGATACCATAATTTTGCATTTATCGGAAGGAGTTGTCAAATTATGAGATACTTGGGGTTGTTCTTGAATCGCCTGTATGTTGTCATGTTGTCCGGCTCATCTATGAGCTAATCATCACTTTTGACATCATCATCCGGTTTTTCAATATGCTCACATCTCCCGATGAACCTGATTTGAGCACAACGCTTCGCAAATAATCAGCAATTTTGGTATGTTCTAAACTGGTTTTTAGGAGAAAATCGGAAATGTAGATCATATGGACAATAGGTCAAAATATGGACCAATTCTGTAAAAAATAATGGCTTTTTGTTGGGCATAACGTGAGTCAGTGGACCATATTTCATTAAAATACCCGCAATAAACTAAGTTCTACTTTTACTGCATTTTTGGAAGCAGCTTCTTTTAAAACTCTGCCTTCTTTTAGAGCACTTTTGGAAGGAAAATTGTAAAAGTCTTTAAAAATCAACATAAAATTAATAAAACGCTAATGCAAAAAAATTAACGTATGCTCTATCCATTTGTCAGATGAAAAAAAATAATTTTTCGTACAAAGCTGCTACTAACGGCTGAGATAACTGAACTTAAGAACTTTCCCTGTTAGCAATCCAAGTAGAGAGAGCATACAATTCAAGCAGGGTTATGATAACTGTTCAAGTCTCAAGGGGTATAAACACCCAAAAGTGATTTTTTTCAAACGCTAGAGGTCGCAAATCCGAAGAAATTTTTATAAAAATTGGTACGTGACTCAAGTGGTCCTAAAACAAAGCATATTGATTCTAGATAGGATCGGTTTTTATTTAAAATTAAAATTTCTTACGTAAAATCAAATAGACAAATTCTGACACAAGTCCATTTCAATCCATTCGAATTTCGTATCCAAATATTAGTTGGCTTTCAACCAACTAAAACTTCAGTAAAAGAATAAAAAAAAATCCCGGTAAATCCCGCACAAAATTCCAGAGATTGCGAGATTGAAAAAAGGGCGGGATAAACCCTAGATATGATATAGTCAGGATAACCGGCTTCAACTTTTTTACTCCTTTTTTAAATAATTAATTATGTGTGAACAAAACACATAATTATAATTGTTTTATTGTTTGCATCTTCTACTTTGTTTACAAATAAACCATATTTTATAAATTCTTTAACACAATCTGTAAATCGAGACTGTGCAAGCAAAGAAACTACTTGTAGTTAGAAAACATTGTTTTCTATAATGAGCTTGAAAGTAATGGATGAGTTTATATAAAACTTAAGTACTCTACACTTGTGAACTTTTGGGAGTTATTTTACACTTGTGCAGTATGGAGACAAGACAAAGAAGAATAAGCTAGTGCTTCCTAGAAATTAATGTGTTTACCTATTGCTATAGTTTATGGGTTTATACAAAGAAAACTAAAAATAAATATTAACAACAAGTAGTTGCATGTAAGTTTAAATAATAGTGTAGTTTTAATATTACAATTTTTTAGATTTTAGTTTCTTAATTGTAAATTTAAATAAAAAATAAAAATAATTAAATGTCAAAACTACAATTTAAAATTTTTTATTATCAAAAAACATCCATATTGCTGTTAAAATTAAAATTCTTTTAAATAAAGGTATGGGGAATATATAAATTGGTCTGGTCGTTATATTTTTTTTAGCCCGCGGTTTGACTAGTAGGAGGAAATACACACGAATTACGACATACTCCAAAAAGCGGATGAAATTTCGGGAATAGAATTTCAATTAACAATGCAACAAATAGAGTGAATTATATAATTGGGTGTAACAAAAAGTGTCGGTCAAGTTCTTTTTTTTTTGTAGCAGTCAACACCAGCACAAAGTTTTTATATCTTAAAACACATAGAAAATTTTTAGTGACAACTAGAAGCAATTACTGGATTTTTATGTACGCTTATAAACGCTGTATCGTCTGCAAAAGTTGACATGTGTATCAGTTTATTAGTAGGCATATCTGAATTAAAGAGTATATACATGAGAAGACCAATTATACTGCCTTGGGGAACACCTGAGTCTGAGATATGGTCTTTGTACTTTGCTACAAATGAACGATCCATTAAGTAATTTCGCAGTAACTTGTGGGTATTTAGAGGTAACAAGGAGCATATTTTATATAATAGCCCATCATGCCAGACTTTGTCGAAGGCTTGAGAAATATCTATGAAGAGTGCTGAGCAGTAGAGTTTGTCCTCGAAAGCCTTTCTGATAAGAGTAACTATGCGATGAACTTGTTCTATGGTGCCATGATCCTCTCGGAATCCAAACTGATGAACGGGAATGATGTGGTGGTTGTTTAGGTATGGGGTCAACGCATTTAAAAATAATTTCTCAAAGAGCTTTGATAAAGTTGAAAGTAAGCTTATCGGGCGATAATATGAGACTTGGCTAGCGTTCTTACCTGGCTTAGGTATCATAATTATTTCTGATATTTTCCATGATTTAGGATAGAAACCAGTTTGCAAGATGGAATTGAAATAGAATAAAACTAGTTTAAGGCAGATGTTGGTAGCTCACGAATAATTTTTCCTGAAATTTTGTCCATGCCAGGGGCTTTATTTATTGTCAATTTTTTAACTGCTGAATTTAAGGACGAGAATCGAATTTTCATTGGGGAAACAACAAGATCTTTAATATCTGGCAAAGTTATGTCTGAGATAGAAATATTAGGCGTGAACACTTTTTCGCAGTGATCGGCAAAAACTTCTGCTTTATCTTTATGGGACCTAGCCCAATTACCATTGCTATAACGAATAACAGATTCGTATCTAGTTGGGTTTTTAAGTTTTTTGGTGGCTTTCCAAAGACTATAATCCGTGGATTTAGTTGGATCTAGACCTTCTAAATATCCCTGACTGTTTATCCTCTAAAAGAGCACTGTGAAGGGTTCTTTGACAGTGGTTTAGTTGACTTTTCAAGGTAGAAGAGCGATGTAATTGCCATTGTTTTCTAAGATTTCTCTTTTCTTTAGCTGCAGTTGATAATGTTTCCGAGAACACGTTTATATCATCTTGTGTTTCATCATCGGATTTCAGTGAAATATTTTGAAATACGTGTGAGCTTACATACTTTCTATATTTGAGCCAGTTAGTATGTCTATTAGGGAAACAAAAAGGTTTTTCGATGGTTTTCCCATTAGGCATTGAAATAATAATGGGAGAGTGGTCAGAAGACAGGTCGAACAGAGAGACTTTAGAAAGTTGAGCGCGACTGATGTTTTTAATGACCGCAAAATCTATTAAATCAGGTGTCTTTTGTAGAGCTGAAGGCCAATAAGTGGGCTGCCCTCCAGATATAACGTCAAGTTCAAGAGGTGAGATAGCTTTCAATAGATGTCTGCCCTTAGGAGTAGTGAGCCCCAGAACGTGTGCTTTGCATTGCAATCTTCTGCCGCTATAAATTTATTGCCTAGAGTTTTGTAAAAAGTAATGAATTGATCATCTGTTATTTTGTGTCTTGGGGGATTTGATGTTTTGGGTCATATATAGAGTAACCTTTAATTCGAAAACAGTTTTTTTAATGTAAAATGTCAACTTTTTGTGAGAAAAATATCCTATGTACTTCAGTTGATTTTTAATCATAAAAATCGCAAGATCTAGTGCAAAGCACAAAGTTTTCATCATTAGCTTCATTTGTTTTGTTGGTTTTCAGTCTATATATAGTGCCATATATATTTACATATGGTGTTATTTAAGCAATATGATAATATATCCTACTATTGTATAATACCATATACTTCGATATATCATATCATTTAAACAACATACCATGTATGGTGCCATTTAAACAATATATTGTCATATATGGTAACTCATCAGAAACTACAATATTAACTGTATTTCAAAATCTATTAATTATATTTCAGAAATTATAATTATATTTCAGAAATTATTGAATGTATTTCAGAAATTCCCGAGTAAAAATAGTTATATAGGAAATTATATAATTTAATATGGACTAATATGTTTATATATAGTCAAGTGTGACACCATATCTATGTGGATATAATTATGTATAGCTTTTAGTTTTTAAAAAATTTCTTATATGATGTCATATATAAATAGATCAGTATAAATATATATGTCCCAATATATATTAATATGTACCATATTTAACTACATATGCTATGACAATTTTAATACAGCGTCATATATAATTAAAAATGGCTTTATCTGTAAACATATAAAGTTTTATATACCCGAGTAAAAATAGTTATATAGGAAATTATATAATTTAATATGCACTAATATGTTTATATATAGTCAAGTGTAACACTATATCTTTGCGGATATAATTATGTATAGCTTTGAGTTTTTCAAAAATTTCTTATATGATGTCATATATAGATCAGTATAAATATACATGTCCCCATATATATATAAGTGCCATAAATATTTACATATGCTATGACAATTTTAATACATCGTCATATATAATTAAAAATGGCTTTATCGGAAAATATATAAAGTTTTATATAGCTCAATGTTAAATTTTTTTCTAAGTTGTTTTAGATATATTTAAGTATAGCGCAATGTAAAAAAATTCTATGTTTTTTTGAGATATATTTATGTATGATTTCAAAATATAAAAGGCGTACTCATTATAACTCGTAATTTCCTTGTAAACCTTGTATATATATACAAGCCATATTTTTTAGGTATGTAATTTGACATTAACACTCTAATATTTGGCATTGAAAATCTACTATGAAAGAATAATTAAAATTTTAATTTATCGCTTTATTTAGGCGATATCGCATAGTAAAGGTTGAAGACGAATCAAAAAATCCAGTAGTCAAAAAATATATAGTTTAAATATTATCGCAATCAGAAGAAAAAGCATTAGAGGTTTAAACATACCAGGTTTTACACAGTTTACAGGTAGAATACATTTTTATATGAGAAGGTTTAAAATGCTTGGTTACAATTATGTCAACTTCTTCTAAATATTTAAATTTTTATTTAAATTTTGAATTCTTAAGGGTGTTATTTTTTAGTACTTTTTATTAGTTTTTGTTTTGAGCGTGAAATATAAAGCGTTATATAATTATGTCTCTCTACATCAAATTAGATATGATTATATCGGGTCAAAATACGGATAAGATTGTATATGATTCAATATATTTATATCTTATCCGATATAATTTTATCCACCATTTTTCGGATCACAGCATATCTCCAATTATATTAAATAAGATATCATTACATATGACATCATATTATTTTTTTTACTCGGGTTATTAATTGTATTTCAGAAATAATCAAATCTATTTCAGAATTTCTTGATTGTATTTCATAGTTAATAGAGAAAAATTTCTTAAATACATTTCATAATTTCTGAAACACAATTGATAATTTCTGAAATACAATTTTATAATTTCTGAAATACAGTTATGAATTTCGGAAATACAGTTAATAATTTCTGAAATACAATTGGTAAAACTGAAATTCAATTAGAGTTTGCTAAAAACAGAAAAATTTTAAAACCGAAACCGCGGTTATTTTTCGGTTTTCTTGTGATATTAATACAATTGTTTTAAATTAATTAAATATATATAAGAATTAAATATTTTAATACGTTCAAGATATTTATTGAAATTCGATTGAATTTCTCACTCGAATATAGACAATTACTCCATTTCTAGACCTTTTCGAGGGAAGAAAAAAACACGGGAAACCGTTATAAATAATTTTTTCTATTCTTTTGTCGGCCACTTAAGCTGTTTTTTAAAGAATTTAAATTTTAGCAAATTTTTTAAAACAATATAAAGTTAAAATTTTATAAATTTCGCGGACTACGAAATAGTACTTTTTTAAAAATACGCTGTGAAAATCCGAACTGATATGCAACCCAATGTCTCTTAAACTACCTGACTTTTTGTTGACTTAACTTATATTATCCGTAATAACAAAAAATAAAAAATTAAATAATATTTAATGGAGAAAATGTTCATTACAATTAAATACAAAATTTTGTAAAGTAGGAGCTGAGCCCTTTTCGAAATTCATGATTCAACAATATCGCAGCCAACATTTTTCTGAGCGCTCAGAAATTATGACTCTTAAGAGACTCAAAAATATGATCATTTTCAGAGTGCTGAAATTTTCGAGTCATAAATGAAACATAATGGATTCGTATTTATGAGTGTATTCGACATTTTTTTAAATTTTTCCATTACTTCTAAGGGCTGGTATGTTATCTCCAATGCTTAGTTTACTTTAATCATTGATTTATAAATCATTGATTAGCCCTTAAACATGCCTTAAACTTGCTTAAAATAATATCGGCAACTTACAAAAATTTAATCAACGATTTGTTAATTTTAGATTTTTTCATTTGACAATACGAATAAGAAATAAAAGAAAATAAAAAAAGTTTGGAAACTCGCGAAATAAGAGTTTTTTATTGAATTTTTCGCATGGTACGGGGTCATAAAATTATAAAATATATGCCCAAATTGTTGTTTTAAAAATCATCAATCGCTTAATGCCTCAAATAGGAAGTGTCTTTTTGCATGCTACATGCATATCTTAATTTTTTTCATTGGGTAAGTGTGTATAATTATAAATTTGTTTTTAGTCCAGGAAGGTGTTATTAAGAAAGATTTATGAAGGACAAGATGATTTTTGATGTTTTTGATACATTCAATACAAATTTTAAAGTCAGAATTTATTAGAAAACTAGGTTCAAAGGAAAAGTAAAATAACTATGCCTCTATATTATTTGTTATTCGTTTAGGTAAATATATCTGGATGAAATTTAATATACACATACCAGGGATGGAAAACATGGTACAATTGTACTTTTTTGGGTACATTTTGACCTCCTTTGGTACCGTGGTACTACCGCGATCCATTTGGTACAATTTCAAAAATTTCCAAATTTAAAATTTTTGTATAAATGAACTTTTTGTACTGAAAAAGTAAAATTTTTGTAGAAGAATATTTTCTGCAAGTTTGACATTACTCGGAAAAATTTTCTATATATGAAAAATTTTGGTACCGTGAGGGTCAAAAAAGTAGAATTTTTTATGTGGTTGGTACAAAATGAGAAAACACATTTCCATCCCTGACACATACAGTGACATCTCCTAAAGTAGTAAATTTTTACAAACCGCGAAACTTAAACTCTTGATTTTCTTGATTCTATTTTTAAGATATCTTCCAACAATTTTGCGTACAAAGCAAAAATCTTCTGAAGAGTCATCTGTAAAATTTTGTGTTAATTGAACAAATAGAATTTTCGAATTTTGTGGAAAATAAAAGATATGAATCCAAAAATATTCCTCGGAGGAAAAAATATATGGCGTACTTAAAAAATGTACTGGAGGAAATATTTAAGTATGCCTATAACTGATCTAAATAACTACCATAGAATCTTAGCAGTATGCATAAATCTTAAGCTCTGTTAACTGACTCTGTCCGATATTTCAACAATTTTTAATAGAATGTGGTAGATTAAGTTTTATGGTTAAATTTTATTAAATAGTAAAAATTGGTTCAATAAATAAGCAAAATAAGAAAAAATTTAATTAAAAACTATACTCATTAACTGCAATTTAAGATCTTGCAGAAGCACGTGAAGGATGTCTTATATCTTTATGTATCTCATATTTTTCCAGAAAATTCGAAAATTTAAATTATTTGTAATTAAAAACGGCAGAATTAAAAAAGTTATTGTGAGACACCTTAAACACATTTTTTGGTCAAATTTTCCTTCCACGAATCATGGTTTATTTGTGCTAAATAAAGATCAAAATTATGACCGATTCTAACAAACTATTAGTACAGAATCCAATATTATGTTATATTATTAAAATTTCTCCCAAATATTTTCTTAACAACAAACAAACAAATTTTTAGTCAGGAGCGTGCTTGCAAAAAAGATGATTTTTAATAAAAAATAGTAATCTTCAGCAAAAGTTTTGCTAACACTTAGATGATTGGAAATGAAAAAAATCCTTGCTAAAATCACTAAACTTTTTGCTGAATATTAGTAGACTGAAAAAAACTAAAAAAAACTTGTAGCGAAATTTAACTTTAGTTAATTTATTTGCTGAAAATTTGAATATAGAAATTGTGTAGAGTTGTTTTCCTTTTTTATCATTTCTGTTGTCTGTACTACATCCAGACAAGCTGCGACATCTATATTTGTCTATCTGATTGTCGTCTACGCTATAATTGCGGTTATCAGCACAATTTTTGTAGCAAAATAAATTAGTAAAACATTAGTTCAAAATTAGTTTAGTGCTAAAAAAATACAACTAAAATTTTAGCTAAACTAAAAATTAGTACACTTGATATACAAGACGTTTTACTAATTTTTCTACTAACTTATTTTTTTGAGTGTAGCTATAATTTCAGAAGGTCTTAGGGCTCTTTTATGAGTCTTTTCGGATTCTAATTTGATACTGGAATGCAATCTAGTTAATTATTTTAATTGGTTAAAGTCATTGTTAAAAGCCGACTTATTTTTGTCGGTTTTCGGTTTCGGTTTTGAGGCTTGAAAAACCGCGGTTTCGGTTTCGATTAAAACCGAACAGCAAACTCTAAATTCAATTGACTAGTTCTGAAAAACAATTCATAAATCTGAAAAATAATTCATAAGTTCAAAAATACAATTAATTATTTCAGAAACACAATTGATAAATCTTAAAAACAATTGATACAATTGGAAATGGTGTAGAGCGTTAAAAAGATGTAAATAAAATTATTTTATTAAAAAAATTCAATTTAATAATAAAAAATATAATTTCATAAAAACATTTATAGAAAATAAAATTATAATTTTATAAAAATTAATTCATTTTATAAAAAAAAAAATGCATAGCCGTGAACGGTATCGAACTCGAGGCCTTCTGAGTTTAAACCTTATTTTAACAAAATATTGTAATTTTTATAAAATCAGTGCTCTGCCAGTGTATTATTTGTTGAACAGTTGGCAGTATCTGGCTGGGATCTTAGTTAATCCCAAATAAATGAAGATCTTACATAGTACCCAAATATAATGCGGGATCTATTTTTATCTGTCATTTCTGTGGATATCCTATTAAAAAAATTAATGAAGTACAACATGCAATCACATCTCTTTTTGATACCGGCCAAAATAAAATTTTATTCGAAAAATGATGGATCGTACTGCAGTAATTTAGATCCACCTTGGATCTAATATGATGAAATACGATCCGAAAAACGAGTTTATTTAATTATATAAAATTGGATGTGACATAATGATAACCAAGAAATAATTTCAATAGAATGGACCGTTTAATGCAATCTGAGCGATATCTGAATGAATTCCCAACAAACCAAACGATATCGTTTCGAATTCGTAACGATATCATTTCGATGATACGTTTGTCCGAGAATGATATCATTAACGATTCATAAGTAATAGGTACTGTGAAGAAAAGTGCACATTCGTTAATGATATCGTTTTTTAATTAAATAACGATATCGTTATGATATCGAAAACATCAGGCAATGCGATAATATTTTCGTCATATTGCAAAATTTTTGTCGTTATTTTATCACTATTCGATGAAAATATAATATCATTAACGATATCGAAATAAAGAAGTATATATGATATCTTTAACGATGAAATTAAAACAAGCAAATGTCACTTTTTCCGAAAATTTATCGTTATTTTTAAAAATTATGATATCATTACGAGTTCATATTTTTGTATCATAAACGATAGCAAATATGATCAGAGACCCAAAATAACTGTTATATTTCTAAAAAAGTCACCACCCAAATTTATTTAATTATAATATTTCAATAATGCACTATATTTTATAAATCATATTGCACAAAAAAATCACAAATATTGGCAAAGATTTTAATTTTTTCAATTTTTATATTTTACTCTATAAATTTCTGTTGTTTTTTTGATTTTTATTTTAAAACTTTTTATAAAAGTTACATGATTTCTTTGAAAAAATTAAGCACTAACTTTTTTATTTGATAATAAAATAAAAATTAAAAATTGACCTTAATTGAATGCCGGAAGTTGCTGGAATATACATATTTACTCACTTTAAATCACTGTTCAATCTTTTATTAACACTAGTTGACATCATCAGGATATTATAATTGTTGAAGTCATTAGTTCTATGGCTTTTGATTTATATTCTTAACTGTTATTTTTTGATAAAGAAAAAAAATCACAAAATAACTTTTATTATTTTTGAAAAAATAAAAATCATGTTTGGATAGTTTTTGTTTGAATTAAAAATAAAAATCAAACAGAGGAAATAAACAGAAAATTAAAAATACTCAAACAAGAAATAATTGTAAAACAATAAGTTTTTTGAATAAAAGTTATAACTGTTACGTCCCTGAATATGATACTAAATATGAATTCGTTAACGATACTGTACCGTTTCATGGTTTATTGCGTTATTTTTGTCTAATGGTATCAATTAAAATGTAACTTTTTGTATTAAATCTAATTTTATATAATTAGATTAACCCATATTTTCGATCTGCCATTTTTCGAATCAAATTAGATCTAAGTTTATCCACAAATATATAACTGGATCTAATTTGATCTGCCACTTTTCAGATCAATTTATATATAAGTTAATCTCCAAATATATTGCTAGATCTAATTCGATGTGCCATTTTTCGGATCAAATTAGATCGAAGTTTATCCCCAAATATATTGCTTGATCTAAATCGATCTGCCACTTTTTCGGATCGAATTAGATCTAAGTTTATCCACAAATATATTGCTGGATTATATTAGATCTGCCAAAATTGAGATCGAATTAGATCTAATTTTATCCAGAAATTTATAGCTGTATCTAATTCGATCTAATTAGATATAAATTTATCCGCAAATATATACCTGGATCCGCCATTTTTCGGATCAAGTTAGATCTAGGTTTATCCCCATCGATATCATTGGACCTCCCAATTTTGAGATATAACTTGATCTTAGTTTATCCCCATATATACAATGGGATCTAATACGATATGATTGGATACACCCAATTTTGAGATCTAATTGGATCAGCTAGATATTACAGCAGATCTTAAACAATATCAAATTGGATATGATAAGATATTGCGCAAGATCAATTTTTTTTACTCGGGATAAAATTTTTTCCTAATGTATGGAAAATGGCAGAAATAATATCTATTCCTAAGGCCAATAAAGGTGCAAAAAAGCTAGCTCATACAGACCAATTAGACTGTTGCCATTATTTTAAAAACTCCTCCAAAAGCTTTTCTTCTCCTGCTTTGAACATATATGACAGCGCATAGAGAAAGGGACCTAAGGGTTAAAAATCAATTTTTTTTTTTGTGGACAACATCTGAGCATCGAATGAGACCGATCCCATGCTCTCCTGACCTTAGGTCCCTTTCTATCCTTAGGTCCCTTTCTATTTTGCGCGTCACATATACTCAAAGAAAGAAATCTAATCGCGGACCACCAGTTCAGCTTCAGACATGTGCACTCCACAATTCAACAAATACATAGAGTAATAAACGAAACCGACATTGATATAAAGAACTACTGTGTGGGTCAGGCGCGGATCCAGGATTCGCTGAAGGAAGGGGGGGGCTAAACATTTTTTCCACACTCTCAGGACAATTCCGTAGTGGCAACAAAATTTTTTGCCAACCGAATTGGTTCGGTTTTAATGTTCTGTTTTGTATAAAGCATTTAAAAATTAAATAATATTTTTCTAGGAAACACAATGGAGATTCTGATATGGAAAATTTCTCAGAATAAGATAATAGGAATGTGCCTTAAATTGTAAAATTTTTTCCAGTGTCTGTGATAGTTTTATAAGAAAAATTACTCCAAATCCTACAACTTTCACATCAAACCTAGAGTATAAAAATATTTCAGTGTCAAAGAGTTTTTCAAATACAACAATGTTTCTTAATATAATAGGTTTAATATAGAAGGTCAGAACTAGAATATTTGAAAATTTCTTATTTAGGAAAAAATCGATTTGAGAACAAAATATATAAAAAAAAACAATAAAAAGATAAGTAGTTACTCCCAAAGATAGAATAAGCGGTTAGTCAGAAGTTAGGAAATAAAAAACACTTTTTACCTTTGAAAATTTCCTATTTAGTTTAAAACAAATTTATAAATATACTATTAATATAAAACAGACTAAATCAGTACTTATTTAATCAATTACCAGTAAGTGATTACTTTGCAAGAACATATAAGTACTTCAATACCTTAATATCAGTAATACATTATTTTGTATTTTAAAGTAATGCAAAAGGTAATGACCTATCATTACTTGGTAACTAGTATGGTAATGACATGTCACTAACATGTTTTTGCTGGGTATGATTCATTTGACTGAATTATACTAACACAAAAACTAATTATCCTAGGTGTTGATTTAGGATAATTTACCAAACATTAACCGTAAAATAAATTAGTTGTTGTCATTACTGACAGGTGTAATTAATATTGGGGGCAAAAATTTTTTTTTTCAAAATCACAGCAAACAACAAAACTTCCTTCCGTCATATGAAAACATGTTAAATTTCATTTCGATCTGTCAACTCATTCGTATAGTAACAGGAGTTCAAAAGAGGCGCTTCAATGATTTTTTTATAATGGAAAAATTAGAAATTCGTGCTGTCTTCATAAAAAAGATTTATAGGGACAAGAAATTCATAATGATATGGTGAATGTGTTTGGTGAAAGTGCTCCTTCCATTCCATTGTTATTTGTATCCAGATAAATTAGTACGGAATGGAATGGATCTTCCTTAAAAAATTATGTTTTATAACTTCCCTGGCCAAACCCGTTCTTCGTTTTCATTTATCTGAATTTTTTTGTAAACAAATGGTTTTGAATCAAGCTTGTTCGTTTACTTACCACAAGTTACTACTTTTACTACAGCTGGAAAATTTCAATACAAAAAGTAAACAAAACTTTCCAATTGTAGTAAGAAAATCGAGCAAACGAACACACTGCAATTATAATTAGTTTCTTTATACATTAGTGCAATTTCATTACCATTAGTAATGTTTTTTGTAATGAAAAATATTTCATTACCATTAAATGGTAAAAAATATTTCATTACCATTAAATGGTAATGAAATATTTTCATTGACATTATTGCCAACTACACACAGGAAAAAAAAATTGCCAACCGAATTGTTAAGCCAATTTTGGGAGCCACAACATTTAAATTCGGTTGGTGAAACCATATTGGAATGTGATTCGTAAATATTTTGGTTATTGCAACTAAAATTCAGTTCTATAAACCAAATTTTGTTGTGATAACCAATATTCAGTTGTACCAATCTATTTTAGTAGATGCAACTGAATTTCAGTTGGAAAATGGCACATTTTTTCTCTGTGTATAATTGTAATGAAATCTCAATGGTCATGAAAAATTCCCAAGTATGCTTTAGGCATTGAATAATGCCAATTGAAAAAAATTGCGTTGACATTGGTCAGCTGTGGTGCCAAATAATTTCGTTATAACTGTTACCAAATAATGCCGAATCGAGTTCAGAGCCCCACATTACCTTAACCCATTAACGGCCAAATGACAACAACAGCTTTTGGTTGCTCATGTCCAAAACCGTGTATACCTACTTGTGTAATTGGAATCGTTAGTTTATTCTATATTTCCCTTTCAGTGCATTTCTTGTCTTGTTGTATTTTTTTTTTGAATTTAATTATAAAGCTGTACCAAATTGTTAACATTCGTTTTATTTTTATACTATTTTGCCCCAAATTTATTATTATTTGTTTTCTCTTTGTATATAGCGGTTTTTAACAATTTAGACCACTTTGAACCGCAAATTATTTTATGTTATAGTTTTAAATATTTATGTTGTATTTAGTTTTCATAGCAAATTCTTTTTTTTTTGCCTCTCCTTTGCTGTGTATATGAGCACTTTTAAATGGTGAATAGTTTATATACCTTCAGGTTTAGTTAATGTTATTTTTCACCATAAAATGTTTTCTTTTGAAATTCTAAAATTCAATTGCTTCCGTGGTAATTTAATTAAGTGCTTGTCATAATCAGGGCAAGGAACACAAAGTAAATGTATGCTGATTGTTGTTAGCTTGACAACATCATTAACTAAATATCTTTGGGAATCAATAAAAGTGTAACAAAATGGCATCGACTTGTTAATGCATTTTTTTTGAGTATTTCGCCACAATTTTGTGTTTTTACATATTTTAGTATAAATGTATATTTTGCCACTTAATTCATATTTTAAAGTATATTTTTCTTATTTGACTAAAACTGAGTTTTTGGACAATTTATATTTAAAAACGAGTAAAAAGGTTAAATTCGGGCATGCCGACTATACAATACCCTACACCAGTCTGGTTAAAAGCCAACTAATGTTTGGATCCGAAATTCGATTGGGTTAAAATGGGAGTTGTGTCAAAATTTTTTATAACGTGAGTCAGCGGACCAAATTTCATTAAAATATCTTAATATTTGCGACCTGCAGCGTATAAACAATATAATTTTGAGGGGACCCTTATATGGGCACTAGGTCTAAACGTGGACCCGTGTTAACCAAAATCGATAGGCTTCTTCCTTGGGCTGACATAGGACGGTGTACAAATTTCATCAAAATATCTTAATATTTGCGACCTGCAGCGTATAAACAATATAATTTTGGTAGGACCCTTATATGGGCACTAGGTCTAAACATGGACCGATGTTCACCAAAATCAATAGGCTTCGTTCTGGGGCCAACATAGGTCTATGTACCAAATTTCATCGAAATAATTTAATATTTGCGACCTGCAGCGTAAAAAAATATAATTTTGGGAGGACCCTTATATGGGCACTAGGTCTAAACATGGACCGATTTTAACCAAAATCAATAGGCCTTGGGCCGACATAAGTCGGTGTACCAAGTTTCATCAAAATATCTTAATATTTGCGACCTGTAGAGTGCGCACAAGAATGCATGGACCTATGGCATGGACAGACAGACAGACGGACGGACAGACGGACATCGTTAAATCGGAATAAAAAAAAATTCTGAGCCGATCGGTTTCTATAAGGTGGGTCTGGGACCAATATTTTTTGGTGCTACAAACATCAGCACAAACTTATAATACCCTGACCACATAGTGGTGTAGGGTATAAAAAGTCTTCTTAATTTTTATAAATATTTTTTCGATTTCTTTTTATCACGATGACGAAAGTACCATACAAATAAAATAATTAGCTTTCCGACGATGCTACCGACTTTTAAGCTATTTTTTAAGAACAATAAAACTGAATTGAAAATATTGAAACCAATAAAATAAGTCGCTAATAAATGCATATTTTTAAAGTTTTTGATACATATTTTTCGATTTTTAATACACAATAAAACACGACTTTCCTTGCCCTGGTCATAATATTTACAAAGGATTCTGTGTTGAACATCGTGGGTAATAAGAATGTTAGTCGTATACCAAATTGTATACACACGACTACATTATGAAACCATTGTTACAAATGCGTATGTAATTTTCTTAACTTTTGTAAACAACCTAAAGGACTTGGGCCATTATAATGGCCCAACTAAAGGTGAGTTAATAAATTGAATACCTTAATTACAATAAGTAAAATGTAGACTAAGAGTAGTATTAAAAATATATATTATTAATTAAAATACGTTGTTGGGCAAAGGGTTGTGGCACTGCACAGTGGTTCCGAACCCAACAAAAATGGTAATAATTATGGATCACTTGAACTGAAAAGAAAGATCTAGACTTTTAGAAAATAACTCTTGTAACCACCCTGTAGTATCACATGGTGTCAAATTTTACCATCTCTGGTATACAAAAGTTTTATGGTCGTACAACTTTTACAAATGTGAACCGATTTTGCTGATTTTAGACTTTTTTAATCTAGGTTAGAAGATAAAGAAAAAAACAACATAAAACAGGTACCATGGCGCTCCTATAGTTTCAAAAATATTTAACTTAAAATTTCAAAATCTTCATTCTTTACCTTGCCTTTTTTTTTTTGTTTTTTCCCAAAAAATTTTTCATTATCAAAAAAAATTGTTGTGTCATTGTCATGACCCTTCTTAATTTCAAAATAGAAACTATTTTTAATTATCTCGAGCCGCTTAGTAGTGATAGGTTTTTAAAGTCAAAACTTTTCAGGACACACTTAGTCCTGATAATGGCATTTTTTTTACAAAAAGGGGGGTTATTTCATTCACTTTTATCTCCAAGTTTTTAAAACGCTTTTTAATATTTTTGGATATATTAAAAAAAAGTCACGCCACTTTGATCACTTTTTTTAATTTTGAACCATAAGCCAACATGCTCTAAAGGATTTGACCTTAAATTGTCCGCCGCCCGCTGAATAACATCGATAGGAGAGCACATTTTGTGGAAAAAGTCAATTTCAAAAACATTTTTTATTTGTAAAAAAAAAAATATGTATATGAAAATTATTTATTTCTATAAAATTTGCTTTTTCTTTAATTAAATGGTCCCAGCAAAAAAAGTGGAAGTAATCTTAAGGAACATTTTTTCATTGATTCCAAAGTATTATTAAGTTCTGATTTTTCGCTGCTAAAGCGGTTCTTTTTCAAAACTTCAAAAAATGTGATTTTGAATGAAATTAAGTATTTTCAAATCTATCTAACTACTGATATTTCCATATAAATTTAACATTTATAACTACCCAACAAACAATTCGTTCCGTTTACGCACCGTTTTCGGTCCGTCATAAACGGAATCCAACTGGATCCGTATACGGACCAGAAAACGGAACATAAGGAACATCGAAACAGATTCCAATCCGTTGAAAATCCGTCAATGACGGACCGTTATGTCGTATTAAAAACGGACAAGTCCGTTTAAAGTCCGTCAATGACGGACCGTTTACGGACCGTTATGTCATGTAAAAAAACGGACTAGTCCGCTGAAAGTCCGTCAATGCCGGACCGTTTCCGGACCGTTATGTCGTGTGAGAAACTGAGTATTTCCTTGTCCGTATCCTACCGATTTTTTCCACAAAAATATACCATATGTTTATTATTTAAAATACACAATACTTTTTTCCTTTTTTATAAATTCATTAATAATTATTATTTACAATTACTAGTAATAAATTTCTAATTAATACAATTACAATATTTAGCACATCCGGCTCGGTGTACCTATCTATCCAGCGCTTAGGGACCCAGAGTAAAATCCAACATCTCTGTGGAAAAGAGACAATAAATTAGTTATGGTTTAATTGACTGTGTACACGATGCAAATTCTCACATGTTATACACAAAACAATAAGTTTCATAAATCTTACCTTGTTACTTGATGTTGTTTAATTAATGGTGGGATGGAAAGAATTCCCTCTATTGCATATTCTCCATATATTACCGTTATAATAATATTTTCACCGACTTTTCAAAAGTACAATTTTTTATTTTGTAAACAAACTGCAACCGATGAAATCCGTATTTTAAGGTACGGAAACGGATACACCAAAACGGAGTTAAAACGTATTGTGTTCGAAAATCCATTTATACGGTCCGTTAATGTTCCGTATACGTACAAGTTAACGTGCCGTAAAAGCCGGATTCATGAATCCGTACGTGCCGGAGAGTCTGTAAAAATGTTTCTTGGGTATGCTTGAACACTTAACTTTAATTATTTTGAGACAAGTTGTCAAGTCCAAGTGATTTGCTTGAATTTTTTACGAATAAAAATTAATTCTTTTTCACCAATTAAAAAGAACATCATATTATAAAATCATAAAAGAAAACTTCCACCCCATGAGCAGCCTATGGTAAAATTCATTGGTTCCGATCAAAATTTTCACAACATCGAAATCCAAATCACTACTACTTTTTCTCTTCTTTGATGATTTATTTTTGCTGGGTTGTTATACGCTACAAAAATAGTTTTGTTACTGTTAATAGTTATTTTTACATAAAAAGTCAGAGTTCAATGTAATACTTTAAAATAAAATGGATTTTTAAATCGGTTTTTTACCGAGGTGTTTAATATTTTAAATAGTTTTTAATATTTTGTTTACATACCCGGCTAAAAATCGGCATATAAAGATTCTTACAGGTTTAATGTATGCTCGTGCTTGCTCATGAACCTGTATGCTTTTCCATATGTTGATACATAAATCTCCATACATGCCTGCATATATCTTCACACATGTTCATTAACGAAATTTGAGGTAATATCTACATGAATGTTCATGTAAGAACATTCATGAATTTGCATGAAAATGTATGATCATAAATGCAGATATTACCTCAAATTTCGTTAATGCACCTGTATGAATGGTTATTTATGAATCCATGAATACATTCAACCTGTATGGATATATATATGAAGATTATTACCTGCGCATTAATAAATAAGATTTATTTGATTATTTAACGATATATAAAATGTTTATATAATTTATTCAATAGAGTCAAACTAATGCACTGAAAGTAGACATCTTAGGTCAAAATTTAATATTTGATAATTTTTTTCATATTTTGTAGACTGGCCTTTTTTTTTGTAAAGATGTTCCGAATCCCGTTCCCCGAGGCTTATTTTATGAGGTTACTAGAAAAGCTAATCCAAAAAAAATTTCAGCTCAATCGAAAATTTTTTGAGTTATCCCAGGCCCTTCAAAATTTTGAATACGATTAACAAGGGGAAAAAATAACTTTTAGGCATTTTATGAAAATACTGGCTCTTAAATAACTTCATTTCAGGAAATTTTTAATAGAATCGTATTCTCGACTGAATTACTTTTCTTAAAACGTATATAAATCCAAAATCCGTTGGAAAATATATAAGTAATTGCAATTCGCCCAGACCATTGTAGGGGTAAAGTGGGATAAATTATGAAAATCGCAAAAAATTTATTATCTGATATTATTTTTTCAATGAATTTTTTGTACGTTAATTGATGTTATTACATATTACATCTGACTCCATATATAACTACATAAGCCACATGTGCCGACGGTACGAAATACAAAAACAGAAAACTTTCACAATATTTCTATTGTTGGTTAGTCTTTGCAGAGACTTCGAAAATATATTTTATTGTTTGCTCCATTCTCATTTCGTTGATGTAGTAGACTACGTTTAATATGAAATGTTGATGTTTCAATTTGAATTGCACTATTGCCACCACTTTCTAAAGAAAACTGAAGAAGGGGACCTGGAAAATCCCCGAAACGATCGTCTTTTCATTCCTGAAAGTGTAGAGGTTTTTGAAAGCAAAAACTCTGTGAAGTATTTGTTAGGAGAATATCCTGATGAAGAAAAATAGCAGTTTTTGAAAAAAGTACTTATTATGTTAATTCATAATAAGGAAATTGGCCTCGAACTGAATTAATAAATTTTTAATTAATTTTTATTTTACGTTATAAAATTTGGGCCTTTAAAATTGTTCAAGCTATAGAAATTTCAATATCAATTTAATAGCCGGTATGCATAAAAAGTATACTTACTATTAGACAATGTTATATAAAATCAGATATTTTTATATCGAATTAGATGTAATTGGATATCCTGGATATGGACAAATCTCGGATCAAACTGTATCAAATTATATCTATTTTGATATAATTAGATACAAGTAGATGACCCATTTTACCGATCAAGTTGTATGTCGTTGTATATCTTGTCAAATAAGATATAATTATATATGACACCATATTAAGATTTTTACCCGGGAATTCAACATTAAAGTTGCTCCGAAATACGCTCCTCGGGGCTTGTTTTTGAAAAGTTACTTGAAAAACTAATCCAGAAAAGAATTCCAGCTCAATTGAAGATAATAATATTAATTTTTGTTTTTTATCTATCTCTAACAAAATAACTTTAATTTTTTTTTAATTCCGATAAAAGAGATTGTTTTCCGAAAATTTTGTGAGACTTTGTAAACGTTAACCCTTTCTTTACCAAGGTTAAAAGTAAAATTTTTTAAACTTTCCGATTTTCTTGAAAGTACATCAAAACCTTGTGTTGTTTCTTACGGATTTTGGTGAAAGTTGTTCAAATAACTCTGTTAAGAGCAGGTTTTATATGTAGTAATAAAAAGTAATAAATTAACCCTTACGGGCACATGGGATCAAACTGATAACAAACTTTTAAAATTAAAAAAGTGCCATTTGGCATGAAAATCGACATAAAACAATTTATGGATCCTACATCATTTTTTAACAAAATTTAATTTGTTAACTCTTTTTTAAAAAGGCAGTAACGTAAATTTGATATAAATTTTCTTCAATTTGAAAAAAAAGGTATTAAATCTGTGGAAAAAAGTTTAGTGAGGTTAGTTTTGTCGCGTCATTACTCGTGCTAGCATGTGTATTTGTAATTGTTGGAAATATCAATAAATTGACCTTAAGTGTTTTTGTTTTCCAAAGTATAGATAATTAACAAACTCAGTGACTTGAAGTGAATTGCTAATTGAAGATTTATTAATTTTAATTTAAATAAATTTATATAATTTTGAACGTTGTCAATTAAATCGTACATTTAAATTTCTGTCATTACCCTACGGAAAATTTTAACAAACTGTCACCGAACTGAAATAGAGTGGTCACTTTTACATGGCGTTGTCATAGGAGGGGGAAATTGACCCCTTGTGACATGTCACAAGACAAATCCCAGGACAGGTCCCTGAACTTTGTTTTTTAAGAGAGTTCAGTAACCTGTCCTAGGGTTTGTCTTGTGACATGTCACAAGGGGTCAATTTCCCCCTCCTATGACAACGTTATGTAAAAGTGACCACTTTATTCCAAATAAAGGGGCCAGTTCGGTGACAGTTTGTTAAAATTTCCTGTAGGGTAATTTTGATATTATCTATCTTTTTGGTATTTTGTTTAAGGCAAACTATTAATGAAAGTTATATAATGTAATAGAATTATTAATTTAAATAAAGTTATATGTTTTTGTACATAAAATGGTACATGTGTTTTAAATAAAGAGTTTTCAGTATGTGCTATATTATAATTTTAATTATATATTTCATTATTTTTTATATTTTATCAAATCCATTATAAAAAAGACATTGCATGTATATTGCGTGAAAAAAATTGAAATTGGTGAAATATAAAAAATAATGAAATATAAGTCTAAAAATTAATAATAAATCGATAAAAAATTAATTAATTAAATAAAATGCATTGTTGAATTTAATAAAATACATTAGTAAAACAACAAAATCAATTTGCAATTTAATTAAATATAATTGTTAAGACAACTAATTTTTGTTAGTACATTTGACGATATTTTGTCAAAATAATAGCACATAAAATAGTTAAACATCAAAATATAAATCTACTAAACAATTCGCTAAATTGATAGACAGGTTTTGTTAGTTGTATAGTGATCACCCATTCATCAATTTAATATGGATTTTAGTTGATTTCACAGCTGTTTTTGGTTCAGTGTGTCAAATGGCACTTTTTGCATTTAAAAAATTTGGGATCAGTTTGATCGCACGTTCCCGTAAGGGTTAATTTCTAATTTATTATTACTATATATAAAATTTGGTGTTAACAGAGTTATTTGGACAACTCTCACAAAATTCCGCAAGAAACAACACAATGTTTTGGTATGCTTTCAGGAAAATTCGAAAATTTTCAAAATTTCACATTTGACCTTGACAAAAAAAGGTTAACGTTGTTGGAGTTTCACGCAATCTTCGGAAAACAATCTCTTTTATCTGAATTAAAAAAAAATAGAGCTAGCTAAAGAAACAAAAATTTATACTACTATCTAAATTATTAGCCAAAATCAAATTTTTCTCTAAAATTTTAAACGCCACTAAGTTAAAAGAGTGATGTGTGTATAATTTTTTGTACGATTATTCTCTTGGGTGTATTAAAAAAAACTGTATGCGTTGATAACTTATTTTTTATATTTTGTTCAACAAAATTTTAAAAAATATAAAATTAGGATATTGTAATTTTACAAAAAAAATATCGCTTTTTTGGCCATACCTGCGATTAGGTTAGGATAATCCAAGAGATACAAAAATTTATATATGAATATTTATAGGCCCTAGGAATGAAACTAAAGTAGATCGTTACAAGTTTTTGAAAAAATATTTTATTTTTTGCGATTTTCATAAGTTATCCCTGGGCAAATTGCAATTACTTAAATATTTTCCAACCGATTTTGGATTTGTATGGCTTTTAAGAAAAGTAATTTAGTCTAGATTGCGGCTCTATTAACATTTCCAGAAATATAGTTATTTAAGAGCCAGTATTTACATAAAATGCCTAAAAAGTTATTTTCCCCCTTGTAAATCATATTCAAAATTTTGAAGGACCAGAGATATACCAACAAATTTTAGATTGCGCTGAATTTTTTCTGGATTAGCTTTTCTAGTAACCTCACAAAATAAGCCTCGGGGAAAGGGATTCGGAACAAATTTACAAAAAGAGGCCAGTCTACAAAACATGAAAAAAATGATCGAATAATAAATATTGACTTAAGATGTCTGTTTTGTGTGCATTAGTTTGACTCGGTGGAATAAATTATATAAGTTTATTTATTAATGTACAAAAATATATTAAAAACTATTTCAAATATTAAACACCTCGGTAAAAAACCAAAAAAAATTTACAATCCATCTTATTTCAAAATATTACATAGAACTTTGACATATTATTAACAGTAACAAAACGTTTTATAAAGCGTATGACATTTAATAAAAAAAATAAAATTTTATAAAAAAAAAAATTTTCATATATTTTTTTTTACAAATAAAAAAAAAATGCTTTTGAAATCTGACTTTTCCACAAAATATGCTCTCATATCGACGTTCTCCAGCGGGTGGCGGAAAATTTAGGGTCAAAGCCTTTAGAGCATGTTTGCTTATGGTTCAAAATTAAAACAATTGACCTAAGTGGCGTCAGTTCTTTTTTCCATATTCAAAAACATTAAATTATGCAAAACTTCAAAGCTTGGCCCCGGCAAGGAATGGGTTAACGTTGTTCGATTTATTCCAAATTTTTAGCATGGAAGATCTGCACATTTGTCTATTATATTTTAAGCATCACTTTTAAAAATTCCACAGTAGTTACAAAATATTTGTGGTTTTTAAAATAAATTGTCCTTTATTAGGTTGGGTTCTTATGTGACCCCATGTGCAAAAGGGTCAATAAGGTCATATTATTTTTTTTTTCAAACCGCTAAGCTATTAAGATGAAATATAACGTTTAAAAGTACAGAAATTGATTCATTTTTGATACAAAGTACTGAAAATTAGTAAATTTACTTAATTTTTTATTAAAATCACACTCTTCTCGAAATCCACAAAAATAAGAAGTTTTTACCGACAGGTCCATGCAGGGATTTACTTCAAAACTGGTATATTTCATCTCTACGATGTATTTAACAAGCCCTTGAAGTGCAAAATCTATTTTTTAAAATTTGTTTAAGAAAATTTTTTAAAAATCGAAAATGGAGTTTTGAAACTTGTGCCAAAAATGTATGATATATCAGATATTTCATATCTGAGTATTTATAAGTATGGAGAGCAAAAACCAATCATGGCTTTAATCAATTTCTGAAAGTCCAAAAAAGTGCCATCGAATTTCATGACATATTGTTTTTTTGGCACAAAATTGGTTTGGGGCATTTGCTATTTCTTGGCGAGTTCGTAACCGATTTTGAAGTTGTGTAGCTTTTTAAAAAGATAATTTTATACTGAAATTGATTCATAACACAAGTGGTTGAAAAAATTAAACTATAGAACGAAATTTTCACAAAAACTGAAAAAGTCATATTTTCCCATATAAACACTCTTGAAATTTCCAATCGATTTCCGCCTCGACTTTTCTTTATTCGATTGCCGCCAAACTTCATATTTATTAGTTTTATATAGAAAGGAAACAAATTGGACCCCGACATCTTTCAAATTCGCCCTTAAAAATAGTGAACATATATGATTGTATATGAGTCCGTATATGATCATATATGGCTATAGCTGATCATATATATCCATATATTGTGCAATATAAAACCGTGTATGGCCTCCTATATGAATGATACATGCGCATATATGAACATATGTGATCACATAACCTTTAAACCATAGAAGCTGCTATGGCATTTTAAGCATATTTTTTCTTTATCTTGTAACCTAGATTACAAAAAGTCTAAAATCGGCAAAATCGATTAACATTTGTAAAATCTGTACGACCACAAAGCTTTTGTATACCCGAGATGGCCAACTTTGACACCCTGTAGCATATCCTGTGCCAGGCACGTAGCTAGAGGCCATAAAATAAAAAATCGAGCTAACTTTGCAAAATTGTGCGGAATTTTACTTTCATTTCGCGATGGAACCATCGGGCTCGTAATTATTGTTGCGCTTTGAAAGTAGTCTGAGATCATATTGGAATGTCAAACTCCATTGGAAATAATAATGATGAAATTTACTTTTAATATTTAACCTTTCCAAAAATTTATAAAATTGTAATGCAACCTTTTAAAACGAGTAAAAAGGTTAAAGTCGGGCATGCCGACTATAGAATACCCTACACTAGTCTGGATAAAAGCCAACTAATGTTTGTATCCGAAATTCGAATGGGTTAAAATGGGGCTTGTGTCAAAATTTTCTATAATGTGAGTCAGCGCACCAAATTTCATTCAAATGTCTTAATATTTGCGATCTGCAGTTTGTAACCAAGCCAATTTTGGGGGGACCCTTATATGGGTACTAGGTCTAAACATGGACCGCTGTTCACCAAAATCAATAGGCTTTGTCTTTGGGCCAAAATAGGTCTGTGTACCAAATTTCATTAAAATATCTTAATATTTGCGACCTGCAGCGTATAAATCATATAATTTTAGTAGGACCCTTATATGGGCACTAGGTCTAAACATGGACCGATATTCCCAAAATCAATAGGCTTCGTCCTTGGGCCAAAATAAGTCTGTGTACCAAATTTCATCAAAATATCTTAATATTTGCGACCTGCAGCGTATAAACCATATAATTTTAGTAGGACCCTTATATGGGCACTAGGTCTAAACATGGACCGCTGTTCAGCAAAATCAATAGGCTTTGTCCTTGGGCCAAAATAGGTCTGTGTACCAAATTTCATCAAAATAACTTAATATTTGCGACCTGCAGCGTATAAACCATATAATTTTAGTAGGACCCTTATATGGGCACTAGGTCTAAACATGGACCGATGTTCACCTAAATCAATAGGCTTCGTCCTTGGGCCAAAATAGGTCTGTGTACCAAATTTCATCAAAATATCTTAATATTTGCGACCTGCAGCGTATAAACCATATAATTTTAGTAGGACTCTTATATGGGCACTAGGTCTAAACATGGACCGCTGTTCACCAAAATCAATAGGCTTCGTCCTTGGGCCGACATAAGTCGGTGTACCAAATTTCATCAAAATATCTTAATATTTGCGACCTGCAGCGTATAAACAATATAATTTTGGTAGGACCCTTATATGGGCACTAGGTCTAAACATGGACCGCTGTTCACCAAAATCAATAGGCGTCGTCCTTGGGCCGACATAAGTCGGTGTACCAAGTTTTATAAAAATATCTTAATATTTCCAACCTGCAGCGTATAAACCATATAATTTTAGTAGGACCCTAGGTCTAAACCTGGACCGCTGTTCACCAAAATGAATAGGCTTTGTCCTTGGGCCGACATAAGTCGGTGTACCATATATCATCAAAATATCTTAATATTTGCGACCTGCAGCGTATAAACAATATAATTTTGGTAGGACCCTTATATGGGCACTAGGTCTAAACATGGACCGCTGTTCACCAAAATCAATGGGCGTCGTCCTTGGGCCGACATTAGTCGGTGTACCAAATTTCATCAAAATACCTTAATATTTGCGACCTGTAGAGTGCGCACAAGAATGCAATGAATGAATGGAAATCGTTAAATCGAAATAAAAAAAAATTCTAAGCCGATCGGTGTACTATAAGGTGGGTCTAGGACCAATATTTTTTGGTGTTACAAACATCAGCACAAACTTATAATACCCTGACCACATAGTGGTGTAGGGTATAACTAATATCGAACAAGGAAACCGTACAAATAAATTTGTTCAAAAAGTGTTAAAATATAATTTCAGTGTTAAAATCATGAAAAAAATTTTAGATAGAGTAAAAACATTTTTTTTCGACTGAATCAGTAGTTTAGAAAATCCATAATTATTCCATTTTTTTTTGGGTTTGGAACAACTGTGAGTCGCAGGACAGGTACGTACACAAAACGAATTTACAAAATTCTAATTAGATTTTTAAACACCTTTCTCATACCAAATTTGTGAATACAAAAAAAACTTTTTAAAAAGGCACCAACAAAGAAATTTGTAAATCCAAAAAAAAATTTATTTTGTTTTTTGTAACTTTGAATTTTTCTTTTTAAACAATTTTTATATGAAAGATAACAATTTACAAACTAGTTACAAATATTTCAAACAAAAGAATTGTTGGGAATAAAATTTCAATTTAAAAGAAAATGTGATTGCTTTTACAAATTCCCATTGTTGGTGCCTACTGTTTTTTCTGTGTATATTGAGACAAATCCTGTTTTCATTAAGAATGGTCCGTAAAGTCGTAGGTAGTTTTGGACCAATCTTTTATTCACTAGTTATACACACAGGAAAAAAAATTGCCAACCGAATCGCTAAGCCTATTTTGGTTGCTACAACCAATTAATTCGGTTGGTGAAGCCATATTGGAATGTGATTCGTAAATATTTTGGTTATTGCAACCAAAATTCGGTTATATAAACCAAATTTTTTTGTGATAATCAATATTCAGTTGTACCAAACTATTTTAGTAGATGCAACCGAATTTCAATTGGAAAATGGCTGATTTTTTCTCTGTGTGTAGAGTTGAACCTTTTATACCAGTCCTGTTGTTTTCGATCACGGGAGAGGTCACAGGAAAGGCGCTCGGGTTTTCACTGGCCCCTATTTTCCCACAAGAAAATTATCGAATAGCTTCAGATTTGTAAACAATCTGCTTTTATAAAGAATTTATCATACAACTAAGATCGGTATACTGTTTCTTTTTTACTAAAATAAAGCTTAAAAACCCAGAAAACAGATTCGGTGCTAACAACACAATTTGTTGCCAATCGAATGGTTCAGTTGCATTAAATGAATTTTTCGGTTGCGACTACCGAATTATTCTTGATACAACTGAAATTCCATTGTCATAGTCAAATTAGACCTGTCTCGATTGGTTTTCTGTTGTCACAACTGAAAATCTTAGCTACCACAACCGAGCTGACAACCGGATTTGTAGCCGATATTTTCTTAATATCAACACAATGCGTTGCAGTAGTAGGGGGCATCCCCTGAGTCTTGGTCTAAAATAAAAAAAAAAAAATGCGGTCGTCAGCATCGAATCTGTTTTCTGGGTGAATAAATTATAAAATTTTATTACATTATCACCCAGTGTATAAAAACTTTTATTCAGTTATAAAATTTAAGGCCGCTATACTCCGTATTTATAACACTTTAAGGAATATTTTCCGAATCCTTTTAATATTTATTTATATTAAAAAAATTCATATTACACATGACGTAATTGCGCAATGAAACTTTAAAATAAATATATCAAATAAAAATAATCTTTTTGAATTATAAGATTAAAAATACACATATATCATTCAACTGAATAATTCGGTAAGACTATTATATTACTCAATATTCAGTCAAACAGCTAAAATACGCCGAATTGCAACATTAAGTTTTAAGATATAAAACCACCCTGTAGATCCTAAAGCTTTTATGTAATTTGTGTGGCTTTTAGATTTCCCTAAAGCTTATTTATTCACTGTTATTAAATTTTGCAACCCTGATAGCTTTTGGTATACCATACATACATAAAACTTTCCAGTTTTCATAAATGCTTTAATGCTTAACTTCTTAAGCGACATCTATGACAAATTGTTCGGACTATTTTAAAAGAATTTGATAATTTTTCTACACACCCTATCTTAAACCAAAATTTAAATTGGTGCGAGATTTAACAATTTCAAATTTATATACGAAAACTATTTGCTTACGGTGAGTCTCATACTGTAGGTTTAACTTTGGTTTAACTACTAAAAGAAAATGTCAAAAATTGTATACAAAATAATAAATTTTTTTTTGTGTTAACGTAAAAAGGTCGCAAAAACTACGAGTATATCTTAAACCAGATAAAAGCAGTGTAAGCATTTCCCATATTGAGTATGTTTTTTTCAGCTAAGATGAAAATTTCTTACAAAAACTAAAAAACTTTTTTAAAAATGTTCCAGTTCGTGAGATCGCATTCCTAGACCCGAAATATTTTGGGAATCATCATAAAACAAATCAAGGTTTATTTTGAGGGGGGGACTTTTTTTACTTTTTTTCATGAGTCGATCTAATATATATCTTTTTTTACTTTTATTAGGTAAACTACATTTCTAACATTAAAAAGCATAAAAAAATTATTAATCGCATAATTTTTGGATGAAAATTAATATTGAGAAATTTCAATATTTAGACTTGAAATATATTGGAAAATGAACCAAACTTGAGAATAATAAAAACTACAACAAATGGAGAAATTACGATATGATAAAGTGTCAAAATCGATAACATTTTCGATTAAAAAATGTGTTCGAGAAACCTTAAAATGACGACTCTATTTCATATTGATTTCTATTCATTTTTTAGAAAAAAACTTCGATAAAGCTTCGAAAAGATGAACCGCTTCGAAACTGTGCATACTGGGAATGCTTGGAAGAATTTCCTATAAATTACAATTTATTTTTTTATATGTTGATCATTTTATAACTTCCATTTATCGGAATAATCAATCTACTTTTGGGTTTTTGCTTAATTTTTATGTACTTATTATATAATTATTAATTGCTTAACATTTGGTTTAACAGCTTGTCATGCATAAGTGCTGTTTTATTTCATATACTTAAAATATAAAAGAACACATTCGTTTTGGCAAAAATAGCATACGGTCACGTAATAAAAATTATTACGACATAAATTAATGGCAAAATAAGAAACAACTACTTATAAATATTCAAATAAAAAGGATGTGTTTTTATTTCAAGACGAAAACATAAGTATAAATTCATTGTTAGAAATACCACTGATTATATTTAAAAATATTACATTATAAACCATGATAAAAACTAATAAAAATAAGTTTTTTTATTACAAATACAAAACACTAGACACAATATATAAAATTAAGTAATGAATAAAACACACGTAATTGTTAAGAATTATGTGCTACAACATGCTACTTAAATACTTAGTAGCCACTTAAATTTTGGCAACATTTCAAAATAAAAAATGTCATTAAATTAATTTCTTTTAACCGCATACATAAAACAAACGACCTCATATCACAGATTTTATTTTTTAAAACAAAAAAAAAAAGAAATACTGCAAACTATTATCTTAACCACATTAGCATATGCAAATAAATCTGTTGAAGACCATTTCCTCTGAATAAAATTTTTATATTTTAGTAACTTTTTGAGTTGCTTATCATATTTAACACTGAATAGTGGTATGGATAGAGTAGTTATGGTTATAAAACAACACAGGCAGAAAACTATGAACGGCACAATGTTTGCCAAACCATTGGCGATGGTGCGTTATGCGTTCGCAGAAATTGGCATTAACCCCCTAATGCCCAAGGCCGCTAAAATCAATCTAAATTACAATTTTTTATTAAACAGGTTAAATCATATCTATAGAAAATATGATTACTTACTTTTTTGCCTTAAAATTTTTTTTTGTATAAGGAACGATTTTCCAGAGAGAAGGCAAAAATTTTAAATTTCATAAATTTTAAAAAATTAACTTTTTAAAACAGAAGAAACTATTTGAAAACTCGTCAAAAATACACTTACGATCTGACATGTATTATCGTTTAAAACAAAGCTACACTCATAAAAAAAGCTCTTAGAAATAGTTAAAATTCAACTAAAATAACAGGAATAGAATAGCAGAATTTTCAATGAAGTTGAGTATTATGGTATGCCAAATTTAGGTAAGCTAAGTTTTGCATACTGCTAAATACACAGACAATTTTAGTTAAATTAGCTAAGAAATTTGAGTTAAAATCAGCAGAAAATTTACTTGATTTAACTGAAAATTTCTGCTATAATATCCGAGTAAAAATCTTGGCTTTTGGATTCCCCGAATCTGTCCCGAGACAGGCCCATAATTATTATTGGGAGTATAGGTGGCTGATAGGAATTAATAAGTACACTTGTAAGAAAAAATTTTGTACAAAAGTCTGTTCAACGCGTTCTGATTCAACTGAATTATTTTTTTTTTTTTTGTTATTTTGCCTTAAAATTTAGGATTAAACTAATATTTTTTGTAAATTTAATTAAGCATGACAATGAATTCCATGCATATTTGAACTAACTTTGTAATTTGTGTTCCTTAATTTCACAAGCTTTTCAGCTAAGTTAAATCACAATTATTTCCAAATTATTATATTTTTGTGTCAATATCACATAGAATGAGAGAATTATCTGCATGATATTAATGAATTTTTGCATAAAAATAACGAAGTTGCACTGGAACTCGTCCATTGAAACTTTTCATTGAACTAATGGAATTTTTCATAAAGTGTTGTAAAATATTTCATTTCATTTATTAAAACTTTCATACACTCAATGTAAAAGTTTAATTAAAACTAGATTCATAAAATATATGAAGCTTTTTCATCATACTTATGAAATTTTTCATTTACTTTGCGATGAAAACTTCATTAGTTTACTGAAAAATTTTCATTAAAACTCGTCCAGCTAAATTCTCTCTCCGTAGAGATGGCGCTATATTTCCATATTATTGATTTTGGTGAACATCGGTCCATGTTTAGACCTAGTGCCCATATAAGGGTCCTACCAAAATTATACTGTTTATACGCTGCAGGTCGCAAATATTAAGATATTTTGATGAAATTTGGTACACCGACATATGTCAGCCCAAGGATAAAGCATATTGATTTTGGTGAACATCGGTCCATGTTTAGACCTAGTGCCCATATAAGGGTCCCCCCAAAATTGGCTTGGTTACAAACTGCCGGTCGCAAATATTAAGATATTTTAATGAAATTTGGTGCGCTGACTCACATTATAGAAAATTTTGACACAAGCCCCATTTTAACCAATTCGAATTTCGGATAAACATTAGTTGGCTTTTAACCAGACTGGTGTAGGGTATTCTATATTCGGCATGCCCGACTTTAACCTTTTTACTCGTTTTATATTAAATTATATCTTACGTTGTGAAAGCCAATATTCAGTTGTCTAATTCAATATTATGTTCCACATAAATATTATTATGTTCCACAAAATTTTATTGAAATTAAAAAACTTTTTTTGAATTTTCTGGTATTGAACCCGGCCATTCAGGTTAATAGTTCTCACTCTTACCCACTGCACCACAACTGCTTTTAATTTTCTTAGCCATATTTACTGTTTATATATATGAATATTTTATTTTAATTTTAAAAGAAACATATACATTTTTGTCTTTTCCGGGATTCGAACTCGGAAATCCGGCGTACTAGGCTAACTCTCTACCGACTACACCACAAACACTTATTAATTTTAAAGTCTAAATTTGAGTTTATATGTTTGGCTTGGAAAACAAATATAGTAAAAAACTCGTTTACCAATACCAATCAATAGTTGTGTGTGTTATCAGTACAATCCACAATTCAGTTGGTTTTACAAAAACTCGACTTTAAGTTCATATTTGATTAGGATACCCGTATATGTAGTTACCACTTTCGAATATTGAAATTTTTGTAATAAAGGTTATAGGTAACCCCAATTTTCTTGTATATTCACTAAATAAATGGCTGCTTCTACTGCATAGAATTACTAAACTGATACTAATTTTAAAATTGATTGGAGATACCAATAATTTGTTAAAATGGTTATTTTTTAGTTCATTTTCCCTATTTTTAATACCTAGTAAAATATTTTTGGTGTAGTATTCAATTTGTAGGCAACTTCAAATAAAATAACGTCCTGGCAAATTCATTGTAATGGTTTTGATCGAATTCCAACCAATCTTTTTCCTGAATATAAAGAACCACTGCTACTACTATATTCAAAAACAAGGCCTAAGGCATGCTCACAATGCGCCGAGCTTTGCCCGCTAGTAAACAAATATTTTGAATACAACATCATTAATTCAAAATTTTTCAGAAATTTTCGTTGTCGTTATTTTTTTAAATTTAAGTTGTTTTTTTCGTGAATGACAAATTTTGTGTCCTTGGCAATGTGGCGACCCTAATCACATGGGATCACGCGGAACAATAATCTCATTTTGGGTTTTACTTTGCGATTCCAAATTTAACATTTTGAACACCTTCCTGTTCTATGATTCTTTTTGTCATCCACTCGGTCTACCCGGTCCTCTAAGTCGTTAATATAAGTCTGTCAAGCCATTTTGCTTTTCGTTGAAAACTACAGAATTTAAGATGAATGAGGAGAATTTTTTAAAAATTTTGTCAGTTTATTGGAAAAGATTTCATATACTACACTCTTATCCTAGCGAGACCTTAATTTATTAACTTTCATAAAGAAATTAAAAAACTTAATTATTTTTAAAAATGCTTAAAAAAAACATCCTATAATTAAGGTGTTAATGAACTCAGTTATTTATTCTATACAGTATAATAAAACTTGTCGACATAATTTGCCCATTAAAGGTAAACGATTATCTATGTTTGCGCCAACATTCCTTTTTCTGTTATAGCTATAATGGATTCATTTTTTTTTTATCACAGATGGGAAACCATGGGCACGTTTTATTTGGCTAAGAGACAAAAAATATTAAATTTAAAGTAACAGATATATTTGTAGTTTTCGGGAACGAACAAACGAAACATTTTAAATTAACATAATTTGAGTTTAAAGCTCTTAAGGATATTTACAAAAATTTTAACGATTTAATTTACTATAAATTTTTTATTTCATAAAACTAACTCAAAGCCTTAAATAAGGAATATTTCTGGTAGTTACAGGCAAATTATTTTGAGTGTAATTATAATTTTGATATAATTGCAGTAAATTTAATTTAAATTAACTAGCCCTAATATATTTTACAAACTTTTATTTTGCCGAGAGTAGATATGTCAATGTGATACTATGGCGTATGAGTGTTAAATCGATGTATTAAAATAAATCATACGCCGTGTAAACTATTTGTTCTACTAAGGGCCGGCCCCACAAAATGTTACTTTAAAATTTAAATTAAAGTTAAATTCAAAATTTATATGGTAAACAATAACAAATGTATTATTTAAAGTTAGTAAGTTGCTACACCCAGAAAATAAATTCAGTTCTGATAACCGCATATAAAAAATGCCAATTGCATGGTTCGGTTGTGGTAGCCGAATTTTTCAGTTGTGGCAACAGAAAACCAATTGAGACAGGACTAATTTGACTGTGACAACGGAATTTCAGTTGTATCAAGAATAATTCGGTAGCCACAACCGAAAAATTCCTTCAACTTCAATTCCTGCAACTTAAACATTCGATTGGCAACAAATAGGGTTGTCAGCACCGAATCTGTTTTCTCGTGTGTCAGTGGGGCTAAAGCTTGATTATTGAATGTCCAGTTAAAGTTTAGCCAATAATTCAAACTTTTTATTGTAAACAAAAAGTCGAAGTAGTAGCTAATGGGACTTTTTAAAATTTTGGTTAAGCAATTAAATTTTTATTGTACTATATGTATGAGGTGAATCGATTTCTCTAAATATTTTGGAAAATATTATTATTATTATTATTATGAAACAAAAAAAAACAGATTTGCAATACCTGTTTATTACCACAAGTCTAATCAACTAACATAGATGTTGCTGTTATTTTGGTTTTACTTTTTTCAGGTTTAAAAAAAACACAATTTAGCCTAATGACAAAAATGTGTGCGTGTTATTATTTTCTATGTATGGAGATGTCTGTTGTGGTTTTCTGTTATTTTTGTTATGCTTATAAAGTGTTAATACATTCATCATCAAAAAAAAAAAAAAAAAAAAAACACACACTTTGAAACACATTTTATAAACAAAAAAGACAAAATAATGGTATTTTTTTACACGAAAAAAGTAACACAAATTTCATTTACTTTTATATTTTAGCTAAAGGCTATTTTACACGGTACCACAAATAATTAGATCTTAACAAAATTCGCATATAAAAATTATTTCCACTGCTTTGATGACTAAATCTTTAAGCTTATTTTAAGTTTTTACATTCTTTGATATGAGTACTTATCATATTTTATATTATTGCCGTCAGCTTAAGCTCTTCCTAAGTCAACCCGTGTAAACTTACCTCAAATAACATCAGGTTTTATATGAGCAACGTACAACAGTTTAAACTCTTCCTAAGTCAATCCGTGTAAACTTACCTCAAATAGCATCGGTTTTTATATGAGCAACATACAAACATTTTTAAGGTGATGATGTTTTTGCTTTTATTGTGTCTTCGAACAGGTTCTTAAAATTGTGTATTTAATTTTGTGGTTGTTTTTGTTCTTTTGATGGAAAATTCATAATGTTGAGTTGTGAAACATTACAAAAAATACTCATGCATTCATTTGATATTTTGACACTGCCACTCACTTATATATCAAACACGTTTTCGTATTTTTTTTTTTTAATATCAAAAAAAAATTGTAATGAAATGGAGAAAATATAGACAATATGAAAAGGTGCGTAAAATCTGAGAGCACTAACTTAATAGAGATACTAAATTGCACACGCTTTGTTCTTTGATTGCCTCGGGAAAGCAAATGAAAATATTTTTTTTTACATAGCGAAGTTTAATTTCAACATGTTAATTATGAATTGTTTCTTTCAACACGAACTTTTATTTGATTTTTTTTTTATTGTGCTATTATAGGTTTTATCATTAAAATACGGAATATTAAAAAATGTATTAAATTTTGTTAAAAAATATGAAAAAATTAAAGCACTAAATTTTAGCAATATGTTTTTGTTTCTCAAATCAAAAGAGAGGAGGTTGAGAGTAAGTGAGATGTTTAGACACCGTCTGGTAAAACCCTACAAACAAACATCTACTCACTCCTAAATAAATAAATTGTGATTTGAATTTATAATCACGTGTCATTTTGTTTTTTAACAATTTTTTATAAGTTCCTAATTTTTCGCTAAATCATGCAGTTATATAATAAAAAATAGATTTTGTTTTACAAAATTTTGCCTGAATTTGCTTTTACACTATGCCCCACAGGGTGTCCAAAAACACTGTTTTTGAGCAAATAACATTTAAGGCCACAATTCTTAGCCGATTTTCAAACTCCTTTTTTGTATTTGAATTGACAAAATTCCTTGCAATGTCGAAAAAAAATTATTTTTTAATTTCTTTCCGAGAAAACCCAATAAGAATTATTGGGACTTGAATGATACCTATGTATATTTAATAAAAGGTATTTTAATTACTTTTTTTTAAATATACCTGTACCTGAAACAAAAAAAAACATTTTTATACCCTACACCACTACGTGGTCAGGGTATTATAAGTTTGTGCTGATGTTTGTAACACCAACAAATATTGGTCATAGACCCACCTTATAGTATACCGATCGGGTCAGAATTTTTATTTCGATTTAACGATGTCCATCCGTCCGTCTGTCTGTTTGTCTGTCTGTCTGTCCATGCATTCTTGTGCGCACTCTAGAGGTCGCAAATATTAAGATATTTTGATGAAACTTGGTACACCGACTTATGTCGGGTAAGGACGACGCCTATTGATTTTGGTGAACACCGGTCCATGTTTAGACCTAGTGCCCATATAAGGGTCCCCCCAAAATTATATTGTTTATACGCTGCAGGTCGCAAATATTAAGATATTTTGATGAAATTTGGTACACCGACCTATATCAGCCCAAGGACGAAGCCTATTGATTTTGGTTAACAGCGGTCCATGATTAGACCTAGTGCCCATATAAGGGTCCTACCAAAATTATATTGTTTATACGCTGCAGGTCGCAAATATTAAGATATTTTGATGAAATTTGGTACACCGACCTATATCATCCCATAGACCTAGTGCCCATATAAGGGTCTGCCCCAAAATTGGTTTGATTACAAACTGCAGGTCGCAGATATTAAGATATTTTAATGAAATTTGGTTCGCTGACTCACATTATAGAAAATCTTTACACAAGTCCCATTTTAACCCATTCGAATTTCGGATCCAAACATTAGTTGGCTTTTAACCAGACTGGTGTAGGGTATTGTATAGTCGACATGGCCGCTTTAACCTTTTCACTCGTTTTTAGTTAAGTGTTTGCAACCGTCGCATAGTGCAATCGTAATTAATATTAGAATTAAATACTACAAACGTTTTTTTAACTGGCACAAGGAAATCACCATACTGCCGCAGTTTCGTCTCACACAAATACTCGTCAGTGGTTTGTTTATGCGTCAATTGACCAAAGTAATTTTTAATTGTTAATTCTGTCTCCCTTTGAAATTTTTTTGTGTATTTCCATGACTCTGCACAGGCTATGACTCGTTAGCACAAGATAAAAAGACACACCACAGCATAGCGATGAGTACGGCTATTTTTTTTATTTGTGTCTCCTTTGATTAATTTAATTTTCAAAAATTGGCAATTAATTTTCTTTTATCTTTCTTATTTTGTACCATATTCCACTCGATCTTTTATTATATGACAACTACTACTTCTTCAATAAACGTCATATTGCTAAATACTTAAAATATATCTTAAATTTTTTTAATTATTTCCAAAACAGGTGGACTATTTTTATCATAAAATACATTTATTTTACCTAGTTTACAGTTGGTTTGATTGAGTTTGTTCAATAAAAAAGTGTTCAGTTAAATTAAAAACAAAGAAATATACATTTGTTTAAAAAAGAAATATTTATAAATTAGAAATTTATTAATTTAGTTCGAGGCCAATTTCCCTATTATGAATTAATATTATAAGTTCAAAAACTGATATTTTTCTTCATCAGGATACTATCCTGACAAATACTTTACAGAGTTTTTGCTTTTAAAAACCTCTAAGCTTTCAGAAATGAAAAGACGATTGTTTCGGGGATTTTCCAGGTCCCCTTCATCAGTTTTCTTTAGAAAGTGGTGGCAGTAGTGCAATGCAAATTGAAGCATCAAAATAAAAAAAAAAACGATAAAAAAACTATTTTTATTTTTTAAATAAAAATTAAAAACCAACATTTTAAGAAATATTTAGTTTAACTGTTTTATATATTTATTCAAAATAATTAATTACCGCTTACCGAATTTATAGTTTTATTTATTTTTCTCAATTGTTTAAAATATTAAAAATAATAAATTTGTGGTTTATTTGTTACCTCTAATGTTAAAATAAATTTTTGGTTGCAGCCTGCTTAAAAAAAAATCTTTTATTTATTTAAATTGTTTTTTATATACCAAATGATTTCAATTCAAATTACAAGAAATTGCTGAACTTGACACACACATAAATACATTCACAAACGATATTTCAATTTTTTTCTTTAATCTACCGGTTAACCCATACAGATTACGTTCAAAATCTATAGTTTTAAAACAATATATCAAACAACTTCCATTAATAATTTCACAATAGCAGCCTTATAAAATATAACATATATTTCAGTATTGTGTATATTAATATTTTGCTGATAGAAAGCAAACAAATTATAACTAGAATGAAACAATTTCAAATCAAAAACAACAACATTACCCAAGAAAATTATTTACAATCGGTAGCCAACCACACCCATTCTACAACTGGTTCCACTGCAACCGATTCCATGGAACTGGTTTCGGAACCAGTTCCTGGGATCCTATATGGAAGGTGTGGGTGACATAGAATCAATTCCAGAACTAGTTCCAGAACTGATTCTAGAGCAACCGGTTCCACTTTGGAGCTATAGAAGGGGTTGCTTTTGGGACAATTTCAAATAAAAAGAATCGGTGTTGGAATCGACAGCAGAAGGGGTTGTGAATGAAAAGTACCCAGTAAAATTTTTTACAATCGGTAGCCAACCACACCCATTCTACAACTGGTTCCACTGCAACCGATTCCATGGAACTGGTTCCGGAACCAGTTCCTGGGATCCTATATGGAAGGTGTGGGTGACGTAGACTCAGTTCCAGAACTAGTTCCAGAACTGATTCTAGAGCAACCGGTTCCACTTTGGAGCTATAGAAGGGGTTGCTTTTGGGACAATTTCAAACAAAAAGAATCGGTGTTAGAATCGACAGTAGAAGGGGTTGTGAATGAAAAGCAGCTATTGTACAACCGATTCTTTGGAACAGAAAATTTTCCTGGGTAGCTATTGTACAACCGATTCTATGGAACAGAAAGTTTTCCTGGGTATATTTATCGAATAGGTAAAATTCTAACATTTATTTTCGATTGAATATTGATTTATTTGTGTTATTATCTGGCTAATTTTTTATCGAAATAATCCAACGCGCCCTTAAATATTTAATGTAAATAAAACAGCATTTCAATTATGTTTTTGCCCGAAGTTTCGTCAATTATTTTTTTTTTTTGTTTTTTTCAAGGGAAATCTATTTAAATACCATATTAAATATCATATTAAAACAATATTAATAACATCATTACACTCATACAAATAAGTCCGTAAAAATAGCAGAAAAAGTTACTAAAAATTAGTTAAAAATTATGCTGCAGAAAAAACTGCAAATATTAGCAGAATAAGTTTGCTAAATATTAATAAAATGAAAACAGCAAAAAAAACTGTTAAATTTACAGAATTTTAGTAATATTTGAGCTAAATTTTTGTTAATTGCAAATAACAATTTAACTTGCTGAAATCAGCAAAAAAATTGCTAAATAATAGTAGAATGAAAATAGCAAAAAAAAATTGTTAAATCTACAAAATTTTTGCTAAAATTTTCTGAAATCAACAAAACTTGTTGCAGATTACTAGTGGACTGGAAAAAGGTAAAAAAGGAGCAAATGAAATGAAAATTAATAAAAATAAAAAATAAATGTGTATTTAAAAACATACTTGGGACCAGTTTATTGAATCTGTCAATTGAAATTTTTTCATTTGCCATTGTTCAATGCCTAAATGCCCATTTATAATTGATGAAAGAAGTATTTGTTTTCACGTTTTAATAAAAGAATAAATTAAGAAAAAAAAATTAAAAATTCTGCTTTTTCTTCAATTATGTGTGCATTTCATTACCATTGTTTTCAACAATGCAAATTGAAAAAAATTTCATTGGCATTGAATTGTGATGAAACTTTTTGGCATTGACATTGAGATAAAGTAATGCCAATTATATTTCAATGCCAATGAAAATTTCCCAAGAATGATTTTTTGTGAAAGTGGTAATATTTATAGACAATAATATGTTAACCCACGATACAACCATACTAGGTAGATGCACTAGAACAACAAACAGAACAAACAGCAACAAAAAATGTAATCGGCTACTTTTGATACATAGCGAAAGCATACGAAACGAGTATAAAGGTTATAGTCGGGCATGCCGACTATACAATACCCTACACCAGTCTGGTTAAGAGCCAACTAATGTTTGGATCCGAAATTCGAATGGGTTAAAATGGGACTTGTGTCAAAATTTTCTATAAAATTATGAAAGAAGAGAAAATCGTAAAAATAGCCCATATGTGCGATAGGTCCATATATGGACCGATTCTATCTAAAATATATCGGCTTTGTTCTCGGGGCCACGTGAGTCAGCAAACCAAATTTCAATAAAATATCTTAATATTTGCGACCTGCAGTGTGTAACCAATCCAATTTTGGAGGGACCCTTATATGGGCACCAGGTCTAAATATGGACCGGTGTTAACCAAAATCAATAGGCTTCGTTCTTGGGATGACATAGGTCGGTGTACCAAATTTCATCAAAATATCTTAATATTTACGACCTGCAGCGTATAAAAAATATAATTTTGGGGGGACCCTAATATGGGCACTAGGTCTAAACATGGACCGATTTCAACCAAAATCAATAGGCGTCGTCCTTGGGCCGACATAAGTCGGTGTACCAAATTTTATGTTAATATTTGCGACCTGTAGAGTGCGCACAAGAATGCATGGACAGACAGACAGACAGACGGAGGGACGGACAGACGGACATCGTTAAATCGAAATAAAAAAAAATTCTGAGCCGATCGGTATACTATAAGGTGGGTCTACGACCATTATTTTTTGGTGTTACAAACATCAGCACAAACTTATAATACCCTCTCCACCTAGTGGTGTAGGGTATAAAAATCCCTGAACTGTCATAATAAAACCCTGAACTGTCAAACTCTCCCTAATGCATCTACCTAGTATGGTTGTATCATGATGTTAACCATAACAAAATGTATTTCAGAAACCCTTCTTTTGATTTTCATTCTTTGCTGATCGGATATGTACTTCCGAATTTATTTGAGTTTCAATTTTCACCTCTAAAGCTCCACCCACAGAAAGAAGGTGTGGCCGATTAAAAATATTGTATTCTTTAAATAAGCTTAAAAAGTATAATATTGGGGGAAAAAAATTAGGGCCATCCCCGTAAACTCCATTTCCTCCCCAGAGATACTTTTAATCACAATTTTCATATTAAAATGGTTCGTCCAAAATAAACCTGGATCTTTGAAAATTAATGTATTACGATAAATACAAACTTTTCTCATAAATTATAATAATTTAGATATTTTATGAGTAGGACAAATTTTCAACCATTTCAATTTAGCTTTATTTAAAAACTTTTTGCATTATTTTTGTCGAATAAAAAATATGCAGTAGTTTTTATGAGTCATTTAACATTCTGTTTATAAGCGCTCCAAAATTGGTGGTTTAGTTTACAAAAAATTTGTAAAATTGGCAAATCTTCTGTTAATAATTAGTAATTAAAATTCAGCAAAATACTTTAAAGTTAGCATATTTATTGTTAAAAATTAGTAACTAAATTCAGCAAAAAAAATAGCAAAAAAGTTTGTAAGTTAGTAATGTGGAGGTAGCTAAAAAATTAACTAAAAATTTAATTTTAACTAAAAATTAGTTAAAAGTTTGTTAAGTTGAAGTACTAACAGTTTTACTAACTTTTATACAAACTTTTTTCTATGAGTGTAGTATTACAACTTACAGTAACATAAGTAGGTATTATTTTATCGCATTAAAATACAAATAAATTTACGTACGTTGTAGCCTTCAGCAGAGATACAAGGCGGTCCAAAATGGTCGTCGGTTTTCAGTAACCCTTCATAGTGGTGCTGCTGTTGACTGGTTATTAACGTTGTTGTTATTAATATTGAATAAATCAAATAGTAGTTTCGGCAAGGTCTTGAATAATATTTAATTATTTGTGTTATTATTTGGCTAAGGTTCTTTCGTGTATTTATTCCCAAAATAAGCTAATATAGCCTAAATTATTTAATGTAAATTAAAAAATAGCATTTCTATAAAATTTTACCCGAAGCTTCGCTAATTATTTGTTGAATTTTTCATGGAAAATCTCTTTTAATATTAAACATCATATTAAAACAATATTAATAACACCATTTGTATTATGACTTAGAGTAACATAAAAAAAAATTTTATCACATCAGGATATAATTCAATTTCGTTTGTTTTCATGGATTTGTCTGTTATTTAAACAACATTCAAAAATAAATAAAAAACTATTACTTTTTAAGATGAATGAGAGAATTTTTAGCTGATCTTTTATTCTGGTAAATTAATGTTTTTTAGTTTGACTCTAGATCATAAATTAATATCACTTTCTGTTTAAACGAATAAAAAGTTTAAAGTCGGGCATGCCGACTATACAATACCCTACACCAGTCTGGTTAAAAGCCAACTAATGTTTGGATCCGAAATTCGAATGGGTTAAAATGGGACTTGTGTCAAAATTTTCTATAATGTGAGTCAGCGCACCAAATTTCATTAAAATATCTTAATATTTCCGACCTGCAGCGTATAAACAATATAATTTTGGTGGGACCCTTATATGGGCACTAGGTCTAAACATTGACCGGTGTTAACCAAAATCAATAGACTTCATCTTTGGGCTGACATATGTCGGTGTACCAAATTTCATCAAAATATCTTAATATTTGCGACCTGCAGCGATTAAACACTATAATTTTGGTAGGACCCTTATATGGGCACTAGGTCTAAACATGGACCGATGTTCACCAAAATCAATAGGCTCCGTTATTGGGCTAACATAGGTCTGTATACCAAATTTCATCAAAATATCTTAATATTTACGACCTGCAGCGTATAAACAATATAATTTTGGTAGGACCCTTATATGGGCACTAGGTCAAAACATGGACCGATGTTTACCAAAATCAATAGGCGTCGTCCATGGGCCAACATAAGTCGGTGTACCAAGTTTCATCAAAATATCTTAATATTTCCGACCTGTAGAGTGCGCACAAGAATGCATGGACAGACAGACGGACGGACGGACAGACAGACGGACATCGTTAAAACGAAATAAAAAAAATTCTAAGCCGGTCGGTATAATATAAGGTGGGTCTAGGACCAATATTTTGTGGTGTTACAAACATCAGCACAAACTTATAATACCCCGACCACATAGTGGTGTAGGGTATAATTATTTTTCAAAGAATAAAAATTTTGAAAGACTTCGATAATGCCAGCAAGACAGAATACGTATTTTCGGTTTTCGCTACAAAGCCATCATCAGTGTAGTTTGCCTTGAATGGGTTAATAATTGATGATTGTCTACTAATTTATGTTATATATATCAAATATAGGGTCAAATTGTATGGATATAAATTTTTTGATATTGCGTACTCGATTTTTCGAAAGCTTTTGGCATGGGAAAAAATAGTTCCACTAAGACATATCAAAAAAATCATTTTCGAGGCTCCCAAATTTAAATGTTTTGCAATTTTCTAATAAATCTAGATTAGCGCCATCTTGAGGTGACTTTTTGAAACAACTAATAAAGTTGTAAACAATACAACATTACAACCTTTCCAGAAAGGTATTACTTATGAAAATCGTGTAAAAAATGTGGCAACTAGAGGTAAAAGTATATAAGTAAAATTATTTTCTCCTTGTTGTCATCAACATCATTATCATCATTTCTCATCATTATCATCATTTCATCATCAAGCAGAAATTAATTTTACTTATATACTTTTACCTCTAGTTGCCACATTTTTTATCCGATTTTCATAAGTAATACCTTTCTGGAAAGGTTGTATAAGGACGTACTGCTGGTCTTTTTAATTTGCCACAATTAAAGAGAAGTGGCTTTCTCAGATTTATCCATGGGGTGCTACGAAAAATGCCTGTTCGAGGTTTCTTTGTAATTATTTTTGAGGAAGAAGAAAATATTATATATTCCAAGAAAATTTTCTGTTCCAAAGAATCGGTTGTAGTACTTACTTTTCCTTTACAACCCCTTCTAGTGTCAATTCTAATACCGATGATTTTTGTTTGAAATTGTCCCAAAATCAACCACTTCTATAGCTCCAAAGTGAAACCGGTTGCCCTAGATTCAGTTTTTGAACTAGTGCTAGAACTCATTCTACGTCCGTCACAAGATCCCTGGAACTGATTCTGGAACCAGTTCCATGGAATCGGTTGCAGTGTAACCAGTTACAGAATCGCTGTGGTTGGCTACCGATTCTACAACTGGTTCCACTGCAACCGATTCCATGGAACTGGTTCCGGAACCAGTTCCTGGGATCCTATTTGAAAGATGTGACTGACGTAGAATCAGTTCTAGAATTAGTTCAAGAACTGATTCTAGGGCAACCGGTTCCACTTTGGAGGTATAGAAGTGGTTACTTTTGGGACAATTTCAAACAAAAATAATCGGTGTTAGAATCGACAGTAAAAGGGGTTGTAAATGAAAAGTAGCTATTCTACAACCGATTCTTTGGAACATAAAATTTTCCTGGGACATTTATTTAGACTGCGGTGTTGTAGTTTTTTGGATTTTGTTTGGCTTAAGGTTTTTTGGTTTTTTGTTTTTTTTTAAGTAAATAAAAAACCGCATAAAATAATAAATTGCCATAGTTAGGCTCTTTGGTTATTACAAAAGGTGATAAACTTGAGTTATATTGGTATCAAAAACCAACAGCCTCAGGAAGACTAATAAATTCTCAGCCTAACCACCCTAGAAGAGTTATTATAAATACGGCTACTAACTTGATTAGGAGAATAGAAAATGAATATACGAGAAACTCTGCAAAATATTTAGTAAATTACGTCAAAACTAATGAAAATAGAAATACTGAACTACCACCTACGAGAATATATAAATCCACAACTTCCATACCTGGATTTTCTGAAAGACTCAGGTACTGTGACTCATTCAGTAACGAAAAATATGAATTAGCCATAAAGGCGAATAATTATGTGGAAAAATTATTTAGCAAAACTAAAGACAAAATTTACAAGGAGGATAGATCAAATTTGTGGAGGACTATAAAGATATTATATTTAAAGATATATGTAGTATCTGCCCAAAAAATACTTTGAAAATTTAAATCAAAAGTTTCTTTGAAATTTAATTTTGATATTTCAAACAACAATCAGAAATTTCCAATTTTTGAAAAAGATTCATTCGTATTGAATTATTACGGTAATTGATAAGAAATAAAAATCAGATTAACTATAAAAACGAAAGGGCAGGGCGAGAACCCATTCATCAAATATAGTGTCCAATTTTGACATTGTATAATTTCAACCCAAGTTCCCAATTTTATTTTGCTTGGTTTCGTGTTGGAGTAAAACACTCAATCTTGTGAATATCATTCAATTGCCGCTAACCGCTTAACGAAGATTGTCTTCAATTTGAAGCCTGAAATTGTAATCCAAATTGCTGATTTTATCCTATTTGGTTTATTTTGGACCAAAAGACAATCTATCATCAGTTCACTCAAGAAAGATCTTCAGACGATTATTCAATAAAATACTAATCAGCTGTAATCATCAATTATATTAATATACGAGTAAAAAGGTTAAAGTCGGGCATGCCGACTATACAATACCCTACACCAGTCTGGTTAAAAGCCAACTAATGTTTGGATCCGAAATTCGAATGGGTTAAAATGGGACTTGTGTCAAAATTTTCTATAATGTGAGTCAGCGAACCAAATTTCATTAAAATATCATAATATTTGCGACCCGCAGTTTGTAAACAAGCCAATTTTAGGGGGGGACCCTTATATGGGCACTAGGTCTAAACATGGACCGCTGATAACCAAAATCAATAGGCTTCGTCCTTGGGCTGATATAGGTCGGTGTACCAAATTTCATCAAAATATCTTAATATTTGCGACCTGCAGCGTATAAACAATATAATTTTGGGGGGACCCTTATATGGGCACTAGGTCTAAACATAGACCGATGTTCACCAAAATCAATAGGCTTCGTCCTTGGGCCAACATAGGTCCGTGTACCAAATTTCATCAAAATATCTTAATATTTGCGACCTGTAGCGTATAAACAATATAATTTTGGGGGGACCCTTATATGGGCACTAGGTCGAAACATGGACCGATGTTAACCAAGATCAATAGGCGTCGTCCTTGGGCCGACATAAGTCGGCGTACCAAGTTTCATCAAAATATCTTAATATTTGCGACCTGTAGAGTGCGCACAAGAATGCATGGACAGACAGACAGACAGACAGACAGACAGACAGACGGACGGACAGACGGGCAGACGGACATCGTTAAATCGAAATAAAAAAAATTCTAAGCCGATCGGTATACTATAAGGTGGGTCTAGGACCAATATTTTTTGGTGTTACAAATATCAGCACAAACTTATAATACCCTGACCACATAGTGGTGTAGGGTATAACCACATAGTGGTGTAGGGTATAATTAGCTCTAGTAATCAACAGATTCAGTTCTCATAACCGCATTTGTAGCCAATCGCATGGTTCGGTTATGGTAGCCGAATTTTTCAGTTGTGGTTACCGAAATCCAATTGAGACAGGACTAATTTGACTGTGGCAACGGAATTTCAGTTGTATCAAGATTAATTCGGTAGCCGCAACCGAAAAATTCATTTGATGCAACTGAACCATTCAATTGGCAACAAATGGGGTTGTCAGCACCGAATCTGTTTTCTGGTTGAGTTTCAAGGACTTGAAAGGACGTCCAACCTAATTCTATAATCAGCAATATCCATTTTATTTCCAGTATACAATTAATCACAACAATATTAGGTTTGGGAATACGTTATCTTCATTAATATATGAGGTTTTCTCAGTTTGATTAATTGAACTAGCGATATTTATTTTAATATACTAAAGTGTCTTTAGTACGATACTAACCTTAGTAAAAAATGTTTTTATTGCGATAACTTTTGCAAATGGAAACTCTTTTCCTTGAAATTTTGCAAGAATAGTTTTTAGAGGTGACCCCATATTATACTTTGGGGACATCTTGGAAAGCTATGCTGCCATACAAAATTTTAGCGTATAGGCCGCTATAGATGAATACATTTTTTTATTGAAATATTTTCCTTTTAATTGCTTCCTTACTAAAGCATTACATTTATTGAGGTCGATTGTACATTCGGTGCTAAAGTCGCTGAAATAGCAAAAAACCATAAAAACCTATATAAAATGCTAAGTAGTGGTTTAAATATCAAGATTAGCACATCGCATTTATATCGTGAATATGGTAAGTATGCTTGCCAAAGGGTTTTTCGCACTTATAATTGACTAAACAAAAGATAGAGCAAATATGTCCAAAGGTGATTTGTAAAGGAGGGTTGAGGCAACAAGAGTGTAGTAGGCGGTTAATCCCTACCTGGTTCCACCTTCCCCTTACGAGTCCTCGAAGTTGGTTAACTAGAATTCTTCATTTGAGGGGTAAAAAGCAAAAACTTTGAAAAGCGAAATGAAGGGCAAGCAAGGGGTCTATGAGACCAATTTTTTGTTAAATATCTATAATTTAATTGCAGATCACGAAAATAAAATAATAATAAAAATCGCTTCCTCCGGAACGGCGTGGTCGTCAAATGGCAAATATTTTTGACAAGCGAAATGAGGGGTAAATAGAGGTTCAACGGAGCCAATTTTTCTTGGAATAACTATTATTATGGCCCTCAAAGGGTTAACACAAAAAATTCATATTAACTGAATTTGAGAAACTTTTTATGTAAAAAACTGAATGGACAACCACCAAACTTTAAAGACATTTAGCGAAAAATATGTACCATTGATCGAAAAATATAGTACGCCATTGTAATCAGCATGTCCGAAATATATAGAATTGATGGTCAGAGCTCTATTAATTTTTAAAAGTCAAGATTTTCTCATGCAGTGTTATAGGTGTTGGAATCGAGAGTAGGAGGGGTTGTAAATGAAAAGTACCTATTCTACAACCGATTCTTTGGAACAGAAAATTTTCCTGGGCAATTTATAGCTACTTGTATAGTAGTCAGGTTTAAGGTAAAATTTAGCTTCAACACCTTTGGTATATAATTATTAAAAGTAATTCTAACTTGAATGAGGGGTTTGTATAGTTGATCTTTTATTTGGTAAATGAATGTTTTTCGTTGGATTTTGGATCATATATGTGACCATCTCCGAGAAAAGGGACCTAGTGTGTGAAAATAAAGTTTTGAGAAGAACGCATTTAAAGTTAAATTAAAAATAAAATTTTAATGTTTTTCTCATTTTTATCGAAACCCGTTTTTTTATACACTAGGTCCCTTTTCTCGGAGAAAACTAAGGAAATTTTTTACAATCGGTAGCCAAACACACCTATTCTACAACTGGTTGCACTGCAACCGATTCCATGGAACTGGTTCCGGAAGGCGTGACTGACGTAGAATCAGTTCTATAACTGGTACCAGAACTGATTCTAATGCAACCGGTTCCACTTTGGAGGTATAGAATTGGTTGCTTTTGGGACAATTTCAAACAAAAATAATCGGTGTTAGAATCGACCGGAACTGGTTCCGGAACCATTTCCTTGGAATCAGTTGCCGTGTAACAAGTTGTAGAATAGGTGTGATTGGCTACCGATTGTAAACATTTTTCCTGGGCCGTTAACCATTAGTCTTTTAGGGCGAATATTGCACTGCGCTGCATTATCTTTTTGTGAAGTATTTCCATACTCCTGACATCCCGATTAAAAAAAAATTAAGTTGATGCCACAAATAAATGTATCAAATTTTGTAAAGTCTTATATCTAATTAAAATACAATTTGATCCGAAAAATCGTGGATCGTATTGTATCGCATAAGATATACCTAATATCTAACCCGATAGAATACGATCCGAAAAATGAGTTTATTTATTGCATTAGATCATATTAAATTTTGTGCAATAAGATGTATTTTGATCAAATTATACACCTATAGAACCATGTATAATTTAATATATTCATATTCAATTTTAAATCATCCCTCTTATAATAAAATATTACAATATAATTTAAATTAAAATTCAGTTTTATTTAGATTATAAATATGAGTAGGGTAGAGGGGGGATCCTTCGCCACTTTTTTTCAAACCACTGTCATTTCTGAACCACTAATTATTTTCCAAAAATTTCTTTCAAATTAAAGACCTACATATCTTGGCTTTAATTTCTATGATTTTTATTCTAATTATTTGCATATTTTCTATTACTTTTTTAATAATTTTCAAAGTAACCTAAATCGGCGTAACTGCCCCAAACTTGGGGGATATTCGCCAAAAGAGCTAGATACAATTTCAACAAAAAAATACTGTTAATACGGCAAAGTCAATGTTTTAATGACTGAAATAAATAATTTAGAAAAAGTTCTTTAAGATATATGATTCTTTTTAATCAAAAAATCTCCACTACATTAAAAAAAAATAATTTAAAACTATAATATAATGATTATTCAAAATTACAAAAAACTAAATAATTAATATAAATTTAAGAATGAACACGATTGTTCTAATTTACTATTAAACATATTTTTAACATATAGAAAAGTCTTATAGAGCATTTTAGGCACGGATGCACCAACTCTTCGTAGCTCCAGGGGCCATCTGGTGATTGTGCCCCAGAGACAGGCACTAATATAAAATTAATATTTTTCCCACTTTTTAAGCATTTACTAAAATCTAATTATTATTTTCTGAAAGCTTAGGATAGGTCTGATATAATGAATAATTATTTTTTTATCAGACGATTTGAGGAAGTTATTGCAAAACCTAGTTGCTTTCAATTATTTTTTGGCACCCCAAAAAACACAAAAACACTTCTATCTGCTACCACATGAGATGTAAATTCATCAAAGTAGATGTCAAGGAAAGGTAATTGAAAAATCCACAAAATATATTTTTTCCAATTTTTTATCTCCCTTAACTTCGGAGAAAAATGGGATTATTGTATGTGCCCCACTGGCGAAGGATCCCCCCTCTACCCTATGACATATATCGAATGTTTGTACATAAAAGTATGAAAATGAACATTAAAAAATACATAGGAAAACGTAAAAATAAAACAATAAACACAAAATTAAAAAAAAAAAGTTATAAATGAGTTTTCTGAATAATCGAATATTTAAAAGTTCTGATTGTCCCATTAAATTCATAAAATAAAAACATAAGACAAAAATGGGTTTGTAAATAATAAAATATTCGAACATTCTGCGTTGCGTTATTTCACATACAAAATGTTTTTGTAACAACAATTAACATATAAAATAATGCAACGTAATCGAAGTCGAGTTGAAGCATTTCGACATTTTGCTTCTCTTTGCCCTGGGCCCGGGACATTCCTGATAAGGTTGCCCTTATCAAGGTTGGCATTTTAAAAACGCCCTCCAATAGTTTTCGGGCTAGATGCATTGCTCTGTGCGACGAGCCTTTAGCCATTCGAAGAATTCTTCTTCTGCAATACACATTATTGCCATATGTACTATTAGGGTGCTACAAAAAAAAAAATTGTGAGATACTGACTGGCCACCCCCCCTTAGAATATGTACTTGGTTGTAAAACCACGTCTCCCAAAAAATTAGGACAATCGGATAAGAGGAACACGTGCCTCAACGGCCTTGAATTTTGAAAAATATGATTTTTTTTAATTTGTTAAAATTTTTAATATTTTAAATTAATCTTGAATTAAAAGGATTAGAAAATCGTAATAAACAGTAAATTAGCTTTCTAATAAGGCAATAAAAACTAAAATCGGTTAAAAAAACCAAGTTATTACAATTGCCCCCGGCAACTAATGTGTCACAGAACGCTTAATCAAGAAGTTCGAGCCCAAATTTTGAAATTTGTAGAAATAATGTAATGCAAAAACATTTTCTTATTTTATTAACTCCAAGGTACTCAATTAAAAAGTATTTTTTATCATGTGCTTTGCAAACTCGTTTTAAATTAGTGCCAAGAAGGTCGGAATCCTTAAACACTGTTTTCAAATCTACAATTTTACATTTTTAAAAATTTTTTTAAAGAAATTTTAAAAAATCAACGATTGGACTTTAAGGTTTTTTAAGAACATATTGTAGATTAAAAACTTCAAAAATTGTAGTAATTCCTTTTTTCATTTGACTGGGGTAGAGATTTAATTTTAGCGGATTTCGGGAAAACAGCGATTTTTGGTATTTATTTAGCTTTTAGGCAAGTTTTTCTTTTTTCTTCTTTTAATTCCATATAATTTAGGCCGGAATATAACAACACAAGATTAAATACTTCAATCCTGAAAATTAGGGAAAAATATAAATGCACTTAATTGCCGCTGTGTAAGGTCAGAGGTCAAATTTTAGGAGATTTTAATTTTTTTAAACATATTAATATAACAGATATTACTGAGCGAATATTGATGAAACTTTCTGATATTATTTTTCTAGGCCTAAAAATAATATTCTTAATTTAATTTCAGAAAGTTTACCCTTAAGAGCTGTTTAGTTTTTATTACCTTATTAGAAAGATAATTTACTGTTTATTACGATTTTTTAATCCTTTTAATTCAAGATTAATTTAAAATATTAAAAATTTTAACAAACTAAAAAAAAAAGTCATATTTTTCCCATATATACCGTTTTTCAAACTTCAGGGCCGTTGAGGCACGTGTTCCTCTTATCCGATTGTCCTAATTTTTTGGGAAACGTTGTTTTACAGCCAAATACATATTTTAAGGGGCGGCCCAGTCAATAACTTACATTTTTTTTGGCTCCATGCAAAGTTGGAGAACCCATCTACAAAAATAAAAATTATTTTCAGTTACAACAAACATTTATATTCAATCATCAATATAATTGGTACAAAAAATCTTTTTTAATACACTTTTTAAGTGAGTTAGTGTGGTTTTTAGGTCTCGCTGAGTATATTAAAAAACCCGTTTGAGAAGTTGCAATCAGGGGTATGGCATCACCAAAAAAATAAGTTATAAAAAATCGTTATCACTAGATGGCACTTTGTGAAAAAAATTGACAATTTTCTTTTTTTATTTAAATTTAAATAATAACAAAGGAAAAAAATACAAACAAATATTTCAAATTTTATTATTTAAATATATTCCGCGTTTGTTTTTTCCTTATTTTGAGCAGTTTTTGAGTTTTTAAATATAGGTTCACCTGATACTAAACTGATACTAAATAGTTCCTCAGGTAATACTAAATATCAGTGAGTAGTTTAAGTTCTGCTTTCATATCTCTATAATTAATAGTCTCTGTTTGCAATATACCCTCAAATTTTCGAGATATGGTGAAAATAGTATTTTTGTGACTGCCGCATTTAAACATTTGTAACGCAGTCATTTTTGAACTGATTTCGAACTTCAAAACGGTATTTAAAAGAAACTTGCCTTTCAAATATGTATACATATTTTCTTTATATTATTAATATAAATATGTAATTTTTTTTTTTAAATAATTAAAATTTTCAATTTTCACAGTGTTATTAAAAATTGGCTTTGATACGAGAATTAAATTTGCATTTTTTGATTTTTTATTTGCGAATTAAATTTCCGAGAGATGTCACGAATAGTATATTCCACACTTTGCGAGTTAGAAATATTTGGAAATAATTTCTGCAACTATTTTCATATAAATTTCGTACAAACAAAATAGGTATATAAAAATAAGAGAAATTAATATTGAGAGGATTCATGAATCCCCCGTTTCTGCTCGTGCCACCATTATTGCTTTCAAAAAATAATCGCTTATTTATAAAAAATACAGGATTGGCACGCAATACCGCTAAAAAACAGTTATCGATTTAAAACCCTTTCAACTGACTACCGTTACCCCTAAAATACCGTTACCGAAATAACGGAAATACCGTTATCCTTAAAATGCCGATACCGAAATAAATGAAATATCGATACCCTTAAAATACCGTTACTGAAATAAATGAAATACCGTTACCCCTAAAATACCGTTACCGTTATTTTTAATTTTCTTTTTTTGGTAATTGCACATGATTAAGATGGTAGATTGGTTCTGTTTTTAATCTCGTTTGTTTTTGTGAAAAAATTGCGGGATGCTTCGAAATAACTGACTACCATTATCCTTAAAATACCGTTACCGAAATAACTGAAATATCGTTAACCTTAAAGTACCATAACCGAAATAATCAAATACCGTTACCGAAATAACTAAAAAACCGTTATCCTTAAAATACCGATACCGAAATAAATGAAATAGCGTTACCCTTAAAATACCGTTACCGAAATAATCTAAAATACCGATAACCGCATCGTTTCGGTTACCATCCATGAACAAATATAATGAAGGAATTCCCGTTTCTTCTCAAATGCCACGTTTATTGCTTTAAAAAAAGATTCCTTTATTTATAAAGGGAATTCACATATTAAGTGCTAATGATAGCACGTTGTAAAAAACATTATTTTTAAATTTAACCCATATAACGTTGCTAAATTTACGATCGATGCTAATTTACCACTTAAAGTAGTACGAACTGTCAATTTCATCAATATTTTATGATATTTTAATATTTGACTTTGCTTGAAAAATAGATGGAATTCCAAGTTTTTAATATTTTAAGTAGTAAATTAGCATTTATCGTTAATTTCACAACTTACAATACTATGCGTTAAACTTCAAAAAGCATGCTATTTTACAACGCGCTAACGTTAGCACTTAATCTGTGAATTCCTTAGTTAAAGGGTTTTTCAATAAGAGCGCTACAAAAGTTTTTTTAAATAAAACAAAAACGGTTTCGGATATCAATGAAATTCTTTATTCCTGTGAAAGTACGTTCGATGTCATTATGTATGGAAATCGATCTCTTTTGCATGGCCACCATGGGCACGCTTGCAGAAGTCCAGACGCTGAAGCCAATTTTCGACGGTTTTCAAGCATAAATCGGCCGATACTGCTGCAATTTCACGTTCGATATTCGTACGAAGTTCATCAATCGTCGCTGGCTTTTTGGCATAGACCATAAATTTGACGTAGCCCCACAGGAAATAGTCCAACGGCGTCAATTCGCACGACCGAGGCGGCTAATCGACTGGACCATTTCGTGAGATAACACGTTCTCCAAACTTGGTTTGCAATAAATTGATTGTGACATTCGCTGTGTGGCTTGTGGCGCCGTCCTGTTGGAACCACATGTCCTCCAAGTCCATATCATCCAATTGGGGCCAAAAATATTCGGTTATCAGTGAACGGTAGAGATTCCCATTCACAGTAACGTGCCGGTCTTGATCATCACGGAAGAAGTACGGCCCAATGACGCCGCCGGCCCATAAACCGCACCAAACCGTAATTTTTTCGGAATGCAATGATGACTCATGGAGTACGTGTGTATTGCTGTCTGACCAATAACGCATATTTTGTTTATTGACGAAGCTATTCAGCCAGAAATGAGCCCCATCGCTGCAGATGATTTTTCGATGAAAATCCGAATCATTTTCAAGTTGTTGCTCAGCCCAATTCACGAACATACGACACTTCTGGTGGTCAAGCGGCTTCAGTTCTTGCGTCAATCTGATCTTGCTAGGATGTAGGCCAAGATCTTTTCGCAAAATTCGCCACAACGACGTCACAGAGATGCCCAACGCTTGAGAACGACGTGTGAGAGACACATTTGGGCTTTCTTCAACTGAAGCCTCAGCGGCAGCAATATTCTCGACACTACGGGCATTTCTTTGTCTCACTGGCACGGGAACATTTTGTTCTGTGCCTGTGGATTCAAATTTTTCTACTAGACGCTCAATTGTTGATCTGCTAGGACGATTATGACGACCATAAATGTGACGTAGCGCTCTTAACGTTGAGGCCACTGACTCCAAATTTCGGTAGTAAATTTTAATAATTTCGGCTCGTTCTTGGCTCGTATATCTTTCCATCATGAAATATGGCGTCGTTTGCTGTCCCTGTCTTTCTAGTTTTGTAGCGTCCCTGTTGAAAAACCCTTTATAATTTATAAATAAAGGAATCTTTTTCTAAAGCAATAAACGTGGCATTTGAGAAGAAACGGGCCATTAATATTCCACATGCGGCAAGGTATAAGACGATTTATGAACACCATTATTATTAATTTCTCTTGTTTTTATATACATGTTTTGTTTGTATGAAATTATTTCCAAATATTCCTTAATTTATTCGGAAATTAAAAATTAACCTCTAAATTCATAAACGCTTTGTAAAATTATAGAAGGTTTATTGAACAAATTTTGTATGAAAATGACGTTTTGTAAACCTGCTATAACTTTAAAAAGCATTTATGAATTGAGGGGTAAATTTATAAATCACGTAAATCACAAATTAATCAATCAGGCATGTGATGAATATCGAAAACGATCTAATTTTCAATGGTAAATATTTTACGATCTGTACAATACCAATTATTTTTTTATTTCCTAATTTAGATCCATAAATAATAATTTGAAGCCAATTTGATTTTCGCTAAGCTAATTATTCTAGATTGAAAAACTGTTCGTTTTCGATTTTCATCACACCCCTGTATATTGGAAGTACTTACAGCATCATTTGGATAATTAACCCCATAAAATTGATCGTCATTATCTTCAGATCGAATTTGGTGCTCTATTACTGGAAGATTCTCGTTTAGCTCTGGAGGAGGTTGCAAATTTTCAAGCTTCAATTGGGGATCGCCCGGCTGGGTTCGTGTCACATATGGTGCCTCCTTAAATTTTTGTTGAACAAAAGAAAACGTGCTAGGCAGTTCCATCTGATTATTTTTCACAGAAGTAGATGGTCTTGATAGCCCCTCATTTTTATGGCTCAATGAAGATAATGTGCCCGGGAGCTCCTTCTGATTTTGCGCAAAGGAAGATGTGCGTAATATCTCATTTTGTTGAATGTGCCCAAAAACAAGTGGTTCTTGGGAGCTGATCTTAAACTTTTTTTCCTTTTTTAAAACTTTTAATCTCTGCCGTAGCTGTCGGACGTTTAGTTCCTTAAAAATAAAGCGAATATTATATGAACCAAAGAGGTTAGAAAATAAAGAGAATGCAGTCCTCTCAATTACTGAGAAAAAATTTATAAAATGTGGCTGCAAATTAAAAATTTAAATCTTTTTCGCACCTTTTTTTAAATTGCTGTTTTTTATTGTTACTACTAATAGTTTTCACCATATCTATTATAATTTAAACATAAAATTGATCAGTTCAATGAATTTCAGTTTATTTATGTATTTAACTTATGTATAAAACTTGTTAACACAGACTTTGTATATATTCCATAGATTTCATAAAGCAATCGGCAATTGTCGTTCACTTTTTGAAGATACCTACAGTTTCAAAGTTGTTACAAAAATATTAAGGTATACGATGCAAAATTATTTGTCTTTTACCAAAATTGCAAAAAAAAAATATATATAATATGTATATGGTAGATGTTTAACTTCAAAAAGTTAACGATAATCGTTGGTCGTACTATGTTTATGTATTTCAAAAATTGTCTAAAAGAAAGCAACATACCGAGAAAATTGTTTGTTTTTTTTTTTGCATAATTGGCCTCAAACTCATTCATAAAATAAGACATATTAAAGAAAAATTCTGAAAAAATTAAAGTGTTTAGTTTAAAAAAACCTACATGCTAATAATCTATAAATACAGTTGTGGGGTAATGACCCACAAATTAATTACCCTACAAATTTTAATCGGTGCGAACATGAAACAAATCACATGTGAAACAACATTAAACTTTATTTGTTGTTATTGTTTTGCATGTAATTCGTTTTATGTTCACACAGATCCATGGCTAGTCAAGTCTATAATTTAATCTATTGATCCTATTGCTGACTCAGAAGTGGGTATTTTTTATGGCTGGGTAAAAACGTTTAATAAAAAAAATTTACGCCTATGCTTATTCTCAATACGAAAATGGAAGAAGTAAAAATAAATTTACAAATTTAAGAAAAAAAAAAATACTTACATTTTCGCTATCACTATCAGAGAGTCCGATTTCCTTTATAATTTTTTCGACTTGTTTTGACAGGGATTTTTCTTTCACCTTTTTTTCTGTAATTGGAAAAAGTTAAATAACTTATTTTCATAAAGGCGCAGATTTTCAATATAATTGATATCCAGTTTTTCACACTGACTGTTTTCTTGAAATTTTAAATGGGCTTTTAATTGATCAATATTTTATCTTTTTTATAAAAATTCGCAGTTTTACATGTATTCCAATATTAACCCACGTTTATTTTTATTGCCCTTCATTAATCAATTATTTGTATATGTGACGCGCAAATTGGAAAGGGACCTAAGGATAGAAAGGGACCTAAGGTCAGGAGAGCATGGGATCGGTCTCATTCGATGCTCAGATGTTGTCCACAAAAAAAAAATTGATTTTTTTACCCTATGCGCTGTCACATATGTAATTTTTAAATTTTATTTAGGGCGGGTAACTTATCAAATAAATAACCAGAGTTAAACTTTAACCATAGATATTTCCATATTAATTTAACATTTATAACTATGGTTAAATTTAAACTGGTTATTTTGAGAAAACTTAGCAGGTCTTAATTTTTTAATTTTTTTATATAAAAATAGCAAATTCCACAAAACTTATATTTTTTTTATTGTCCACACACTATTCAATCATGTATGTGAAATTGAAAACCAAAATTCAATGTTTTTGAATTTTTTAATTTAATTTCAATTAATTTGCAAATAACCAAAAATTATCAAAAATATTGAAAATCTATGAGGCACTTGTAAAAAAAAACTTGTAAACTTGTAAAAACATGTAACTTATTGTAATTACATAGTTTTTACTTCTATACTTTAAACATATATTGTCAACTTACCAACTGGAGCCATCTCTTACACTTTGTGGAATGAAGCACTAAACGCATTTTATTTTTCAAACAGTTATAATCACTGCTACCAATTACAAAACATACGATTTCTACAAAACATCGCCAACTTAAACAGTTATCCATTATATAACATAACCCATTATGTAACATAACCCTAAGTCATAAATTAATGTTAAAAATTATGTTTAATATGAACCATTTATATTTATTTATGTTTCCCTATTCTTGAATTGTTTTCAACGCAGATGTAAAGTTTTAATCAAACGAACTATAGCACTTATACAAACTTTGACTTGATATAGCTCCAACAATAATAATATCGATGGACAACGTATTGATCATTTTTATTTTAATTGTTCTTTACTATTTTCTTTGATTTGCCTGCAATGCAAAAAACATAAGGGTAAATTGTAAATTATATTCTTTTTAAATTATTCGCTTTTTTATCTTCTTTTTATTTTTTAACTTCTCGTCCACTTTGTTTTTTTTTTTTCTATGTTTCAAGAAATAAAAAAGTAATTTCTAATAAATGACATTCAACACAAACTGAAACCAATTAGAGTTGCTAAAGGAATGAATACTTGATTATCCAACACCTGAATACTTTACATAGGTTACACACAAACATTAATTGAAAGAGAAGAAATATATATCAATACATACTATCGCCCTTGTTGAGTTAAGAAACTTTTCAATTAGAGTGGATTTTTAAAATTACACAGAACTACAAATGTCGGATATTTGCTCTTTCATAGTTTTTTTTTAATTTATAGACTATTATGATATTAAAGATAACTGATTTCAACAACTGTTACGAAATTACAGCACTTTTCGTTAGTTGCTTTCTTACATAACTGTCTTAAACGTTGTTTCGTAATTAAGCCCAGTATTTTGTTCAAAAGAGCGTAAAAATGTCGCTCTATGTTTGGAGCTCAAAAACTATAATAAAAATATTAAAATGCACAAATTTTTTATGGTATATAAAAAGTTACAATCACAATTAACCCAAATGTCACTTTTTCCCTACATTTTCAAATGGTCCACCGCAATTTTGCACCAATTCCACGCAAGTGAAAAATCATTTTTTTATATGGAGTTTGACAGCTTTTTTCACAAAAGTACGAACAAAATACCGGGCTTTATGGTTAAAAGCAATACCAACTGATTACTACATAAACAACTGGCATTAGGAAGGTATTTCAATATTACTGATATGACATAAAATATTTCACGGACCAATGTAAAATTTTGTATTACGGTACATACATTTCACCAAAAAAAATGGATATGCAGAAAAACTTTAGCGAAGACACTAAACCTATCACATAATTTTTAAGAAATGTGCTGCATAATATACCAATTCAATTCAATTACCTTTCCAATGGTACCCATTAGAGATGAGCGATCCGGTGATTTTTGAATAACGCTGCTACCAGTGATCGTGATTTTCAAATCACCGTTCTTTTAAACAGTGACCGTGATCACGGGTTTGTAATAGAGATGAGCGATCCGGCGATTTTTCAGTAACATTGTTCTCAGTGAAATCGTGAAATGTTCAAATCGTTGTTCTTTTAAACTGTGATCGTGATTACGGTTTTTCTATGGAAAAGACTTCGATTTTCTGATAAATAAACGAAATAATATTTATGGCGAGTTTTTAAAATGTCAGTTAAACTTGGTTTAATTAAACCGAAAACGAATTTTGTCAGCCATTTCAAAGTTTATTAACAAAAATTTGCCGCAAAAACTTTTTCTCGAGTATAATTTATTTCTTTATTGAAATAAAACAAAATAAACCACATTCTAAAAGCAGTATTCCAGTTACAAGCTGCGTTAAACTAAGTTTAAAGATAATCCACTTCCTAAAAACTGGGCCTTAAAAGAAGAATAGTTGCGACCGGTAACAAAGACATGATAGAAGGAAACATTTTATTCAGAAGAGTGTGAAAGCAAGTCACTGTTATTGACAAAAAAACATGTATTACTGTGCACAATGAAGTTTGCAAGAAAGAATAGTACAAAAATATTAAAAGAACGACATTCCGAGTAACTGCGACTTGAAATATTTGATCACTGCCGTTACCAGTGATTTATCAATAACTGTGATTAAATCACCGGTATGAAAATATCGCTCATCTCTAGTACCCACGCTGTTTAAATCCAACTATAGCTGTGTTTTCGACTTAACTATATCCGTTAACTCATTAAAAACCCCAAAGTGCATAAAAACGCGTTTAAGACGAAAACAATATTACTTTTCGTATGCACGGTAACTTTCAACACGGATAATTATGAACGTTGAAAACTCAACGTTTATACATTTTTATATTTAACGTAACTTATTCGCGTTACTTCCTAAAAACTTTTGCAGACATACGTTCGATTATAACGGAAAAATTGTAAACATAACCTGTTTAAAATTTTTTTTATACTACAATCGGTTTAACGTATATTTGCTTTAAATACTTAACGTTGATAGGCATGAGACAAAATACAGCTTATATATGGCGGAGATATAACAAGTCTGTGTTTTAACTTTGAATTGAAATTACTCCCGAAATAGAGGTCTCCGACAAAAAAAAATTTCTATTCAGCCTGAAAAGAAAAAAACCAAAAAATATTGTTCCAATGTTTCAGCTTCTTCTGTTTAAAGGTGCTTTCACAATGGTAGAGTGACTCTACTCTGCAGCACAGATTGAAATGTTAACTGTTCAAAATACAGAGTAGAGTTACTTCAAAAGAATATTTGACCTTTCAATACTTACACAGTTTTTAGCGAATATCTTCAGATGACTTGCACTGAATTTAATACAAAATAATTTTTTATTTTGTAAATTACCCGTAATTGAAAACATTTACTTATATTTTTTAATATTTTTTTATAATTTGTTGACAACTAGAGATGTGAAAAAATTAGGGATGTGTTATTTTAGTTATATTTGTCATGTTAAACAGTTAACAGAGTGATGTTAACTCTAGAGTGTAACAAATCCGTACTCCAGATTCAAACAACTTTGACTCTGGAGTGGAATAAAAAAAGATAACAAAATACAAAAATGTATTAGTAAGAAAGAGAAAATAACTAAATTTGCTACAGATTGGAGTACTCCATCATTGTAAACGCACGTTAACAGTTAAGTTAAAATTAATTCTAAAGTATGAAACCTACCGTTAGTAATTGGGCCTAAATATTTTAAATTCATTTTTCGTACACACAAAAAAATCGTTGCCAAGTAATTAGGAGCATTTCAACTAATAAACTTTTTTCGCATAACTTATTCAAAATTTAAATAGAAAAACCTAAAAACTTTCTAAAATGAGTCTAGTTTTTGCATAATATATGCGAAAAAACTTTATTAGTTCAAATGCTCCCAATTACTTGGCAAAAATTTTTTTGTATGTAGATGTACAGCGAGTAATTAATGTCGACTGAAGAGGTTTACGTCAAATATTAGCTAACCTAAAAATTTGTTATTCTTTTGCATGAAATTTTTGCACATTATATGTAGTTCAATAGTTAAAGTTAAATAAATCTTCAGTACGAAATCTATCGTTAACATCAAATATAAAGACCATTTATATTTTAAAACTAATTATGCTTCGAGTAATCACTGTGTACCAATTTCTTTCTAGCAGTCAAAAGTTATAACACTAACGTCATTCACATTGAATTGATACTTTTACATATATAATTTTATCCCTTTTTTCACTGCATTCGCCGAAAAAATAAAAACAATTTTATTAGATGTACAACAAGAGACAATTTTTGGGACATAAAGTTGATTGATATTTGCATCATCTGCTTATGTTCACATTTCAAAAAGTGTTTAAAGCTTTACCTGAATGGCTCCAAAATTGAAAAAAGTTTGTGGATCGACAAAAGTGGCCACGCTGAGTCAAAGGGTGCAATTTTTTGTGTTGAGTTGAGCTTGCTTGCGTTCAATACTAGCATCGCTACTTAAAGCATCTTTTATATTGGAATGCTCACGCAATTTAAAGGAAACGTGGCCGAAAAATATTTTGCAACTATTCAACTCAGTGTGGGCACTTTATTCGATCGAGAATTTTTATCAATTTCTGAGCCATTTCGTTAAACTTTATGTAAGCCAAAGCATCATATATAGTCGTAAAACAAAGTACTAGGAAGCAAATTGTGACAAATATATGCACCCAATAAATTTCCAGGGATTTCGTTCATCAGGACTAATGATGGAGTACCCCATTTTGTTGAGGGGATTGCACTAAAATATAGATGACATGATACACTAGACAAAACATATTTTCGCACAAAAATATGTTTGCCAATAAATTAAGCAAAATATCTATCCACATTTTTTGTATAAATTTATTTATAAACTGAGCAAAAAGCTTAAGAAAGTTGACAAAGTTTTGGTTGAAAAACGCAAAAACTATGGCGTAACAATACGAGGTAAAGTCATAAGGAAACATTTAGGGTTTTTGTTTGACTTTCTAAGGTGTTTTCTTTAATTTTTGTATGAATATTTGCCATTTTGTTGTAATGTATCGTTATGCCATGGTAAAAACATATAATTAATACAAAAAATTTGGAAAGTGATATTTTACCAAATTCATTGACAAACAAGGCCTAAGCCTTTACTTTTGTAATATTATTATATTGACTTTTAATAAATAAAATTAAAAATAATAAATCATTTAATTCCTGTTTAAGGCTAAGCACCCTGGGTAAAGCTATTTCGGTAATTTAAGAATGACAGTATTTAAGTTCTTCTGCGTAAAACAACTATTTTTCAAAAAATAATCAAAAAGCTAAAAACATTCTTATTTGATTTTATGCAAACCTTGTTTCATATGCTATCTATATCTACTATTTCCCATTATTGAGGATACGAAATAGCATTTTGAAAGGAAAATGTACTAAAAATTTATAATATCCACACTAATGGGTAATAGTAGATAAGAATGGTTAACGTGTGAATTGTTTAAAAATACAAATACTTCCCGATGTGACTTGAAATTAACAAAAGAAAATATATAAAGGTAGTTTGGTGGTAACGGTATTGCAGTTGTTTGAGTAATGGTTTCCTAAGAGTAACGATAGTTAAAAATGGTAACGGCGTTTTAGTGATTTTTTCTGCCAACCCTGATTTATTTTAAACAAAAAGTAAAATTTCCCTTTATTTTTTGTTACTAAATATGCAACGTTGTTATATGCACTATCTTTTATTTATATGCATCTTTGTTTAAATAACCTATAAACTAAAAAGCGCACAAAATTTAAAAATGTCGAATCCAAACAAAAAATATAAAACTCGAAAATATACACATTCAAAATCGGTAAGCAAGTTATTCTATACAGGATAACCATTTTACAATAACGATTACATCAAAAAATTTCTACTTTAGAATCCTAAGAGCACAGTTCAACGATGGGGAAAGGTAAATTCCGAAAATATTTCTGAATACCAATCTACAGAAGAGACGCCAACTTGTAGTAGGAACGCATCTAAGAGACAATTTAAATGTTGGATTGAAGATACATCCTTATGTGTATGGTTTTGTTTGAAATAAAATTAACGCTATACTTTAATATAAAAATAAAAATTTACCGTTTTTCCGTGAGAAATATATTATTTTCCCGGGAATTACCGGTAAACTTTTCCCGGGATTTCCCGGGAATTCCCGAAACCCAAACCCTACTAGTTACTTTTATTATTACATTTCTTATTACCTTTGTATGGCGTTGCACATTGGGTCCAAATGAATGAAAAGTGGCGATTAATTCAAAATATGAACTTTAAAATTCATGATCGTGTTTGGTACCGGGTGAAAGTGGATAAAATTCTGCATCACTAATTGCAAAAATTATACTTTTAAGTTGTTTGCTTTAGTTGAAGTGAGCACTTAAAGTTGAATAATTGTTATTTTTTTTGTGCATATTGAAAAAAAGTGAAAATTTTGATATTTCAATTGATAATTTTTTCTATTAATACTTCTAAAAGTTAAATTTTTATAATGGAACCGTCAACTTCAGGTAGTTTACTATATAGTACATGTTTTTTTGTTTAAATAAATGTTTTAAAAATATTAAATGTTAATAAAATAAAATTAGCCCAAAAATGGGCTATTTTTGATTTATATATGGAGTTTCAACAACTTTGTTCGTGAGCTTGCGTAAAATCGTCTATATAGTGTTATAATATCAGATCTCAACTAATAAACCCCAAAATATTTTTTTGCGATTTTTTGCGATTTTTGAGTTATGCTTGTTTTTGTGAAATAACTCAAGATGCTAAAAATCCACAAATATGAAAAAAAAAAACAAAACAAAACATCAAGTTGTTTTTACTTTGTTTTGTCATTATTTTCGTTATAGTAGTTGTTATTGTAGCTAAAAAAATGTGTTGTTAATTAGAGATGGGGGCGTGAGTAACTTTAATTCACGCATGCTCACGTGATTGCGTATGTTGGGTTTATTTACTATGAATAAAACTAATTAAATTATTTTACATGTGTTTATGATATTTCAATGAATTAAACATTTGTTAATTTTAAATTATTAGAAAATTGTATATGGTACAAGTGCACTATTTTGAAAAATTGAAGGAGGTCACGCTCCCATCCCTATTTATTATTGTCATTTATTTGAGTCCTACATAATAACTGTTGGTCATATACATACATCATACGAGTAAAGTTTTAATTTTGTTTTAAGCTGGTGATATCAATCTACTAATATAATTATAATACATTTTTAAGAATTTCTATCCATCCGTAGGGTATTATTGATTCGGTACTGACACGTTTATTTATTGTTTTAGCTGTCAATGTTTTGTGATGTGATGTTACATATTTAAAGTGTTGTGAAAGTGTAAATTATTCGGTACAGGGTTAAAGGAATTACTTTTTGCAAATTTTAAACGAATAGAAATCTTATTAATTTTAGGAACATGTCCCAAAACAATTTTCATTCCTCGTCATGAGTTGCATAATTTTATGAGGAGTGCAGAACCTAAATCACTTCAGGATAAATTTAAACTTTTGAGATGGGAAGTAATAAAACGTGTCGACCCTTCGGATATGGTAGATTTTATGACAAGGTTTCATAATTTTTGCTCTAGCTATGAGATTCGGTGGCAAAAATGTCATAGAAAGAATGAAATTTTTGTAAAAAATAATAAGAATTGGCTGGATGCCTCAATCTCATTCAGTCCACCACCAGAACCACAACAAAAAAGAGGTCGCAATGATCTCTCATTTGAAGAGTGCAAAGAAAAAACAAAAGTTAAGAAATGTAAAGACATAAGAGATCAAATTTTTTTGCCTGTTTTGGCTTACGCCACACAAATGAGCTTGAGAGCTGCTGGAAAAATAGATGAGTCGAAAATTGTTAAGGAAATAATATCATCTCCAACAAAAGCCAAAAAATACCGAAAAAGTATAGAACAGGTACCACCACAGCAGTTAACTCCGGATGAAGCTCTGTCCGTTTTGGTAGAAGCGAAGCTAAGTCGCCACCAATATAATGTTATTAGAAAGGTTGCACCTGAGAAATTTCCATCATATAAATTGGTCCAAAGAGCTAAGAAAAAATGTTACCCAAAGGGAGAACAAATGAAAATTTCTGAAACATCAGCGCAAGTTAGCCTACAAGGAATATTGGATCATACCACTGAACGCCTTTTGTCGGTTAAAAATGCAGATTTAAATTCGTTAGACAACGAAGAAATCGAAAAAATTACTTTATACACTAAGTGGGGCTTTGACGGAAGTTCAGGGCATAGTTCTTACAAACAAGCCTTTCATGACAGTAATGCATCTGATTCTTCTGTATTTATTACGTCAATTGTACCATTAAAATTAGTTTGTAAAAACAAAATCATTTGGCATAATCCTCGACCGTCCTCAACTAGGTTTTGCAGGCCATTAAAAATTGAATTTATGAAAGAAACGGTCAACAGTATTAAAACAGAAAGAGAAAGAGTGGAGACAGAAAAAAATGCTCTTATCGATACAGTAATATCAGTTGGAGAAAGAAAGATAAAAGTGAACCACAAACTAATTCTCGTTATGATTGACGGTAAAGTGTGTAACGCGATTACAGACACAAAGTCCACACAAAAGTGCTACATATGTGGCGCTACCAGCAAGGAGTTCAACAATATTGAACAAATGATTTCTAGAGATTCCAACGTAGACTTCATGGAGTTCGGTTTGTCTGTCCTACATGGCTGGATAAGATTTTTTGAATGTCTTATTCACTTGGCATATAAACTTCCAATTCAAAAATGGCAGGCAAGAAGTGACGAAGAAAAAAAAATTATTGCTGAAACTAAAAGTCGTATTCAACGCGAATTTAAAAAGAGAACGGGATTGATCATTGATCAACCAAAACCTGGTTTTGGTAACTCTAATGACGGGAATACTGCAAGACGTTTTTTTAAGAATGCAGAAGTATCTGCTGAAATTACTAATATTGATTTAGAGTTGATCAAAAATATGCACACAATATTAATTGTAGTTTCTAGTGGTATTGAGGTCAACATTGAAAAATTTACAAACTTGGCTAATAACACTGCCAGGCTATTTGTGAAAAAATATCCATGGTACTATATGCCTCCTACTCTTCACAAATATTTTATTCATGGGCCTGAAATTATATCATTATCGCCATTGCCAATTGGTCAGCTAACCGAAGAGTCTCAGGAAGCCAGAAATAAAGATTTTAAAAGTTATAGGGAGAATTTTGCCCGTAAATGCAGTCGAGAAAAAACAATGGAAGATATCTTTAATAGATTTCTCTTAAGTTCAGATCCGTTTATAACAAGCATGAACAATAGTTCTAAAAAGAAAAAAGAGCTAATGCCAAAATCTGCATTGGAGTTGCTTGTACTTCCCAGCAATCAAAATAGCAATGATGAAGATGGAGATGAAGATGGAGATGAAGATGAAGATGGAGATGAATATTAAGATTATTGTAACGAATTAATTTATGATTATGAAATTGAATGTGAAGTAAATACTAACATTGAAGGTAATAATGATTATAATAAAATATTGTTGTTTTCAAAAAGAAAAAAAAAATAGAATAACCGAATTTAATTAAATTTTTTTTAAATAGTGTGTTTATGGTTATTTATCAATAAAAAAACAATTAGATTTTCAAATGTTTCATTTTTGAGCAAAATTTTAAAATTTCGAGAAAAAAGGTATGATTTTAATTTAAAAATTTTCTAATAGAAATACATATAAAATATTTATTCCTTATTATTTTTAAAAATATTACTTATTTTTCTTAAAGTACATTTAGTATGCTTTAATTTGCAATTTAATTGAATAATTTATAGCGCACCGTTCCAAAGTTACAGCAAAAAATGTGAAAAAAGAGCATTTTTTACAGAACACAAAATGGCCCATAAAGGGTTAAAAAATGTGTTTTTTCACTCTGTTTTTTTTTTTAATGTTGGTTTTTTATGTATTTATAAATATCCATTAATAAAAAATATTTTTTTTTTTAAATTACGACTTCTATGAATTAATCGCCACTTTTCATGTATTTGGCCCCACTGTGCGTTGTCGCGAAAAATAATAAGTTACGCACCAGCATACGAAAAATCAAAAAATATGTCGTTACCTATGTGCTTACCAGTATTGATCAAAATAATGATTCTAAAAATAGATTTAAAAAAAATAAGTTTTATAAAAAAAATATTTTTTTACTGTAAAAATTTTTTAAATAAAATTTTCTGGTGCGCGAATCGAAACTGGGACTCCAGACTGCCAATCTATAGCTGTACCATCTGAGCTATCTCGACATGTAATATTTGATAGATAAAAACATAATTGACTTGCTGCTCACAAGCCAGGTTACACGCCAACATACAAAAAATCAAAAATTATGTGGTTACATATATCATTACCAGTGTTGAAAAAAATATTGAGTCTAAAACTAAATTTCAAAAAAATTTAGAACATTATTTTTTTTGAAATAATGATAAAAATAAGTCATTATTGGTAATACATTATTTTTTATTTTGAAATAATGAACAATGTAAGTAGTTATTAGTAACTCATTATTATATCTTATTGGTTTTATTTAATTAATTAACGTTTATTTTATTTTTTCTTTTTTCAGTAACGAGTGTTCAACTAATAATAGACAAATTATGACTTGTAAAACATATGAAGTATATAAATTAGAATTCAAAAGTACACAGTAGAATTTTGTTTTGAGAAGGGTTGCCATTAAAAACAAAAATCCATATTGTGTTGCAATATTTTTAACACTCCTTCTCAACACAATTACAATTACAATTTTTTTTTTTTTTTTTCCTTTCCTTTCCTTTCTCTTTCAATTCACAAAATCAAAATTAGATATCATATTAATATAAACCCATACAATTAGTAAATTTACAATGTTTTACTTTACATAAATTCTTTGTAAGTATATCGGACATCATATCATTAGTTTGCATATAAATGACCTTGATCTCACCCTTGGAGTACATATCTCGAACATGATGATACTTAATCGCAATATGTTTGCTCCTGGAATGGTAGGTAGGATTCTTTACTAAGCATTGAGCACTCTGATTGTCATTGTAGAGTGACATCGGAACTTTATGTTGAAAATGCAATTCTGCCAAGAGCTTCCGAATATAAACCACTTCAGTCGCTGCAGCTGATATTGCCACATATTCCGCCTCTGTACTGCTAAGTGAGACCCCGTTCTGCTTTCTAGCACTCCAGGAAAATACACAATTAGCTGCCACGAATACGTAACCAGAGAATGATTTTCTATCGCTGGAATCTCCAGCCCAATCAGCATCTACAAAACCTTCTATTTCTTTACCAGTTTTCTTATAGTGAAGATTGTAGTCCGCAGTCTTTTTCAAATATCTAAAGATGTGCTTAACAGCTGCTTCATGTTCCGAATGTGGGTCACAATTTCTTTGCGCCAATTTTGTGACAGATAGAAGTATGTCAGGACGAGTGGACAGAGCCAGATACATCAATATACCAATCGCTGACTGATAATCTGTTTTATCAATTTTTCTACAGTTTTCATCGGTACAATTTACCTGAAATCCTGGCTCTAAAGGTGTAGAAACTTCCTTACAGTCTTGCATACCATATTGGCCAAGCACATCCAATATGTATTGTTTTTGTGATATGGTAATCCCACCAAGATCGCCTTCGCGGTTGAATTCCATACCTAAGAAATGTGATAATTCACCACCATCAACAACTTCAAATTCGGCTGCAATTAACTTTTTCGTTTTAGCCAATTCTGACAATGAAGTACTACCAACGATCAAATCGTCCACATAAACTACGATTATGTTGTAAACTCTGTTTTCTAGTTTAGTATAAATGCATGGATCACTTACGCATGGATTAAAACCAAGTTTCTTCAAAACATCATTTAACTTTGAGTTCCACTCACGACCACTTTGTTTTAAGCCATACAAGGATTTATTAAGTTTCAAAACTTTATTGGGATGTTTTACATCTCCAAAACAGGGTTGCTTCATAAATACGGTATCATGCAAATCACCATTTAGATAAGCAGATGATACGTCCATTTGGTGTAGATAAATATCGTATTCTACCGCTAAAGCTACTACTAGTCTAATATTAGAGTAGCGTACCACCGGAGAAAAAGTTTCATCGTAATTGATACCATAACGTTGACTGCAGCCTTTAGCTACAAGCCGAGATTTCAATTTCAGAATGCCACCATCTTTTTTTTTCTTTACGGCGTACACCCATTTGCATCCTATTGGTACTTGACCTTTAGGTAAATCGGTTAACTCCATGTACCATTTTTAATAAGGGAATCGTATTCCATTTGCATGGATTTTTGCCATTCATCAGAATATGGACCATTTAATGCTTCCTCAACATTTTCTGGGGTTTCTATTTCGCACTTACCCATAGCATGTAGAAGATTGTATTGTTTTTTCGGACGCCCCCTGGATCCATCTCGAATTAATCTTGGTCTACCTGGTCCAACTCTAACAACAAGTTCATCATCGACTCCTTCTTGAAAGGGACTTTCTTGTAAATGTTGGGGTTGTTGCGAAACTTCAGGTTCGTCGTTGCTGGGAGTATTATCTTCTTCAACTTCATTATTTTCCACTAAGGATTCTTTAGGCTGGATATCATTATTATAAAATGTGAATACATCATTATTATTTTCTACGTTCCTTTGATCATCAAATGTATTTTCCAAAAATACAACGTCTCTAGCGACAATGACCTTACGATTTATGGGGTTAAATAATCTATAAGCTTTACTTACTTCGCTGTAGCCGATCATAACACATTCAATACCTTTTGCTGCAAACTTCTTTGTTGATGGTTTGTCCAGCACAACTGCTTTAACTCCAAAAACTTTCAGATGACCTACAGCTGGTTTATACCCGTTCCAAAGTTCAAATGGTGTTTTATTACGTAAAATCTTTGTTGTTGTACGATTTCTTATATATGATGATGTTCTAATTGCTTCTGCCCAAAAACCTTCAGATAAACCGGAATGTATTAGCATAGTTCGGGCCATTTCGACCAGCGTACGGTTCGCCCTTTCCGCAACACCGTTTTGTTGGGGCGTATAAGGAACGGTTAATTGTCTTTTTATACCGTGTTCACATAAAAAATGATCAAATTCTTTATTTAAATACTCGCGACCGTTATCCGTTCTTAGGCATTTTATCTTTTTACCCGTTTGCTTCTCTACTTCAGCCTTATAATCTTTAAATGCCTTAAAAACTTCATCTTTTGATTTCAAAAAATACACTGTAACATATCTTGAATAATCGTCTATAAATGTTACGAAAAATCAAGAGCCACCAATCGAATTCTTATTTACCGGACCACAAACGTCACTATGAATAATTTCTAAAAGTTCATTCGAACAATTTTCCGACATTTGAGGAAACGGTTTTACACATATTTTTCCTTTTGCACACGTAGCACATTCTAACGAATTTGGGATATTTTTAATCTTAATGCCGCGTACTGCATTTTTATCAACCATGTCTTTTAAACAATTATAATTTACATGTCCAAATCTATTGTGCCATTTAACTGCTTCTTCGTTAGATTTCACTGCACTGTAACACTTGTTTTCCTTTTTCTCATGTGTTTTGTATAAAAACAAACCGCTCTCACTATATGCCTTTAAAATAGATTCATTGTCCTTGTTTTTTATTTCTACGAAATTGTCTTTAAAAATTACACACAACCCTCTGTCGATAGCTTTTCTAACAGAGATAAAATTACTCTGTATTTCTGTTACGTGCAAAACGTTCTTTAACGTTATATTCGTACCGCGAATATCGACGTCACCGCGACCGACTGCTTTTACACACATTTCATTTGGTAGAAAAATCTTTTCTTCACACTCTTCATACGTTGTAATATTTAAAACTGCACTAAAATTAAAACAAGATCATTTATTGACTGCTGCTTATACTCAACGTGGTATTGTGTATGTTAAAAAACTTGTTGATGATGAGCCGCAACCAATTGAGATGCCAGATCAACTAAAGCAGTTTTTCTAATAGCTCGGATTGCCCTTAAACATTTACATACCCAAAAGCTTGCAATATATTTACTGACTTATAATAGAAACAATTTTTTTCATATATACTTTATAAATTTTTTACTCTACATAATTTATTTTTACAATTATTTTATTTATTTTTATATTCGTATTTATATTTGTGTTATTTTGGTTCCTTTTTTATTAACATTTATTCCAATGACACTCAAATGTGTTGCTTTTCAATCTGTAATATATGATATGTGATATTAGTTATAGTTCCAAAGACAATGTGTTTAATATGATTAGAATTCTTGCCAAACAAAAATCCTCACTCAGCATAGTCCATATAAATGCGCAAAGTCTCAACAATAAGATGGATGAGTTTAGGTACATTTTTGTGGACTCTGGAGTTGACGTTATCTGCGTTTCTGAAACCTGGTTCGATCCATCCATTAATGATGCCATATTTAATTTGCCTGGTTTCAAATTGTTTCGAGCCGACAGGAAAGCTCATGCAGGTGGTGTAGCAATTTATGTAAGAAATGGTATTAATAGTTTCATGAAACTTAGATCAGAGCCCAATAGTCAAATTGAATACTTATTCTTGGAGATAATAACGAAGGACAAACAAAAATTACTTTTTGCCTGCGTATATAGACCAAATAGTGGTATTGATATCAACGATTTGCTAGGTAAAATAGAATCTTTATCGTTATTATATAATGATGTAATTATTGCTGGTGATTTCAATAGTAATCTGCTCATTGACAATTCACTTTCGGAGCCTATGCAAACGCTCGGCCTTCTGCCTATTAACACAACAATTCCAACACATTATCCAAATGGTACAAATAGTTTACTTGATGTATTCTTTGTTAATCATAATAACAAAATACTGCTCTATGATCAGATCTCCGCTCCTGTGTTTTCAAGGCATGACCTTATATTTACAGTATATAATGCTTATACTAACACTGACGATATTCATTATACATATCGTGATTTTCAAAATATTGACTGTGTGGCACTAAACCAGCGACTCGATAGTATTAACTGGAACTTAATTTACGACTTTGAACATGTCAATGATCAAGTCGCTTTTATCCAAAATAATCTCCTTGAAGTATTTAATGAAACTGTTCCAGAAAAGACTAAGACTATCAAGGCAAAACAGCCTCCATGGTTTAATTTAACTATAAAACGTTTAATTGATATGCGAGATTTAGCTTATAAAAAATGGAAAAGATATAAAACCCCTGAATTGCAATCTTTGTTTAAATCAGCTAGAAAAGAAGTTGTCAGTAATATTAATACGGCTAAATCCACGTATTATCAGCGAAAATTTTCATCAGCTATAGACAGCAAGAAAAAATGGAAAGAAATTCGTGAAATAGGAATTGGTAAAAGAAGTGTTTGCACTGCTGGTTCTGACGTTGATATTGATAATTTAAACAACCAATTTGTTGAAATTCAAGTGGAAAGGCCAATTGGAAATGAATATGAGAAAATCCATACAGTGCCTATTGAGAACTGTTTTTATTTTCGATGTGTTGATCAATCAGAAGTTCTCAAAAGCTTAACATCGATTAAGTCAAATGCTGTGGGTTTGGATGGAATAAATCCTAGATTTTTAAAACTTGTCACCCCTAAACTCCTGCCCTTCTTTACGTATATTTTTAATACAATATTAACCAAGTCAATTTACCCTGATATGTGGAAAGAATCGAAAATAATTCCGATTCCCAAGAACAACAGTGAGTTTAGACCAATTGCCATACTACCATTTTTGTCCAAAGTCATGGAAAATCTTATGCAGCATCAAATTAATGAGTTTTTAAAAGAGCGTAATCTTCTAACCGCAAAACAGTCTGGTTTTTGAAAGGGACGAAGCTGCATTACAGTGCTAATCGAAGTAGTTGAGGAACTAAGATCCAAATTGGATAATGATATGGTATCTTTTCTTGTACTACTGGATCACAGCAAAGCTTTCGATACAGTTGATCACTCAATACTTCTAACAAAACTGCAAAAGCTTTTCCATTTTTCTAATTCTGCAATTAAACTTATTTCATCATATCTTTTAAACCGCAAACAAGTTGTCTCCTTGAATGGCTTAACTTCCAATGCTGTTGGTGTTGTTAGAGGGGTCCCACAGGGCTCTATTCTTGGTCCACTCCTTTTCTGTATATACATTAATGATCTTCCTAATGCTCTGAATCACTGTGACATTCAAATGTATGCAGATGATGTACAGCTGTACTTAAGCACCAAAATGGAAGATTTGCGTCATTGCATTGAATGCATTAACTATGATTTGAATAAAATTCATAATTGGGCGACTGCAAATGGTTTGTGTATAAACCCAACAAAATCAAAATGTATATTCTTATCAAAAAATAATAGGAAAAGACTTGCAAATGATGATCTGTTGATGATAAATGACAATAAAATCGAACTTGTTCCATCATCAAAAAATCTGGGAATAACGTTTAATACTGAACTTTCTTGGAAAAATCATATTAACATTTCGGTTGGGAAAGTTCATGGAATGTTGAGAAACCTGTGGGCTGTTAAAGCCTCTACGCCCTTTGAAATACGGATGCTTCTGGCTAAAACATATTTAATACCTGTTCTACTATATGGGTGTGAAATATTTGCCAATTGTGACTGTATTGACTATTATCGACTTGAGGTCACGTACAACAACATAGCCAGATATGTATTTAATCGTGGTAGAAGGGATAGTATTTCATCATTTTCGTATCAGTTAAATAATATGTGTTTCAAAGATTTGTTAAAATATAAAAGTCTCATGATGATGCATAAGTTAATTTATATAAAGGAACCTGAATTTCTCTACAGAAAACTTACTTTTGCCAAATCTCCACGTGGAAGAAACCTGATTTCCCAAAAATATAAATATCTTTTGTCTACAAGACAATTTTTCAATTATACAATCGGTCTTTGGAATGATTTACCCTCATATGTTCAATTGCTTAGCAACACATTATGTTTTAAAAAGGAACTTTTAAATTTGTTTAAAATTAATTAAATATATTTATTTTATTATGTTTTATGTTCATTTTGAATTTATATTTAACTATGTTTACTTTTAAATTTTAATTTAATTATAAATGCTATTGAATGACTAATATTAATATGAAAATTTGATTTGCTATCACTGTAATTTATAAGATTTATTCTTGTTGTGATAGCTATTGAAACAATAAATAAATAAACTAAACTAAAACTAAAAAACTAAATAATTCACGCATACAACACAAATGGCTTGTTGCGCCGCTGTCAATACACCAACTGCTGCCATCTGGGCTATCGTTCATGTTGTTGTTGTTAAAAGCTACCATCTGCGTCATAAAGCAAGAGTTCTTTTCTACTTTCTTTGGCTGCTTACACTTTGCTGCAAAATGCCCTGGTTGACCACAATTATAACACTTTCTGTTGTTGTTGTTTCGATCGTAGCTTTTCTTGTTATTCTTTCCAAATCGCTCCTCATTATTCTTTTTATGAAAGTTTCTATCTGTTTTTGACTGCATCAAAACTTCTGTTGCGCTGCTGCTTGTTGCATTTTCCTTTTGTCTATCACCTTCTTCTAAAAGTTTAACTTTAATCGCAGTGAATGTTGGAAGACTATCTCCAGCTTCAATTGCTGCCACAAAGTTTTCATAGCTTTTAGGTAGGCTCGATAATATTAATATTACTAATATTTCATCCGGCAACGAAACATCTATTTCTGCTAGACTTTCCATGGTATTTAAAAATTCATTTATGTGATCAATAATTTTACCACCTTCAGACATTTTCATGTACAAAAGCTTTTTAAACAACATTATTTTTCTTGCTGGCCCTTTAGGTTGATGAATTTCCTTTAATTTGTTCCACGCTTGCGCTGCTGTTGTACATGATTTTACGTGGTTTAATTGCGTCGCCTTAACACACAGTAAAATTGACGCCAATGCTTTTTCATCCTTACTCTCAAACTGATTAGCCGATTGACTAGTGTCTGCTTCGGGTTTTATCTCCCTTCCACATGTTACTCCCCACAAATCAGCATGTATTAAGACGCTTCTCATTTGGACACTCCAAGTCACATAATTGGTGTCGTCCAATTTTTCTATTTGCAGTAAAGCACTCATTTCAAATTTTCTATTTTATGATTTCACACAGATTCTGTTTTATTTCACAAAGAAATTTACTCTTCTTTTTTTTTCCTTTTTTTTTACCAACGCGCAATTATAGATTGTCTGGTCCCATAACCTATTGGTTTTATTTAATTAATTAACGTTTATTTTATTTTTTCTTTTTTCAGTAACGAGTGTTCAACTAATAATAGACAAATTATGACTTGTAAAACATATGAAGTATATAAATTAGAATTCAAAAGTACACAGTAGAATTTTGTTTTGAGAAGGGTTGCCATTAAAAACAAAAATCCATATTGTGTTGCAATATTTTCAACATATCTTTTAAAATAATGCAGAAAGTAAGTCGGTGTCATTACTGGTAGTCTAAAAAATAACGATATGTCATTACCGTTTCTACACTGAGATGTTAACAACTCAACTATACTAACATCAATGAAATCAATCAATGCTATTTTTATCCTTTGTTATTTCTGTTTTTGCTTTGAACTGTAATTCATAATGTATCCCAGCTTGTTCTAATCAACTCTGTGTATGATAACACAGATTTATGAATGACAACGAACCGTTAAATTTAAATGTATATTGACTAAAATATGTTTTTCACCGCATCTTGTGTGTTAAAATGAATAAGGGGTATGTGTATTTGATCTTTTATTTGGTAAATGAATATTTTCCGTTCGAGTTTAGATCATATATATTAATATCTCTTTCTGTTTAAATTATTTTACAAATTAAAGAAAGTTGATGCAAAGAAAAATAATTTAAACAGAAAGAGATATTTATATATCTGGGGCCAGATTCCCACAGTCGTAAGCGTTCGAAATTGTTAAAAAAAATCATATTTTTAAAGTGCAAATAAAAGAACACAAACAACTATTGTTACAACTTTAACTCATATTTGTAATGAAGGAACTAAATGCTTCACCTCTAACCTGGTTTTAATCTTTGTAATGTTTTAAGTAACAATAACACTCGATCACGACTGCGGTAATTTACCCCCTGATCTGAAATCGAACGAAAAACATTCATTTAGTAGTTATAAATCGGCATTGGAAAGGTTGAAAAAACTAACAACTTCTATATTGATGCTAATGATTTAAACCGTGCCTTTACTAATTTACCAGTGGTTCAAATTAACTATAACTTCTACAATTTCACGTCAACTACAAACAACTCCGGTCTCGATTATGATATGTTTAAATTTTCTTGTGTCACCCAGTTTGATATTATGACAACTCTTTCATTAATAAAATCCGAAGCACTAGGATACGATAATATGCACCCAAAATTTTTAAAGATAATTATGCTATTTCTTCTGCCGTATATTACACATTTTTTTAATACCATCATTACCACAAGCACTTTTCCGCTGAAATGGAAGCACGCTAAAATTATACCAATCCCGAAAACAAATACTGGTGGACCACTTCATTTTATGTATGAAATTAAGAAATTTTTTCAAATTTTCTTCTACAGCAACTCAGCTTTTATTTTCATATCTATCTGAACGTACGCAATCTGTATTTGTAAATGATATTTGGTCCAATTCGTTAACCCTTACTAGAGGAGTGCCACAAGGGTCGATTCTTGGCCCTCTCCTTTTTTCGTTGTATGTGAATGATTTGCCTAATCAGCTATCATATTGTAAAGTGCACATGTATGCAGATGACGTCCAATTGTATTTGAGTAGCCCAATGCAATCGATTGAGGAAAACATTAAGAACATTAATTATGATCTGGATAAAATACATTCATGGGCTTCAACAAATGGGCTTTGTCTAAATCCACAAAAATCTAAGTGTATATTAGTTCATAGACAACGTAGTGTACCGGTTTTGGAGAGTGAAATAGTTTTAAATGGAGGAAGAATTGAGATCGTTGAAGTAGCTAAAAATCTCGGAATACTGTTTAACAAACATTTAACTTGGACAAACCATATAAACTCACTTGGTCAAAGCTATGCTAAATTAAGGTCCCTCTGGTCAGCACAGTTTTTCACCCCATTAAAAATTAGAATACTACTCGCAAAATCGTATCTAATTCCTGGCTTAATATATGGTTGTGAGCTTTTTGAAAATTGTGATGCTGTTAGTAAGCGCAAGTTAACTGTGTTGTACAACAATATCTACAGATATATCTATGTATTAAGGAGGCTTGAACGTATTTCATCATTTGCGACTAAACTCTATGGCGTATCTTTTGAAAATCTTCTAAAAATTCGGGTACTTTTATTTTACCATAAAATTATTTACAAGAAAAACCCTCTATATCTGTATACTGTTATAGAATTTGCCTTATGCCCTAGGGGTAAAAAGACTATAATACCAAATCATCGATATCATGTGTCTGAATGGCATTTTTATATAAATGCTGCACGTCTTTGGAGATACCTTCCAGCAAACCAACAACTCAACAGCAACGCATACAACTTTAAACAATTTCTTTTCAATTTGTTTGCCGATATTTAGTTTTGTTTCTATCTTTGTTGACATTTTGACGAAATTACCAAATTATTTTATATTTGTTTTTAACAATTTGTGATAATAAAATAAATTATGATACTTATATGTTAAAATGTAGTTTTAAGTTTTATAAAATTTGCAATGTCTAATTTCCACAAACTGCTTTCCTGTACTTTAATTATAAGATTTAATCTTGTTGTGCAGGATATGTGAAAAATTAAATAAATAAATAAATAAATAAATAAAAATAAAAATAAATAACTTTTAATATTATAATTGTAATTTTTAATTTGTATTTTAACCACTTCCCAGAGGATACTTAACGAAGCTAACCGAAATAACGGAAGCAAATACGAGATTAAAATTCCAAATTTTAACAATTTTGCTTTTACTTAAAAATTTGTATCTATATTTAATCATTATCACAATTAAAAGAACAATTTTCAAATTTTAAAAATAATTTCATCGTAGAAGAAGACTAGAAGACTGTTGCAATGAGTGTTATATTTTCGGTTCAAGATCAGTTATTACAAATTCCAAATAAAATTTATTATTTATTTATTGAGTCTAATGATTACTATCTTATAGACTATTGTAATTAATAAAATTATTTATTTACTAATTAGAAATTTATTAATTCAGTTCGAGGCCAATTTCCTTATTATGAGTTAGCATAATAAGAACTTTTTTTCAAAAACTGCTATTTTTCTTCATCAGGATAAGGATACTCTCCTGACAAATACTTTACAGAGTTTTTGCTTTCAAAAACCGCTACATTTTCAGGAATGAAAAGAAGTTCGTTTCGGGGATTTTCCAGGTCCCCTTCATCTTTAGAAAGTGATGGCGTAGTGCAATGCAAATTGAAGCATCAAAATATCATATTAAATTTAGTCTGCTACATAAACGAAATGAGAATGGAGCAAACAATAAAATATATTTTCATTGCGAGATATTGTGCTTTATTCTCTTCAACAAAAGTACTTTTTAAACAAGTGCAAAAGGTTCATTGCAATTCAGTATTGTTTTCAGTTCTTTTCCATCATTTTTATTTTATAAATTGTTAAAAATTGGAAAAATAAAAAAATAATGAATTTGAAGAAATTAATTATAAATATTAAAAAAAATTAAAGAGATATTGATCCCTCCAGGAATCGAACCCGCGATTCATCCGTTTAGCAATACCAAATGATACCAGAATCACTTTTGAGGATCACTTTTAGAGCAATTAAGCTTTAGAAGCAATACTTAAGTGCTTTTCTGGATGCTGTTCAGAAGTAATTCTAAAAAAGCTGCAGAAATATACTAACGGATAGTTTGAAAGCAATGAAATAAGTTATTTTTTGAATTTGTTGAGAATTACTTATAAAAAAGCAGTAAAAATACAGTAATGGATATTTGTGAAGCAGTGAAAGAAATAGTTTGTAAAGCATTACTTAAAATTTTTTTTGCTGGCTATAAGTTCATGTAATGGTGCTCAATTTTATGCTTTACATATATCACTACATTTATTGCACCGTTAACAGAAATTCACTTCCATAAATTTGATTGACCTCTTGAAATGTGAAATAAAGTCGGCATGACCGCTTTATATCTTTATTTGTTTTTTTTTTTGATAATGACTTTTTTATGTTCAAAAAAAACCACAACAAATTTTTATCCTTAATTATCATTTCCTTAACAAATTTAACTATGAAATATTTTTCGGTTATTTAAAGAAATTTTAAATTATATTTTAACACATTGCAGTTCTTTTGTTCAATCTGAATTAAAATCATAAAACGTGTTCGGAATTTTCTTTGTTCTTTATTTATAAATTTATTTTTTTTAATATTATTTATTTGTTAAGTTTTGTTCCCATAAATTTGTATCCTTAGATAACTTCTATCGTAAAGTATGGTAGGTTGTTTTTGAAGTAAAAAACTGTCAATCAAACTTCAAAGGCTTCAGACTCTAATTTAAATTGTTAAAGTACAGTTTTTTTATTCTTTTAATAAAACCAAATCACAACAACCACAAAATGTAATTTTTTCAAAAGAAAAATAATAGCCTGGTATAGTAAATTTAAGTGAAAATAAATTTTCACATGAAATTAATTATCGCAAAAAATCATTTGTTATATTGACTAGAACAGTTTTTTTCATGAAACCTGAACAAATTTCTATGCTTAAATCTGTAATTCTGTTTGACACTCACATAAAATTTATATTAAAGTCCTTTATTTACCATAAATATTTTTTTAGTATTAACTACAAAATATTTGTTATTTTATATTTTTCATACAAATTACTACGACCATACAAATTATTACGACAACAGCTGTTTTAAATAAAAAAAAAACAAAATGGTATTAGGCGAGCACTTTTTATATATGCCTGTGTTTAAAACCAAATTCGTGTTACTAGAAGTGTACTCCAAAAATTCTGTTAGAGATAGTGACCTACAAAGGCCACTTATATGTTACTATTGCTATTCCCATTTTAAAATAACCAAGGTTGGTTACCCTTATAATACCGTTATCGGTAAAATACCGCTTAAAATTGAATACCGTTACCAATTACCAATTAATTTATATAAAAATGCAAATTTTTTAACTTTTTTGTAATAATCTTAAATGACAATATAAAATCTAATATGACAATATCATATTAGAATTTGGACTTAAGGTAGAAGAATATCCTAACTAAATATATGAAAATATAGAAAGTCCAAAAAATCTATTCTTAGGATAATTGTTAAATTTTTTTTTCTACAAAAAAATTTTTTGATAATAATTTTAGTTACTAAATCTACCGGCATTGAATTTGAGGCTTATAATCTGTATTTTTAACACGCAAAATTAAATATATTGTTACGTTTTTACCTTTTAAAAACGTTGGTTTATCTCCTTTAGATAAACTGGATTCTTTTCTATTGTAATCAAAATAACCAATCGAAATTTATGCACCAATTGTTACGTTTTACCTTCAAAAACGTATGTTTATTTCTTTTAAATAAACCTGGCGGCAATTAAACCTAACTAAAACACACACACACTTGTTGTTTACTATTTATTTCTCTAACATTTTATTACTTTACAAACAATTTCACAATGATTTCCTACGGCACAATAGAACTCTACAAACGCTACTGCGTGACTGACTTAACTTAGCACAACTTAACTCCACTAATGCTAATGCATTACTGAATCTCCATACCTACGCTGCAGCCCTTTTTTATAGTGTAATGTCTGCGATTGTAGAATGAGTTCGAATCTTACAGAGACACCCAGATTGTTTGAAGAACAAACTAGAAGTTTCTAGAGGCACCCAGATTGTTAGCCATGGTTGTAGAACAAACTAGAAGGTTCCAGAAGCATCCAGAGTATTCATAGCGGAGACACCAACCAATTTATAGTTAGTGAAGACTCAAACCACTTTATTCTTAGCCAAGACACACACCACTTTATTATAAGCCTAGATACCAACCAATTCACAGTATAACACTTTATAGCACATTATGACATAATGTGGTATACTTAAACGTAGCGTTACCAGATTGCCAGGTTTATAGCACATTATGACATAATGTGGTATACTTAAACGTAGCGTTACCAGATTGCCAGGTTTAGTAAATCCCGTTTCTCGGGATATTTTTATTCCAAAATACCAGAACTAGACCAATCAAATTTCGTAACAATATGTTAAGTTTTTAATTATTATACCCTACATCTCTACGTGGAGAGGGTATAATAAGTTTGTGCTAATGTTTGTAACACCAAAAAATATTGGACCTAGACCCACCTTCCGATCGGCTCGGAGTCACTTTTTATTTTGATTTAACGATGTCCATCTGTCCGTCCGTCTGTCTGTCCATGCATTCTTGTGCGCACTCTACAGGTCTCAAATATTAAGATATTTTGACGAAATTTGGTACACCGACTTATGTCGGCTCAAGGACTTGTTTAGGCCTTGTGGCCGTATAACGATAACGGTATGCCGTCAGCGAAGCATTCTTAAACACCGTTACATTTATCGAAACAAACGGAATTGGATACCGTTACCGTTATTCGTTCCGGTAACCAACCTTGAAAATAACACATGTATCGGTAGTTTATTGCAAATGATTTGTATGATATTTTGAAAGTGTGTGGGTGTGTGTTAGAGTACATATGTGTATAGTTGTGTTGTTTTATTTCATTTTGGGTTAGTGTGTAACTAGGGATCCACAAAAATCAACTGGCCATTGAATAGTATTGAAATCGTATATTTTGCTTTATTTTATCAAATTTATAGGGGTTATTTTTAGGAACAAACACATTCACATATGTTGTCTTTTATTACTTTAAATACAGAAAAATCGTTTTAATCAAAATCAGTTGGCACTCAACTGATTTAAGTAAAGAAAATAATAATATTAAGGTTAGGAAAAAATATTATGATATCTATAATGTCCCTTAGCAATTATATTGGTTTTCATATAAAAATAATCTCCTTAAATCTGGCACCGAAATAAATTTATTTATACAATATTTTCTGAAAAATTAATTCTCACTATCGATTATCCCAGTTTTCACTATCAAAGAGCATTTGTATGTATTCAAAAGTGTGGTGCTTGCGACTACCCTATGGGGAAAGGGACCACTCCAAGATGCCATGCAGGATAGTTCCCAAGAGGGCAGAGATAGGTCGTTGATCGGTCTTTTTATTTGAAATGCCATATCACTTTAACATGGCGTTGTCATTGAAGGTGACCAATTGCCACTGATTAGACACACTTTTACATGTCACACACTTTGATATATCACCGAATTAACCCAAAAGGAGCCACTATTGTACTTTTTTAGATTTAACATTTTGGTGAAATACTTTTTACTTATCCTATACTTTAATTATAAGATTATGGTCTTGTTGTATAGGAAAACGAAGAAATAAATTAATAGAATTAGTCACATTCTGTGACCCAACTAAAAAAAAAAGTTAATTATAAATTTATTAATTCTTGTCAGGGGAATATCATGATGAAGAAAAATAGAAGTTTTTGGAAAAAAGTACTTATTATGTTAATTCATAATAAAGAAATTGGCCTCGAACAAGAATTAAAAAATTTCTAATTTATGAATTAAAAAGGTCGAAAAAACAATTTTTGTTTTTAAATAAAAATTAAAAACCAACATTTTAAAATAAAAAGAACAGACACAGAACCGTCTAATTATATACTAAAACCCATTTTAATCTATTTTTTGCCAACTTGCCTTTAACATGTGTAACGACAAGTTTCCTCCTGTTGCTGGGGTATAGCTCACGGAAGTCCAGGTCCGTCACAGAAAATTTATATGTAAGTGACAGGGAATGAGAAATGAAACTAGTCGTTATGTTTTTTATGTTTCAATTAAAATTACAATATTATTTCCGTTTATTCATTCAATTTGTACTTAAATAATAATTACAATCTAAGAAACTAACTTATCCTCATACCAGGTTGTTCCAGCGAAGTCCACGGAGAGCTTAGAAAATTATAACATTTGAAAATCATATACGGGAGGGCAGTTCACAGCGCTTGCGGTTAATATAGATAGAATGAGCCCAAACCTGAGAGAGCAAGAGCACGGTAGTAATAGAGGAATGAAAAGGCGATTTATTCGGAACTCCCAGAACCATAGAAACACTCAGAGAGAACGAAAAGGGAACTTAAATGGAACTCCCAAAATACGAGAAACACTCGAAGAGAAAGAAGGAAGGGAACCTCAATGGAACTCCCAAAACACGCGAAGCACTCAAAGAGAAGGAAAAGGGAACCTAAATGGAACTCCCAAAATACGCGGCGCACTCGAAGAGAACGAAAAGGGAACCTAAACGGAAATCCCAAAACACGCGAAGCACTCGAAGAGAACGAAGCCCTTTCTTCTAAACCTAAACGAAACTCCCAACACATGCGAAGAGAACGGAGAAAGGAAACCTAAACCTAACTCGCAAAACACGCGAAGCACTCGAAAAGAACGAAGTAGGAAACCTAAAAGGAACTCCCAAAACACGCGAAACAATCGAAGAGAAAGAAAGAAGGGCTCCTAAACGGAACTCCCAAAACACGCGAAGCACTCGAAAAGAACGAAGAAAGGGAACCTAAACGGAACTCCCAACATACGCGAAGCACTCGAAGAGAACGGAGAAAGGAAACCTAAACGGAACTCCCAAAACACGCGAAGCACTCGAAGAGAACGAAGAAAGGGAACCTAAACGGAACTTCCAAAATAAGCGAAGCACTCGAAAAGACTGAAGTGGGGAACCTAAACGTAACTCCCAATTAGAAAAACTTATTACAATTGCAATTAGGGGAACCAATTTACGGAACTCCGCTAGTTACAATGGCGACCCGTGCAAGCTGCCGGCCACGCACTGACTGACTATTTTTTCTAAGCTGTTGTTCATTTGACGTTCTTTGTTTGGTATTTTATTTCCAGCTGTTGTTTCTGTCAGCTGTTTCTATCAGCTGTATGGTGTTGCCATTTGTTCGGTTTTAGCAGGATCCCAGGAAAATTGTTTACAATCGGTAGCCACCACACCTATTCTACAACTGGTTCCACTGCAACCGATTCCATGAAACTGGTTCCGGAATCAGTTCCTGGGATCCCATATGGAAGGTATGACTGAAGTAGAATCAGTTCTAGAACTAGGGTTGATTGATTCTAGGGCAACCGGTTCCACTTTGGAGCTATGGAAGTGGTTGCTTTTGGGACAATTTCCAACAAAAAGAATCGGTGTTAGAGTCGACAGTAGAAGCGGTTGTAAATGAAAAGCAGCTATTCTACAACCGATTCTTTGGAACAGAAAATTTTCGTGGGATGGTTCATATGGATATATTGGCCGTTACGTAAATTCGAATTTGAGTACCTTATAAACGGGAAATATATTTTATTGTGTAGGCAAAAACGAGCGTTGGTGACTTTTGCCGTCACACATGTCTACTTTTAAAAGAAGACAACTTTAAATAGGAAGATGCTATAACGGAGTTAAACATCGTAATTTAGAGTCTTGCATTTTTTGCCCTGTTTATGTTTTTTGAATTTTTGGCAGAGATTTGTCTTATCAAAAAATAATAATTAAATTTTTGAAAACTATTAATATTTATTGTGTGGCGCTAAAGTCTGAAATCTTGCTATTTTCAATACCACAGGAGGGCGCAGCTAATAAAAAAAAAATGTTTACTGGGAAACCGACCAATCTTTCTGCTGAATTTCGAAAATAAATTTATACTCGATGAAAAATGGGTTAATGTAAAACTTTTAGAAATATAGAACAGTTTCCAAAGAGTAGTCTTAATTTTGGGATTTTCTATTACATATTTTCCAGTTAACTGATGTGTCCTCGTTTCACCAGTCACGGGGACTGCCCTTTAAGTATAAATGACACTGCGTAAATCACAGCAATGGTTAATTATGCCAGTCCTGTGACAAGTCCTGCTGTAACAAGTCAAGTGATAGGTACCTTGAGGGCAATTGAGTGAAATATCCTCGTTTCACCAGCCACGGGATTTTGAGGGCAATTGAGTGGTATGTCATCGTTTCACCAGTCACGAGACTAGTCATTTAAGTATAACTGACACTGCTTAAACCACACCAATAGTACATTATACCAACCATGTGACAAGTCTTACTTTAACCAGCCACGGGATAAGTACTTTAAGGGCAATTGACTCCTAATTCCCCGTAGGGTAGTTTTTTTTTTTTTTTTTTGGTATAAGTCTATGCTAATGACGCACTAAATATAGTGAAAATCAATTGAAAATTAAAATGTTCTCGAAGGTTTTTGTACATCACTTTACATCGTAAATACAATATAAAACTGGAAATCTAAGCCAAAAAGCGGCAAGTATGAGAAGCTTTCATTGATATTGAAATCTAATTACAATTATCTAAGGCTTATGAAACTTTTGGGCGGTATCACTTATCATATTAATGCTTATAAAATCGCACACAAGCCTAAAACCTAATGAAAAAAGCTAAAAAAAACTTTTATTTAAAAAAATTATGTTCTCAAAGTAATCTTAGAAACAGTTTTATAAACAAACCTTTGTCTTATATATTCCTTAAATTAAAAATTTTGTTTAGAAATTTCATACTTAAGAAGTAGCTAAGAAAAACTTAATCTTAAGTACTATAAAACTAGCACACTGACTATGAAACAAGCATTAGATCTTAAAACCCCTCGGGGAACTTCTGCACTCAATATTTGTTAGTTGTTTGAGTTATATTTCAGTTTTGTTATTTCAGCGAAAAAAGCATTCTTTTATAGAGGAAATGTTAAATGAAAGAGTTAAAGTTGGGCATGCCGATTGTATGATACAATACACCAATTGGTAGATATTTTTTTTTAAATATAATAACTAAAGGTCTATTCCTACAAAAAAAAATAATAATATGCAGATCAATTAACATAATTTTTTTAATATAATTTTGGTAATTTTTAGGATTTTAGACAAAAAATAGGTATATTTAAGTATTTATTAATGAAATAGATAATATGCCAGAGTTTATACTTTTTTTTTTTTAAAATAATATTACCTTAATTTTCCGAAAAAAATTATACCATTTTATTAAAATCTAAGAATTAAAGAAGACAATTACATACATAATTTTGTAAAATAGAAACGAAACCAAAATTTTGTGCAGTTACAGCAAATGTGCACTTAAGAAAAAGGCAGTTAAATCAAAACTATTGTATTATTTTGTGCACTCATATTGTTTTGATGTTTTATATTTTTTTGTTGTTGTTGTTGTTTTTATTTCACGCTTTGCACGCTTTGATTTAGAGTAGCATGAGTTTTATGTTATTTTGTTGTTTTTTAACTTTTGTTTTCTTTGTTTATACAGTCAAACTCGCTTAGGACGAACTCCGGGGAACTAGACAAATTAGTTCGTTGTAAGCGAGGTTCGTATTAACCGGGGTAAAATTTATTTAAAATTTTCTTTTTCTCTTCAAAATATTTAAATTTCCTTGAAAAAATTTCCAATTTAAGGTGCTTTCACAATGGTAGAGTGACTCTACTCTGCAGCACAGATTAAAATGTTAACTGTTCGAAATGCAGAGTAGAGTTACTTCAAAACTTAATTGACATTTAGTACTTACTTCAAATTTTCGCCACTCTTTTGCTAGAATTTTTATCGTTTTTTATTTCAATATTCTTTTTTATTTTAAATCATACCGAAAACACCACAAATTTTATATGCATGTATTTAATATATTTTGTTATTATTTTTTTTAATTTGTTGACAATTAGAGATGTGAACAAATTAGAGATGTGTTATTTGGGTATATTTGTTATGTTAAACAGTTAACAGACCAATGTTAGCTCCAGAGTGTAGCAAATCTGTACTCCAGAGTCAAAATAGTTTTACTCTGGAGTGGAATAACAAGAGATAGCACAATACAAAAATGTGTTAGTATGAAAGGGAAAAAAACAAAATTTGCTACAGATTGGAGTACTCCGTCATTGTAAACGCACCTTTATTCATTTGTTTTCCTAAATATATTAAAGGTATTCATTTAAAGTATTTACGCTTTGTATACTGTGTATATGTTGTAAGTTTATTCGATTAATGTCAAAACTAGTTTACGAGTCCTCGTAAATATACGCTTACATTTTTATGTGTAAACTTTTCGGTTTTTTATACACATTTGAATATTGTCAAAAATAAAATTATTTTGTATTGTTTTGTTTGTTGTTTTTTATTTTCTATTTTATTTATTTTTAAATGATACAAATTTAAAAAATTCTGTGTTTAATTCATCAAAAGATCAAAAAAGTGGCTAAACGCAAAATTGAAATCTTTTTTTTTCATAATTTTATTTATTGAATCTTCACAACAGTGAACTAACAATAAGTTTATCAAATCTTATGTACTAAAGCTAAAATATTAAGCCCAGCCAGTGTCAGACAAAATTTTAATTTTAAACATTAAATATTTTTTTAATTTTATGCAAAGTAAATGTATAGAAAAAGTTAAAAACGATAAATTAGAAGTTTAATTTTAAAAAGTTCGAAAAAACTAATTTTTAATTTTTTAAATAGAAATTAAAAACCAACAGTTTGTTATAAAGAATATACATTTATTCTATAGAGCCAAATCAAGCAGTTTACGAGCCAATGAATTTGGGTGCAGTTGCAGCCTCTTTAAGTAGTTTGAGGTGTATCTTGCGATTTCATCATTAACGGTGGGAACATTCAAATCTGAGTGTATGTTCGCATTTCTTATATACCATGGTGCGCAGACAATGGTTCGCAAAATATTGTTCTGCTTCCTTTGAATTTTTTGAACATTTGATGCAGACGCAGTGCCCCAGATTTGAATGCCGTAGCACCATATAGGTTTCAAAATCGAATTATACAACAACAACTTGCAATCAAGGCCAAGTCTAGAATTTCTTCCAATTAGGCAATTAAGTTCTATTGCCTTAAGTTTTATTTGTGTTATTTTGGCGTCGATATGGTTCTTCCACGTGAGACGACGATCAAGATGTATACCAAGATATTTGACATTTGAGTGTTGGGGCACTTTGTGATTGTTAATTTTGATAAAAGAGCATGTTTCTTTTCTTAAAGTAAAAGTCAAATGAATACATTTCTGTTCATTCACCTTTATCTTCCACTTTTTCAGCAACGATTCCAGTTCAAAAACGTGTTCCTGCAATATTCGAGAGGCTTCATATGGGTTTTTGTGACAACTCAATATAGCCGTATCATCATCATCAGCAAATGTAGACGTATAAGTATTACTATCAGTTGGCATGTCAGAAGTATACAAAAGATACAAGAGTGGGCCTAAAATGCTACCTTGAGGGACACCGGCCCGAATATCTTGAGGAGAGCTGAAGAAATCATTTTCCTTGACAACAAATTTACGATTGCTTATATAGCTTTCGAGTATATTATGTGTGTTACGTGGCAGTATATTTTTAATGTTAAATAACAAACCTTCGTGCCAAACTTTATCAAAGGCTTGCGATACGTCAATAAAGAGTGCAGAACAGTAATTCTTATCCTCAAAGGCCTTTCGTATTTCACTAACAAGTCTGTGAACTTGCTCAATGGTGCCATGCTTTTTACGAAAACCGAACTGATGAGCAGGAATTAGGTTATGTTGAGTTACAGTTATCGTTATTCTGTTTGCCAATAGTTTCTCGAAGAGTTTTGATAAATTAGATAAAAGACTTATAGGCCTATAAGATTCAACTTTAGTGAGATCATTTCCTGGCTTGGGTATCATTTTAATGAGGGAGACCTTCCATACTGGTGGATAATATTCAAGGCGTAATATTGCATTAAAAATAAAAAGTATTATTCTTACAGCTATCTGGGGTAACTGCAAGATCATTTTATTACTAATTTTATCGGTACCAAAAGCTTTTTTTGGGTTTAATTCTGAGATAGCATTTTCGACCTCTCGCAACTCAAAGCGAATGGGTACCTCTACGTGCCGTGGCAAAATTGGTGGTAACTCGACTATTGTGTTTGGATCGTTTGGCATAAATACAGATTTTAAATGTTCTGCAAACAACTCACCTTTCTCCGTATCATTTCTAGCCCATCTTCCGTCAGATTTACGCATTGGAGGTTTACATATAACAGGTCTTTTTAGATTCTTTGTAGCACGTCATAATGAATAGTCCGTTCTTGCCGTAGCCTCCAGATTTTCCAAAAAATCATTCAGTGAGTTATTTCTTTGTAATTCAAGTAATTTGCGTAACTTGTTTGAGCATTCTTTAAATCGAGCCTTAAGTGCAGGAGATCTGTGAAGCTGCAACTCTCTACGAGCTCTTCTTTTTTCATTTAAGAGTCGCTCAATATCAACTGAAAAAATTGGATTTTGTCTGGATTGTCGGGGGGGTTTGGTAGCAAGTCGTGCAGCAAGTTTAAGATAGGATTCAAAATTCCTAAGTGAGAGATCAATGTCCTCTGTTGTTCTTAGCAATATATTTTCCGAGCAATGAGTACTGATAAAAATTGAAATTTGAATAGTTTTAAAAGGTGCGTTCATTCAAATAAATAGGTAAAGTTACAAATATATGCGATTACAAAAATACACGGTTTACGAGGGCATAAATGCAGTTAGATGAATACCACTATTGTTTGCAATATATTTAAGAAAAGTATCTGTGTTCGGTTTAAAATTTGTCAGAAAACAAAAAAAAATATAGAAAAATTTGTCGAATTTTGTAAAGTTCGTATTAAAACTGGAAAATTATATAGAAATTTGTTTGTTGGACCATAAAAAACAGTTCGTTTTAACCGAGTGTTCGTCTTCAGCGAGTTCGTAGTAACCGATGTTTTTTATATTGAAATTGTTGCCAAAACTTCGGCACTTCTAAATTAGTTCGTATTAACCGAAAATTCATCCTATCCTAGTTCGTATTAAACGAGTTATACTGTATATTAATATTTTGCATCATGGTTCTAATTTATAACACAATATATTTTTACGGTGTTTATTATATATAATTTTATGTTAAAATATTTATTATTTTGAATGGGGGAATATTTAGTTGATCTCTTATTTTCAAGTAAATGAATGTTCTTTTTAGTTTGACTCTAGATCATAAATTAATATCACTTTCTGTTTAAATTATTTTCAAATCAAAGAAAGATGATACAATTTTTACAAGTAAATTACAAAGAATAAAAATATATTTGAAAGAATTCGATAAGACCAGCAATTACTTGAAAATAAGAGATCAACTAAATATTCTCCCATTGATCTTAAAACACATTGACACGGTGCAAAAATATAATTTAAATAATACATTTAAACTTAAATTTAACGGTTCGTTGTAATTCAAAAATCTGTGGTTATCATACACAGAGTTGAATAGAATCAGCTGAGATATCTTAAGAATTAAGGTTCAAAGCAAAATAGAATAATAATAACAAAGGATAAAAATAGCATTGTTAAATTTCGTTGATGTTAGTCTAAGTTGAGTTGTTGATACGAAACTCGATTTTCTTTCAGCGGTCACATAAGTAGACAACATTAGAATATTAGCCCACACAAGACGAAATACACTGATGATGGCTTTGTAGCGGAAACCGAAAATACGTATTCTGTATTGCTGGTCTTATCGAATTCTTTCAAATATATTTTTATTCTTTGTAATTTACTTGTAAAAATTGTATCATCTTTCTTTGATTTGAAAATAATTTAAACAGAAAGTGATATTAATTTATGGTCTAGAGTCAAACTAAAAAGAACATTCAAATATTTATTATTTTTTAAAATAAATATAACTAAAATAAAAGGATGATATTTCTTTGCGATTTTATCACTTTTAAATTGTGTTTCGAAAAATGTTTTTAGATTAAAATTTTATATTTGACGGAGCTAACAAAAACACATCTAACTCTTGGAATATAGTTAGGTTTTTCTCATATACCATATATCTGAATTTCATTAATAGCTGTCTTCGTCGGGAGACTTGCCTTATAAGAACCAAAAAAGGCATAAAAACATTTTTTGGTTTTTCCCTTCAAGTGGACTCCAAGAAGCCGAAATCATGAGACTCGAGCATTGGTTATAAATCTGACAAGTCTAAATATATTAAAGCATTAATTAATAATCACTTTACAAATTTAAAAGAGCTTTGTAACAAAAATATTTCATACAAATTTTTTTTTTCAGATTATTTTAAAAGCACTGGAGATTCAGGGGATATTTTATCACAGAAACTTCTATGATTTTTTGGATTATTTCATTAAACGCAACGCCCTAAAGTGTAATTTTAAAGTTAAAAAGTAATTTTTAGTTTTAAAAGTTATTTTATTATTTTCACGCTTTATTTTTGGTATCCTTTAACACGACAAGAAACATCCCAGTCAGAAAAATATAAACAGGAAAGTGATGGCGAAGCACTTTAACGGGCGGTACAAGTACTGGCAAAAAGTGCTTTCCCATTCTCAAAATGTTAACATTATTAGACACAAGGACCGGCTGTTCAAAAAGCATTGGAGAAACAAAATTTTAAAAGTTGACAAAACCAGTAAATAGGTGGTCTGGAAATATATTATCCAAAATAAAATTTAAAAAAAGTTCGACAGCTCTACCCACTGAGTTAACATAACAATAATACTTGGTGGCTAAACACATAACTGAGTGATAAGAGCCGGCCAACTACTGGCTGTGCTAAAATGCAAACAGATTTTTGGAACTAATATGCCAGCGTTGGGAGAGCAAAAATAAATTGGTCTTAAAGGAGCTTTCCCACAAACAAAAAAATTTATTTTATAAAACAAAAAAATAAAAAATTTAACTAAAAAAATCCAAAAAAAATTTTTTTTTGCTTGCAACCGGATTTGAACTCGGAACCTTCTGACTACACTCAAAAAAAGAAGTTAGTAGAAAAATTAGTAAAACGTATTGTATATCAAGTGTACTAGTTTTCATAAATTTTTTTGCTGAAATTCCGTTTTCAGCACAAATTTTAGTTATATTTTTTAGCACTAAACTAATTTTGAACTAATGCTTTACTAATTTATTTTGCTACAAAAAATGTGCTCATAACCGCATGCATAGCGTGGACGACAACCAGATAGACAAGATGTAGATGTCGCAGATTGTCTGGAAACGGAAATGACAAAAAAAAAAAACAACTCTACACATATTCTGTATTTAAATTTTCAGCAAATAAATTAACTAAAGTAAAATTTCGCTACAAGTTTTTTGAGTTTTTTTCAGTCTACTAATATTCAGAAAAAAGTTTAGTGATTTTAGCAAGGATTTTTTTCATTTGCTGTCGACTAAATGTTAGCAAAACTTTTGCTGAATATTACTATTTTTTTGGTAAAAATCAGCTCGCTGATTTTCAGCAAACCTTTTGCTGAAATTGCCAACTTTTTTGCAAGCACGCTCCTGACTAAAAATTTGCTGACACAGCAACATTTTTTGCTGACTTTACTGACTTTTTTTTTTAGTTTACAAACCTTTTTTAACGAAACCTCAGCATTCTTATAAAATCACTGGTCTACCAGTGAATTGATTTTTGTACCGCTGGCAATTTTTGACTAGGTATCACTGGATAACCAGTGGTTGCAAACCTTGGCATATCACTCTAAACCCATTCTTTGCCAGTGTTTTTCGAAAGTTTTGTAAAACAAATACTGGCAAAACGCTTTTTGCAAACGCTGGTAAAGCGTTCCAAATGAGTGTTCTGCCAGTCATTTATTTAACACCATGGTTACCCAGTGGTATGCCAGTTGTAGATTTTTTGTACCACTGGCGATTTCTGACTGGGATCGTATTATTTAATAGAAGAATCACCCTCATCATATGACACCCTAGCGTATGTGGGTTATTAATATAGAATTTATAATAAATCATACGCCCCGTAGTAATAATACATGAAAGTGTGCGTGTAATAATAATAAGTTAATTCATAACTTTCTATATTGTTTGCGGTTGAAACTTTCAATTTAGAAAATGAGTAAATTTCCTACTTATTATTTTTTTATACAAACTAATCAAATATTGATAAAAAGAAAAAAGTTTTTACAACTTTTTCTATTTCCAAATTAAATAATTGATGAAGTGAAATAAAAGTAATCAGTATATTTTATTTCTCCAAGGTGTAAGGTGATTCCAAGAACAATGCTCATAGTCATCAGATTGACACCTTCCGATTAGCAGGAAACTTTCCCCTATTCTCCTTATTTTTGTGAATTATAAAGTTTTTCAAAATTCGTTATCGTTTGTGTTTAATAGTTGTTTACAATTGGAAATTTTTTTGCAAAAGTATGCTATATAATGCTGTTCACATACACTTATAGCAAGAAATATGTAAAAATACCAGAAAAAGCTACTAAAAATTATCTTTCAGAAAAAACTAATGAAATTAGAAGATTTCTTTCGCTAAATACTAGTAAAGGGTTCTTCAACAGGGACGCTACAAAAGTAGAAAGACAGGGACAGCAAACGACGCCATATTTCTTGCCGCTCTTTTGACATTTCTCTTCAGTAAGGTTTGCCATTTCATGATGGAAAGATATACGAGCCAACAACGAGTCGAAATTATTAAAATTTACTACCGAAATTCGGAATCAGTGGCCTCAACGTTAAGAGCGCTACGTCCAATTTCGTCATAATGAATGGCTTTGTCAATAAACAAAATATGCGTTATTGGTCAGACAGCAACCCACACGTACTCCATGAGTCATCATTGCATCCCGAAAAAATTACGGTTTGGTGCAGTTTATGGGCCGGCGGCGTCATTGGGCCGCACTTCTTCCGTGTTGATCAAGACCGGCACGTTACTGTGAATGGGAATCGCTACAGTTCAATGATAACCGAATATTTTTGGCCCCAATTGGATGATATGGACTTGGAGGACATGTGGTTCCAACAGGACGGTGCCACAAGCCACACAGCGAATGTCACAATCAATTTATTGCAAACCAAGTTTGGAGAACGTGTTATCTCACGAAATGGTCCAGTCGATTGGCCGCCTCGGTCGTGCGATTTGACGCCGTTGGAGTATTTCCTGTAGGGCTACGTCAAATATATGGTCTATGCCAACAATCCAGCGACGATTGATGAACTTCGTACGAATATCGGCCGATTTATGCTTGAAAACCGTCGAAAATTGGGTTCAGCGTCTGGACTTCTGCAAGCGTGCCCATGGTGGCCATGCAAAAGAGATCGATTTCCATACATAATGGCATCGAACGTACTATCACAGGAATAAAGAATTTCATTGATATCCAAAACCGTTTTTGTTTTATTTAAAAACTTTTGTAGCGCTCTTATTGAAGAACCCTTTACTAGTACCCAGAAAACAGATTCAGTTCTGATAACCGCATTTGTATCCAATCGCATTAATCGGTTATGGTAGCCGAATTTTTCAGTTGTGACAACAGAAAACCAATTGAGACAGGACTAATTTGACTGTGGCAACCGAATTTCATTTGTATCAAGAATAATTCGGTAGCCGCAACCGAAAAATTCATTTGATGCAACTGAACCATTCGATTGGCAACAAATGGGGTTGTCAGCACCGAATCTGTTTTCTGGGTGTAAGATAAGAACAGCAAGAATAAAATTGTTAAATTCGCAGAATTTATTTATATTTGAATTTGTTTTTAATTAATATTAATAGTTAATTATACTGTCAAATCTGAAAACAAATTTTGCTAAATATCAGTAGACTTAAAATAGCAAATACAAACTGCTAAATCTACAAAAATTTTGTTATTTTTAAGTTAAATTTAGTTGAATAAAAATAGCAGTGTATAAAGTTATAATCCTAAAAAAACTGAAAAATCTAAAAATTATTTAGAAAATTTTTTTGGTAAATTTTAGCACGTCAAGTTGTTATTTTCTAATAATAAAAATTAAACTCAAATAAAACTAAATTTGTGTATATTTAACAGTTTTATTTTGCTCTTCCTATTTTGCTAAAGTTTATCAAAAAATAATCTGCTAATCGCAGCAGTTTTATCTGCATGGTTATTTTTAACTAATCTTTAGTAGTTTTGACTAAAATGTTTACAGATTTTTTTCTATTATAGCTTTTGAATCTGCAGCCCGATCATTTTAATTTATACCTCTATTTAAGGTAGTGTTTCCAAATCGGTTAACCGATAACCCACTTTTTCTCAAGGTGTCAGTTTTTTATAAACTGGTTAATTTAAAATTTTAAATATCGGTTAACCGCAAACATGGTTATTTTCCTCCGGTTAACCGGTTAGTTGTTCTTTTAAAAACTTACAAAAAATTGCTAAAAATCTTGAAACTTACGATATTTACACTAAAAAAGCCATTCACAATGTGTTTAAAAATAAACACATTCTGCGTAAAATTACATGGTTCAACATTTTTGAAGTCATCGAGTGCAATCTCCTTCTCGTGTGGAATTTCTCGAAGTACTTATCGAAACTAGCAAAACCCCTTTTGGTAAACTAGTTTAGCTGCTGTTCGGATTTTAAGGCCTCATGAATATTTTGGCTAAAGCTAGATTTTTCAGAAGGATATGCAACTTTTCTCACGGTTATATCTTTGAAACCAATTGGAATTTTGTTCTCGTGTCTTCGGCACAATTGTAGCTATAGACTAGAAGAAAAAAAGTGTAAAACAAAGTAACCGGAAAAAACAGCATTTAGTGGCTATAGATTGCTAAAATGTCGAAAAATATTCATTTAATTTTGTTCACCATTTTTGGCCCATAGCTGCCAAACTGTGGGAAATTCAGTAAAGTACACTGCAGATAATAGAAAATATAATGATTTGGAAAGATGTTTTTCAAATAGTTAAAAACTTCCGCCATTTCGATAAATTTCTTAGCAATTCCCAATTTTATATGCAGTAGCGGCGGCAATATATCATCGATATTCTTTACTAAAGATTCGTTAAACAATTATAACCGTTTTTCGTTTTCGAGGATTCTTTTTCTCCAGTCGTTACACTGATAGTGATCGACTTTGCTTCGCGAATCCCAATGACAACGCAAATAAAAGAATTTCGGAAAACCATCTTTTTAAATAACAACTTGCGATATGTTCACAACTTTCAGGTCACAGCAAGTCTTCCAATTATGTTCATTATATTTGATTTACTTCAATATCTTGTCCAATGATTCATAAGATTCCTTCATATTTGTGCCCAATGCTAAGGGAATTGACTGTTTTTTTGTTTGTTTTGTGCAACAGCACAACCTTGAAACTAAGCCGTCAATGAATAATCCCCAGTCGCCAGCTAAACATTTCATGTTATTGCAGTAAGTGAATGTGTTTTTATTATCAGCGGTATATACATAAGTGCTGAAAAGGCTTGGCATTTTCGGTATGCCATGGCGTCCTAACGTCCTGCTGTGTGAGTTTTCTGCGCTTCAAAAATGAGGTCAAAAATTCTGAATTCCGTTGCGATAATCCCAACTTAGCCACAAAGTAATCCATTTTGTTTTGTGTTAGCGGTTTTGGTTCGGCATCTTCTACATTGGGCGCATAATCAGGATCTTGCAAACTGGATGGCAAGGTGAAAACAATTTGGAGTAACCATGCAGACATAATGTCAAGATTCGGAGGTTTAGGTGGTTCGATACGATCAGAGCGTGGCACTGGAAGTGAAGCAGTAAAAGCTGCAACATACGCTTTTGTCTTCCTCTTATTTGTTCCAACAGCATAATTAATGCATGTGTAGCACCTGCTTTTATCATGACCGTTTGGGTCATTTACCCAGATTACCGGCTTAGCAAAATGCAAGTGTCCATTGTGATAACCAATACCAATTCAAAATATTGCTATATATTGCTATTGCACACTGTATTTGGCGTGATTATAAACATCAGAATATATATCTATATATATAAAAATAAGTTGGTATATGTTCGTCATTTTATAACTCGAGAACCACTCAACCGATTTACAAACCAATACATGCGTTCGAAAGGTCTACTTTTACTGATGGTTCTTAAAAAAAATTACGAAAAATGTCTACGCACGCATACGCGTTATACGCACACTTTTCTGATGGTGTGTTTTTCCCGTATAAAATGTGTGATCGATATACAAATTTTTATTTTTCAACGGATTTCTGTCAACCCATTTCAACCAAAATTTCAGAGTACGGTGAGGATGGTCTGTAGATGTTTTATGTGAAGTTTGCACGAAATTGGCACAGTGGTTCCGGAGGTATGGCGTCCCTACATATAATATTTTCGTGTTGCTATGACAACCAGGCCTTGGCGTTACTATGACAACCAGTCAGCACTTATACCATTTACCTAATCTAATCTCAGCTCATCCTATCTCATTTATCTCATCTCAATTTTTTTTTGTGGAAACACTTGTTTTTTGTGGAATTGTTTTTTTTTTTTGTGAAATATTTTTTTTTTGGTGGAAAAAGTTTTTTTTTTGTGGAAACATTTTTTTTTTTTGGAAATCTTTTTTTTGATTTTTGTGGAAACTTTTTTTGATTTTTATGGACACTTTTTTTTGTGAAATATTTTTTATTGTGGAAAAAGTTTTTTTTTATTGGAAACACTTTTTTTTTGTCGAAACTTTTTTTTTGTGGAAACACTTTTTTTGTGGAAACATTTTTTTTTTGTGGAAACTTTTTTAATTTTTTTGTGAAAACTTTTTTTTGTGTAAACATTTTTTTTTGTGCAAAACACTTTTTTTTGTGGAAACAACTTTTTCTTTTTTTTGTTGAAACATTGGTTTTGTAGAAATTTTGTTTTTTTTGTGGAAACTTTTTTTTGTAGAAACACTTTTTTGTGGAAGCATTTTTTTTGTGAAAACTTTTTTTTGTGGAAATTTTTTTTTTGGTGGAAAAACTTTTTAGTGGAAACACTTTTTTTGGCAGCACTGTGGCAACACAGTTTTTTATTTTTTAGAAACTTTTTTTGTGGAAATACTTTTTTTTTTATTTTTATTTATTGTTATTATTGTGTAATATCAAAGCCTTTAATTGCCAAAAGACGTACTACAATTGAAAATATACTTGATTATACCCAGTGTAGAAACGGTAATGACATATCATTATTTTTGGAGAACCATTAATGACACCCACTTACCTTCTGCATTATTTTAAAACATATAATAATGAGTTACGGGTAATGACATATTTTTATCATTATTTCAAATACAAAATAATTTTTTAGATTTTTTTGAAAATTTTTTTTAATCTATTTTTAGACTCAATATTTTTTAAACACTAGTAAGAATATATGTAACCACATATTTTTTGATTTTTTGTATGCTGGCGAGTAAGCTTAGTTGTGTGCAGCAGGTCAATTATATTTTTATCTATTAAATATTACATGTCGATATAGCTCAGATGGTAGAGCTGTTGACTGGCAATCTGTAGACCCAGGTTCGATTCCCGCACCAGCAAATTTTATAAAAAAAATAAAATCAAAAATATTTTTTTTTATATAATTTATTTTTTTGAAAATCTATTTTTAGACTCATTATTTTTGTCAGTACTTGTAAGCATATATTTTTTGATTTTTCGTATGCTGGTGTGTAACGACAACTCATTATTTTTCGCGACATGCCCATATAAAGGTAATAAGAAATGTAATAACAAAAGTAAGTAGTTACCATTACCAAGTATGTAGTTACATAACCACATATCTGGTAATGATTTTCTACACTGGGTAGCTTAGTAACCCTAAATTATATATTATAATACTTATAATACTAATGGTTTGTAAGCAGCCCCGACCTGTAGCATATTTTAAACAAAATTCAAAAAAGAACTTAACTCGAGCGTAAGTCCACTATCAACGATGGAGTATAAAAAGTAAAAACAACATAATTAATCCTTATAAGAAAAAAAGAAGTTTTTCCTCAATTGAAAAATGCAATAAGTTTTTTGTGGTAACATGGTGAGAAAGCGAAAATGATTTTTTTGTGGAAACATTTTTTTTTTTTGGAAACACTTTTTTTGTGTAAACTTTTTTTTTGTGGAAACACTTTTTTATGTGAAAACATTTTTTTGAACACACTTTCGGGAAAGAAAATTTGTCCACGGCCACTTTTTTTTAACACTCTTTTGGGAAAGAAAATTTGTCTACGCGCACTTTTTTTCAATTTTTTTTTTTTAACACGCATTTTTATTGAGGAAAGATATAGAGTTTGTTTACAACGATTTTTTTTTTGTTTTTTTAAACATTTTTTTTAAGACACTTTCGGGAAAGAACGGGGAAATTAAACGGGGAGCAAGTGGAATTGAAGCTCGAGAAAATGGCAATGGAACAGAGAACGAAATGGAATGTTATGCGGAACGAAATGAAACAGAATGGGGAACGAATGGATTTGCAATGACAATAAACAAATCGCAAAGAGAGTCATATTTCTTACATATAAGAGTGACTGACTGACTTATTTTACGCTCTAATCGGCCTATGCTTTTTCACCAAAGTATAAATAAAATCCAAAAATTAAATTTTTTGTGCCTTCGATTAAGAAGATGTAACGATTTTCGTTTTTCGGAAACTACTAAATTGAGCGAAAACGGGTCTTAATGTTAATAAATATTGGTACTAATACTAAATTTATTCTTTTTGTCAAATTTCATAATAATTCGTTTTCAAGTTAAGACGATGCCCCAGAAAGGTATCCTGATAGAGTCTTGTATGTGCTTGGACCAAAGTAATGACTTTTTTAAAAGCTAAAGCTGAAGTCTTACTTTGTGTGTATAATCAATGGTTTAAAAATAACTTAAATATATTTTTCAGATTTTTGAAAATTGTGTTAGTTTCAGAATATTAGTTGGCGAACTTTTGTTGAGGCTGTTTATTTCATAGCCCTATTATAATATTTTACTTCGGTGGGGTTAAGTGCCATGGGATTAGTGAAGGTAGACACTGTATTAGGGATAAAAAATCACACACATTATTTTTCCAAATTGATGTTGCGGTCGCTGGGGATCGAACCCGCAACCACACATATAACAGTTCAACGCGCTAACCATTACACCACAGCTCTCACATCGTCATCGGTATTTATTGTTAATTATTAAGTGTGTCTATTTGATTTTATTTTTACTTAAAAAATAGAAAATTTGTTTTAACCTAAGCTTCCTCTGAATAATAATTTTTGAAATTATTTATTTTTTATATAAGCTCCTAATAAGCATTCTCATCGAAGGGGGCTTTTGTTTTGAAGATTTTTACATTAATAAAAAACATTGTATTTTATTTTCATAAAAATATTTAATTCCTATACAAAACAAATTACATTTTAAACTTTAAGGTACACTAACAACGTAGCGGGCTTGCCCGATCCGACAAAATTCGTTTTTGGTTTAACTGACATCCCAAAAACTAGGCCTAAGGCACGCCGCTAAATCTAGCGGGCTTGCCCGCTAGTGTATATATTAGGGCGGGTCGATTTAATAATCGCCCATGGCTCGTGATCAAAATAAGAAACTTTGCCGAAGGAACCATACCTCTAAAACGAATTCTACTACCCCCCAACTGTTGACTTTTGTCCCGTAGGGTCAAGTTTTGAAAAATCCCACTTTGACCCATTTACAGTGCCCCAATCGAGTCCAAATGTATGACCGACCCCCACTAACTTTGGAGGGCCGATCCACCCATGCCAGTGGCACACCTCCTGGAACTCCCGTGGGGGGTTCCCCATACAAACATTTTAAAAAATCACCATTTTTGGCACTTTATTTTATTATTTTTTATTTATTTTATTTATTTTTATTATTTTATTTATTTTTTCTCTTTAGAAATTTATTTAGTCAGAACATATGTAAATGAAAAAATTAATTTAACTTAGTAATAGAAAAGAAAATAAAAAAAATTACTGTTTGAAGTCTTTTTTGCTTTCAAGTCTGGGCAATTTCGCACGGCTCTCTAATGTCGTCACCATAACAGCCTCTACATTTTCCGGTATAACTCGTTTGGAAACGCTAGCTAGCAATTGAACGTGTCGTTCTGTTGCAGGTCGTAAAATAGGTTGTGTGGGTTTTTTAAGCCACCACAAGACACAGCTGCATGTCGTAAACTTACTTAAGCTAAATCGGTTACAGGTAGAATTGAGCATAAAATTATCATAAAGGATTTTCCAGAAGTAATAAAAGGCGCACTTGCTTAACAGAATTTGTGGTCAGATTAACGTTTAATTTACATGTAAGTACTTTATGGGCAGTTTTGACAACAAAATCGGTTACAGGTAGAATTGAAATTACCATTTCATTCTTATTACCTCGTCTCCTAGACCATATATAACGCAACAGTTTTTGTGAATGCATTAAGTCGTTGTGAAGAACTCGAAGTGTGAAGTGCTAATTTGAGATAAAAAAATATTTTAAAAAAAATCATTCCAAATCAAGAAGTTTACAATGAATCCACCATCCTCTACACCGCAACCCAATGAGTCATATACCCAGGCATGATGTTACTGTTTTTGGTGTGTCTACTGATTTGACTGATCTTAATTTACCAACCCATCTGGATATCTTGAGATATTATTTTTACTTGAGCGAACAAAAAAAGTTGTCCTATAAAGCATTCACTATTCAAGTACAAGATAAGTTGATTGGAATTTGGGAAAAACTTGGTATGGAAATAATGCTGAAAAAAAGTGTATGTAATAAATTGAATAGATTGCTTGACAAATATCAAGAGCAAATCAAGAGAAGAAACAAACCCCAACAATTTACAGAGTATGTAAAATCTCTGGAAACAATTTTTTTCATTGGAACATGTAAATGCGATTTGAAGGCAGCTCCATGTGCATGCGGTTTGGTTCCCGAACGCCTCAAAGAGTTTATGCACGATCAACATAATCAGAGAAGTCTAACAATGGATGGATTTGCGATGGAAATTGAAGAGCAAGGAGCAACGTCTATGTCATCAATGCCAACATACCAAGATCCCGATGATTCAACATACGCACCGCCACCGGTTCAAGAAGATTTGGATATAAGCACAAGTTCACAATACACACAGAGATACGATTGTTTTAACTTTGCCTTGGTATGTGACAGATTTGGCGTGCCTGATAGAGTAGCATCAGCAATGGGAACATCTCTTTTCCAAGATTTTAAAATGAAAGATATCCATGGCAAACCTCTCATCATGGATAAATCGAAAGTTCGCAGAGAAAAAGGGAAATGCAGACAAGAAGTGCTTCGCAAACGGTTAGATGATACCAATTTGTTAGCATTTTCATTCGATGGCAGAAAAGATGATACTTTAACGAGAGATACAATTGATGAGAAGTATCATACTAGAATGGTAAAAGAACCTCATCTTGTTATTTTGAGAGAACCGAATTCCGAATTGATTGGTTACGTAAGACTGGAACATGAAACCGCTGAATACAAAACAACCAAATTAAATGATTTTTTCAACGATAAAAATATATCACTGGATGCATTAATTGGCATATGCACTGACGGTGAGCCAACAAACACTGGCCCAAACGGTGGAATTATACGACGATTCGAATTGCTGTTAAAAAGACCATTGCATTGGTTCGTTTGCCTTCTACACTTCAACGAACTTCCGTTTCGGCATTTGTTTGAAGCTTTGGATAAATCAACCAGCACTGGACCAAGATCGGCAACCGGAAAATTGAGCCGTCAAATCGAAACTTGTGAAACTCTTCCGGTAAGTTATTGCTATCACTCATTTATTATAATTGTCAACCGTTTTTAATTGTTTTATTTTTACATATTTTCAGGTGGTGGACGGCTTTCAGAAAATTGAGTTGAAAAATATGCCCCCTGCTCCAGAAAAAATTGAATTTTCCACCGATTCCAAGTACTTATACGACATGGCCCATGCAATTTCTAGCGGCGTGGTTTCAGTGGATCTGGCAAACATCAAACCAGGGAAAATTGTACATTCTCGGTGGCTCACCAAGGCCGCTAGACTATTACGATTATATGTGACAACGGAAAATCCAGATGCAAATTTAAGAATACTGGTTGAATTTATAATTACATGTTATGTGCCAATGTACTTCAATATCAAGTATTACAGCTCTGTCGTGTTCGGTAGTAGATTATTTTTCAAATTCATTAGTTGGTCAAGATTTCTAGAACCTCGTTTACGCAAAATTGTCAATAAAGTAATTACAGATAATTCATATTATGCGCATTCGGAAAATATCTTGTTATCAATGTTGTTTGATGATAGCAAAGAAAAGCGCGACTGTGCTATCAAGATAATTCTACGCTATCGAACCGGTGTTGACGACCCAACGGGACTTAGTGCTTATAAAAAACCAGATATAAACTTTTATTGCACAAGTTACACGGAAATGATCAATATGAATGACATAAATGACGTATTTGAACCACCATTCACGCGAAGCATTCCATACGATACTTTGAAAGAATATTTAAATCAAGATGATCCACCGTTTAATGATCCAAAAATTCCATCACACATACAAGAAACAGAACGACACGTTCAATTGCTAGCTAGCGTTTCCAAACGAGTTATACCGGAAAATGTAGAGGCTGTTATGGCGACGACATTAGAGAGCCGTGCGAAATTGCCCAGACTTGAAAGCAAAAAAGACTTCAAACAGTAATTTTTTATTTTTTCTTTTCTATTACTAAGTTAAATTAATTTTTTCATTTACATATGTTCTGACTAAATAAATTTCTAAGGAGAAAAAATAAATAAAATAATAAAAATAAATAAAATAAATAAAAAATAATAAAATAAAGTGCCAAAAATGGTGATTTTTTAAAATGTTTGTATGGGGAACCCCCCAGGGGAGTTCCAGGGGGTGTGCCACTGGCATGGGTGGATCGGCCCTCCAAAGTTAGTGGGGGTCGGTCATACATTTGGACTCGATTGGGGCACTCTAAATGGGTCAATGTGTGATTTTTCAAAACTTGACCCTACGGGACAAAAGTCAACAGTTGGGGGGTAGTAGAATTCGTTTTAGAGGTATCGTTCCTTCGGCAAAGTTTCTTATTTTGATCCCTAGAATACGATTTTCCCTGAGCCATGGGCGATTTTTTTGCCTCCCCACAAATCGACCCGGCCTAGTATATATATATATACACTAACCCCTCAATTCATAAATGCTTTATAAAGTTATAGCAGGTTTACAAAACGTCATTTTCATACAAAATTTGTTCAATAAACCTCCTATAATTTTACAAAGGGTTTATGAATTTAGGGGTAAGAATATAAGAAATATTACGTATATGCAAAGCTAAATTCCGGAGTTACCAAATTTTTTCGCTTCTTCTTTCCAACTTTGGGCACTATACGACCACAAACGTAATAAAATTCATTTATTTTTGGGCACTTGTTATTTTCCATATTGTTCAATTATTATTAATTCAAACAATATGTTATTGTCTTGTCACATTAATGGCAGCATGCGGCCAGAGTTCCAAGCCGACCGGCTTTTGCAATATCTTTTACATATTTGCTCCTAAAAAACAATAACAATTCCGTTATTATTTGCAAAAATATTTGTAAACTTAACATAATAATTTGCATTATAATTTTTAAAACATTTTTTTGTTGATTATTGATACTTTTTTCTATATGATATTGTCATATTAGAATTTATTTTTTGTTTCAAAAAGTTGACCATTGTGATAACCAATACAATTGTTTCATGGGCATCACCCCAATCTGCAGAGTTCATCACCCCAATCTTCAAAAAATGATAATTAGAACACACAAATCGAGACATTACACATTATACAAAAATTCAACGGTTGCAAATATTAAGGTATTGCAATGAAATTTGGCACACAGACCTATGTCATCCCAAGGACGAAACATATTGATTTTGGTTAAAATCGGTCCGTATTTAGACCTAGTTCCCATAAAAGGCCCACCACTCCCCCAAATTGGCTCGTTTAAACGCTGAAGGTCGCAAATAAGAAGATATTTCAATGAAATTTGTACACCGCCCTATGTCGGCCCAAGCATTCGTTCTTGGGCCGACATAGGTCGGTGTACGATTTTGTTAAAAATCGGTCCCCGTTTAGACTTAGTGCCCATATCAGTGTCCCCCAAAATTGGCAAATACGAAGATATTTCAATAAAATTTGGTACACATACCTATGTCGGCCCGAGGACGAAGACTATTTATTTTGGTTAAAATCGGTCCATGTTTAGACCTAGTGCCCATATAATGGTCCCCCCAAAATTGTCTTGTTTGCACGATGCAGGTCGCAAATACGAAGATATTTCAATGAAATTTGGTTCGCTGACTCACATGGTCCCAAGGAATCCTTCCATTTTTAGACCTATCGCCCATATGGGCTACACTCAAAAAAAAAAGTCAGTAAAATCAGCAAAAAATGTTGCTGTGTCAGCAAATTTTTAGTCAGGAGCATGCTTGCAAAAAAGTTGGTAATTTCAGCAAAAGGTTTGCTGAAAATCAGCGAACTGATTTTTACCAAAAAATTAGTAATCTTCAGCAAAAGTTTTGCTAACACTTAGTCGACCGCAAATGAAAAAAACCCTTGCTAAAATCAATAAACTTTTTGCTGAATATTAGTAGACTGAAAAAAACTCAAAAAACTTGTAGCGAAATTTTACTTTAGTTAATTAATTTGCTGAAAATTTAAATATAGAATATGTGTAGAGTTGTTTTTCTTTTTTTTGTCATTTCCGTTTCCAGACAAGCTGCGACATCTACATCTTGTCTATCTTGTTGTCGTCCACGTTATGAATGCGGTTATCAACACAATTTTTGTAGCAAAATAAATTAAAAACATTAGTTCAAAATTTGTTTAGTGCTAAAAAAATATAACCAAAATTTTTGCTGAAAACTAGTACACTTGATATACAAGACGTTTTACTAATTTTTCTACTAACTTATTTTTTTGAGTGTACATTTCCTATTTTCTCTTCTTTTATCATTTTATAGAAAATTTTGACACAAGTCCCATTTTAACCCATTCGAATTTCGGATCCAAACATTAGTTGGCTTTTAACCAGACTGGTTAACGTATGTCGACTGTGTCGACATACGTGACTTTAACTTTTTTACTCATTTAAAGAATAGAGTAACTGAATATCCTTAATATGCTAATATCTCAAAATGCACCTAATTTAGTTTCTTGCAAGGTTGGTTACCGAAACTAATAACGGTAAGGGTAACGGCAACGGTATCAGATTTCGTTTGTTTAGGTAACGGTAAAGGTAACGGCATTTAAGACTGTTTCGGTAACGGTATACCGTTATCGAAACAGCAATACCGGTACGTACCGGTATTAAAAATTATGTTAAAAACATATAAAAAAAAACAAGTAAAAACATGGCATATTTTTAATTTTAAGTACTGAAAATAAAGATTTTAAGCTATAAATTCAATACTGGTAGTTGTAATAAGTAAAATTATTATCTATAAATTTTTGGTAAAAAAAAACACTCAAGATTATAAAATAAAAAATAAAAAAATTGTAATTTTTATATAAAATAATAAATACCGGTAAAATACCGGTAACTACCCATAAAAATAACGGTATCGGTAACGAAAACGGTATTTATAAATTTTTTTAGAGGTATCGATAAGGGTAACGGTATTCAATTTGAAACGGTATTTTAGCGATAACCGTATTATAACAATAACGGTAACCAAACTAGGTTTCTTGTTATTTTTTTTACATAAATGTTATTTTTTACATAAATATATATAAAATAAAATTGATTCGTTGAAAACACGCACATCAAAAAAATCTGTGATCATTACAAAAATCACATTTAAACAACATAATTTTTTTATCAGACAAGCTTCATGGAGTCACCCTGTAAGATTAAAGATGAATAATTTAAATATTTTATTTACTTCCATTTCTTCTTCTTGGTTAAATTAAAAACTTGTTTTTATTTGTTTTTGAAAAATATTTATGAACTTTTATTGTTTTTCGAAATTAAACTGATAAGAAATTCTTTAATAATGTATAATGATTAATAAGCTTATAATAAAATTACAATAATTTAAAATTTTTAGCTTGATAACAATTCAATTAAATGTTTTATTAATATCTGGAAAAGAACTTGTTTCTTTTTATATGATTCTATATAATTATATGAATATCATATAAATCTTTTGTGTACAACTACTTTATGATTTTCTTTTTGAAAATTAATACTTAATATTTGTTTTCATCATCATTTGAATAATTTATTGAATTTGGTGTTTTAATGTTAGATATAATTGAGTGGGTTTATTTTGTGTTTAGTTAATTTAGTTAAAATTTTATTTGTTGTTTTGATTTGTTTCTAAATAATTAATTTCATAATTGATTCCATTTATATTCCACATTTAGAAACCATAACCCTTTCTGTTTATTGAAGTTAATATTACAGCTATCACATTTATTTAATGTATTATATTTTGTTCGGTATTTTCTATAGTTTAATTTGATTATTAAGTGGTTGATTTGAACTGATATTTATTTTCACAATTATGTATGATTAAAGAATCAATTAAAGAATCAATTATAAAATACATGAAACGTTGTTTTGGAATACAGTTGGCTTAAAAATCAAACAAATTTTAAAAATGTTAGTTTTTTTTTTCATATTTGTCGGTATTTCTTTAATAGGGCAACCATTTTAGTATATTTTTTAACAATAGATTTTTCTCTTTTGTCTTAACATGTCTATTAAAAAAACCAAAACAGAGAAAACAAACAAGAACTTAATTTACTTATGTAAATAAATATTTGTGCACATTACTTTTGTATTTATGTCTGTTTCAATTGTTTAACACTCACAAATAATTTATGTATGTACTACTGTATGTGGTATATGTGAAAATTTTCTGTACAGAAAAATCCACCCTCATTGTTTGTTTTCAAAAAGAACAAAAAAAAAATGTGTACAATATAATTTTGTTTCAAATACCACACTGTGGGGTTAAATACATTTTGTTATTGACCGTGAGATTTGCAAATTCCAAAATTATTACTAGCCGCTGTAAAAAGCAACAGTATTTATAGGCGTAACATATATGGGTGATATCAAAAAATGTGATAAAAACCGTGTCACCACCTAATTTCTAAAGCATGGATTACATTTGAGTTATATATTTCGATATATATCAGCGCATTGTCACCTGTTTTACAAAATTTATAACAATCTGACCAATTTTTGGTTAATACATAAAATTTGTGACCAATTTTATAGGCCAAATGTAAACTCCTAAACAAGTAACTCATAAGGTTTTTTAATTTAATTTAATAGCTTATATTTTAATAACCAATAAAGCTAAACACTAACTGTAAGAATTTTTATGAAGAGGAAAAGTGCCGTTTTTAGCAAAAATTAATACATTTTACAAACCTTTTCGTATATCTTAGCTATCACGACTTCAACTCTGTAACGATTTTTCGTCATAATTTTTGATAAAAATGCATATACCAGAATTTTGGAGTTATCTATTATTTATATTGCAAAAAGTATAATGTTATTTATATTCAAATGATCGTTGGACTGTAAGTTATCATCCAGTATAACAGACTTAAAGCTTTTCTGCAGCATGTAACATTCTCGAGATGAAAAACGATGTCCTTAATAAGATTTGAAAAAATGTTGTAAACTCCGTTCCTAATTTTTACACCAAACTATTTAACGAGTAAGAAAAACAATGTCATATTTGGATTCACCTTGTAGGCATCATGCGATTTTGTTTCGGAAAAAAAATTCTGGCAAAGCGTTCCTGAAAGAAAACGAAAAAAGTAACCAAATGTAAACTCCGTAACTGTAAACTCCGTAACCACAATTGTTTGCATCAGATTTCATTCAAATAAATGTAGATAAATGTTTAAAATATTTTAAAATAACCATAAACAGAGGTGATTCGACTAATATTTATGCGTCAAAAGACGATTCAACTAATAATTTTGCGTCAAATCAAAAAAAGTTATCAGTTTTTTACCCTAAGCTGCTGGAGCGAAAAACGATTAATTTTGCATTTCATTGGTTTTGAATCGATATTTCGAGTCGTTACTGACATTTGTTTGACAAATTAAATTTGTTTCACACAATTTAAGAATTTTTTGATCGCGAAATGTTATGTTTTTAATATATTATTTTGTAACAAAATTAAGAAAAAAATAAAATTTTTTTTTGCGGAATGAATTGTATTTTTATTCGCGAAACCGCCAATTTGATAAACACAAATTATATATCATTGGAAAGCAAATTGAAAACCCAAATACGAAAAACTAATAAATTGAAGAAAATTCGTACGCAATTTTTTTTGTTATATCTTTTGCTTGCAGAAATGTAAACTCCGTTACAACAAAAAAAGTTAAAATTGTGCAAAAAAAGTTATTGCGGCAACTTGTAGAAGAGATTTTTTGCAATTAGGTTAATAATGACTAAACTCCACCGCTAGTTTCCGATTGATTAGGCATAAAAAAATATGTGTACAAACTTTGGATCTCTCGGGGGCATACAGGCCAGTCAGTTTGAACTTTTGACCCTAAATATTACCTAAAAACAATTCCAAGTTTTTTTGCGCCATGACTTCTAATTTGAAGTTTTTTGAAAATATACTATATATCAGTGGTCGGCACTAGGGATGCCGAACGGGACTGGTTTTTACAAATCCCGGGATTCGGGATTTTGAAAATTTAAATCCCGGAATCCCGGGATTTTTCGGGGTTTCGGGATTTTCCTGTTTCATTATATTTTTAATTTTAAAAATAAATAGCTGAAATAAACCCTACAAATTAAAATAATTCATTACAAATCTACTTATTTATTTCTTGTAGTATAAAAAAATAAACAAATTAATCCGGATTCACAATGCTGGAGTGTTCAACGCCGCAGAGTGGAGTAGACTAAACTACAGATAGCATGATACAAAAAATATAGATGTGCGAAAAAGAAAGAAACAAAATCAGCTCAGAGTGGAGTACTACAGCATTGTGAATCAGGCTTTAAACGAAAGTACACCCATAGAAATAAGTACGTAAAAATAGCAGCAAAAGTTACTAGTAATTAGCAAAAAAGTTTCGCCATAAAAACTACCGAAATCAGCAGAACGTGTTTGCTAAATAATTGTTAAATTTCCGAAATATAAGTAATATACTTATAAGGTTAATTCAATTAATTACAAATTACAATTTATCTCTGAAACTTCTGAGAAAAAACCTTTTTAATTAAAAGTAGCAAAAAACACTGCTATGTCTACAAATTTTAAGTTATATTGGTCTAAAATTAATGGAATGCCCATACAAACCTCTCTGCTGAAATCATCAAAAATATTAAGTGATATATTGGATTCTTTAAGTGTACTAATATAAAATATTTAGCACATATCTCTGCTGATTTCAGAAAGGTAGATGGTTAGGTTTTACTAAATACTTTAACAAAAATTTTCTGTTTTTGGTACACTAATATTTGGCAAAATTATGTTGCATGAAGTTAAGATTTCAGTAAATCATCAATAAAATAAATAAAAACATGTCCGTTAAAAGATTGAATACATCCGAATTACTGTTTTTAATAGTTTTAAAGCTGAATAAAATTTTTTAAATTATTTAGGTTTATATTCAGATCTATTTAATGTGTGACAAGGTTTTCTAGCCAAGAATCGGACTATACTTTCCCAAAGGTTTTAGACATGCTGAATCCGATTATGAAGAAAATAAATTTCTGGAAGTTATAGGACCTCAAATGTACCCAAAAAACGTGTTTTTGCACTTCTAGGTCAGATTCGGATTCAGCACGTCTAAAGCCGACGAAAAAGTAAGTCTGATTCTTGGTTAGAAAATTTCATCAACTTTTGTCGGCCTGTGTTATTTACGAATAGTAGAAATTAGTTTTTTTTTAAATAAAATTTAATAAGATATTAGATTTTTAAGTGATTTAGGTCGAATATAACAATAAAAATAAATACAAAAAGTGATAAAACATGCCAAATAATGAAATCGGAAATCCCGGGATTTTTTCAAGAACAATCCCAATCGGGATTTCGGGATCGGTATCCCTAGTCGGCACAAAGAGAGAATGTGAATGTATTGTGTTTCTACGCCGTGAGAAATTAGTTTATCATTTTTAAATTTATATTTGTATATTAAGAACATGAATTAATGAAGAAATGTAATAATCAATTCATGAATTAATTAAAAAATAAAAAAAAATAATTTATAGTAATTTAATTTTATTAAATAAATCATAATAAATTATATTATACACATTATTTAAAAAATATTTATTTTTTTGTATGTAAATTATTTATTCTTAAAAAAGTATTCCATTAATTCAAATAATAATTCATAATAAATTTCCTGTTCTTGTAAGATTTTAAGAGTGTAATATTTTTATAAAATTTCTTAAACAAAGCGACGTCAACCTGCTTTGTTGAAAGCTACCATGCTACTGAATAAATTTTACGCTCTTAGTTGAGAGTTTTGTTGCCATTCGTGTTGTGTACGTGTGAAAAGCCGATTATGATCGGCCATTGGTGGCTATGGGTGCCGACCACTGCTATATATGCATTTTTATGTAGAATAAGAAGACAAACACTTCCTTCATACTATACTTTTACCTAAGTAAGATGTATCGTGAAGTTTGAAGGGGAAAAAGTCAAAATGTGTGTGAAGACTTCATTTTAAACGACCCTCGTTAAAATTTCGACAGAGACAATTAAGACTGGTTTTCATAATTTTGTGTAGTAATATATTTAGTTTTCATAAAGTAATTCCATGACTAATAATAAATTTACTCCTTTAACAAAATTTATTTCTGTTTTTTGGCTTAAAATAAAATTTTTTGGTTTTAAAAAATTTTTTTGTTAATTTAAGTAAGAAATTAGTAAAGCTACAGTTTTATTTTTAATTATACAGAGTCGCAAAATTTGTTCAAATTAAGGACCCTCCCCGGACCTTGTTTAAACCAACTAAATTCATGTTAGGGCACTCCAAAGAAGCAAACAATTTATCCGTTTTGTTCCATCTCGCTTAGTTTTCGATGTATGGGCTATTTTATGAAGTGGCACATTTTTGTTAGAAATTCCCGAGGGTCCAAGGCCCCATCGTGGTCCATTTTTATAGAGATAACCTCTTTCGCTGGGGTATCATATGATTAGGGGTAGTCGAGATTTTCGTCAATTTTGCTCTATCTATCTTAGTTTTTGAGATATGGGAAGAAATAGCGCCATCTTTAAAACATCGGATACATTGGTGGCGCTATCTACTGGGTAATAACAGAAACATGAAACTATTATATTTTAACAATAAAATGTGTAAAATTTAACGAATCGGTTCTTAAAAATTAGTTATAAATAGTTTTAAAAATTAATACTCAATAATAGTTAAAGTACTGAGGATTTTTAGTATAGTGTTAAATGAAGATAACTAAAATCTTTGTTTAAATCAATGTTTCAACTAAAAATTAGTTAAAAATTAGTCAAATCGATTTGAAAACCCTTTGACAGATTTTTCTACTGACATTTTATTTTAAGTGTGATGATGCATAAGTTAATTCATATAAAGGATCCTGAATAACTCTTCAGAAAACTTACTTTTGCCAAATCTCCATGTGGAAGAAATCTGATTTCCCAAATTGTCTACAAGACAATTTTCCAATTATACAATCAGCCTTTGGTACGATTTACCCTCACATGTTCAACTGCTTATCAAAACATTATGCTTTAAAAGGGAGCTTTATATTTTATAATATATTATGTTTATTTTGGATTTATTTTTAACTATGTTTAATTTTAAGTTTTAATTTCAATTTGTTAAATGTTCCTGAATGACAAATATTAACACGAAAATTTGATTTGCTATCACTGTTATTTATAAGATTTATTCCTCTTGTGATAGTTATAGAAACCATAAATAAACTAAACTAGTATCGACACGATCATATAATTGACAAATAAAATTTTAATTTTTTTAACTTAATTGTTGTTTTGTATGGAAAGTCACGACTTTCATTCTTAAAAATAGTCTTATGGCAGTTACAATGAGTCACAAGTAGGAATAAGCACCTAAATATCTATTCTGGGAGTATCAATTATTTGTGGATAATTTGCGTGTATGGAATAGCAGTGCGATATTATTAGTTAAGCCCCGTTCACATTATCACATAAGTGATTATACTTTTCTTCACACAAGTATAGGGTTTGGGGTTCGGGAAATCCCGGGCGGGAATTCCCGGGAAATCCCGGGAAAAGTTTGCCGGGAATTCCCGGGAAAATAATATATTTTTCCCGGGAAAACGGGAAATTTTAAAAATATTAAATTTTTTAAATTGTTTTTGTTTCGAATAGGATTTTTTAATTTTAGTCATAAAAAAAATTTTAAATACCAAAACTAAAATTTCATTGTTAAAATCTTTTAAAAGGGAATACATTTATTTGACACACAAATAAAATCTTTGCCAAGTAATTAGGAGCATTTCAACTAATAAAGATTTTTCGCATAACTTATTCAAAATTTAAGTAGTAAAGCCTAAAAACTTGGTAAAATGTTTAAGAGAAATATGAAAAAAAAGCTTTGTTTTTTACAAATAATCGCCCTTACTATCTAAATTTTTCAAATGTATAATTTAGGTAAAGTCCACTTTAGTTAAAATATTGGGTGGCAGTATACCTTGACTTGGTTTATTTTTGGAGCATTCTGGTTGGTTAATTTATTTTCAACCAATCAAAATATTTTTGTAAGGTTTTCATACACAAAATGAACAAAACCGTTTGATTAAAAATAAAGTCGACTTTAAATTTAAAATACTCCTTTATATTAAGGGTCAATAATTTTATAAGTAACGTTTTCATTAATAAATGTGAAAAGAAAAGACTAATGGTTAACGGTGGTATCTAAATTTGGTTAACCGACATCTAAATTTGGTCCACAAAAAAAAAAAAAAAAATTGATGGTCATGCAACTTCTCTTGAAGAAAACAACAACAAGCTAAAATTAGCAAAGTACCCGAAGAAAAAAGTGTAAGCTGAATAGGCATTAAAGATTTTATAGTAGGGCAAACATTTCCTAAAATGGTATCCAAATTAGCCGCAGTCGTCGGAATGTCAATCCGCACTATAACTAGATCTTCGTTTATTCGAGAAAGTTTTTATAATAAAAACCTGGCATTGCAAAAAAATAAACCGATGTAAAGAACATTATATTAAATTACTACAATCATGTAAAAGATATCATGATAAAAGAAATATTGACCAATATTTCTAACAGTAGGAGATTTACTATAATCTTAGATGAATGGACAAGAATATCACAAAAGAGATATTTGAACATAAGTATAAACGTAAATAATTCATTTTATAACCTGGGGTTGGTTTATATATCAGGAAGATGTAATTCTGATGAAATAAGAAGAATTGTAGAAATAAGACTAGAAGAGTTTTAATTGTCTTTGGAAAATAACATTGTGGCCACCATATCTAATGGGCCAAGTGTGATGAAACGGTTTGTTTCCGACAGTCCAGTAGTAGGTGCTTTCTGCTGGAATCATGCAATTCATTTGGCAGTGCTGCGATTAATTTATGTGAAATCAAATGTTCAACATTCTGATATTTTTTACTTTGAATTCTCACTACACAGACTGCATTTGTACTGAAATAGTGTTTTTTTTTTAACAAAAATTATTTATATAGGTGGTTTTCATTAACAATTTTGTTCAAAAACATTTCCCGGGATTCCCGGGAATCAAATTTTTTCATTTCCGTTTCCCGGGAAATAAAAAAGTCCGGGAAATCCCAAACCCTACACAAGTATGACAAAAAGTATGCTGAAATTGTCTGGTTGTCAAAAAAGTATAAAAGAAAATCTTTTCAGTGTTCAGACTGTTATCGACACACACAACAAATAAATTAAAACAGTAATTTTTTTGCTTCTATTATTACTTTTTTTCACCACTAGTTGTTTTTAATCTTTGTTTAGCATTTATTTGTGAATAACACATCACTTGTGTTGAGACAAGTGGTAACTTTATGAAATATTTCAAAAAAATAAATCTTGTCAAAAAAGTGGACCGTATTTTAAAATGTGTGCACTAGGGAGGATCAGTTTCTGGGACAAAAAATCGTAGGAGGGAGATGATTCTACGAAGAATTCTAAGTAACTTTGCTCTAGAAACTATAGGCCTGAAATGAATTTCGAGCTTGCGGAAATTCCAAAATATGTTGTAAGTGGTGCTTTATGAGTTTGAATAATGAGTTTACATGGACAGTAGGGCCGTTCGATTTAAAAATCGCCCCAGTGACAAGGAAAATCGTATTCTAGGGATCACAATAAGAAATTTTTCCCGAGGAACCATACCTCTAAAACGAATTCTGAATCTCCGACTTTTGATGTCCCAAATTTTGAAAAATCCCACTTTGAAACATTTTGAGTGCCCCAATCGAGTCCAAATGTATGACCGACCCCCACTAACTTTGGAGGGCCGACCCACCCATGCCCCCCTGGGGGGTTCCCCATACAAACATTTTTTCATGTAAAGTGCCAAAAATGGTGATTTTTTGAAATGTTTGTATGGGGGAACCCCACAGTGGGGTTCCAGGGGGTGTGCCACTGGCATACGTGGGTCGGCCCTCTAAAGTTAGTGGGGGTCGGTCATACATTTGGACTCGATTGGGGCACTATAAATGGGTCAAAGTGGGATTTTTCAAAAGTCGGGGATTCAGAATTCGTTTTAGAGGTATGGTTCCTCGGGCAAAGTTTCTTATTTTGATCCCTAGAATACGATTTTCTTTGTCATTCGAGCGATTTTCTTGCCTCCCTACAAATCGACCATCCCTAATGGACAAGGTATAATAAGTTTGTGCTGGTGTTATAATTCCAAAAAATATTGAAACTAATCACCTTTAAGTATACCGATTGGCCCAGAATAACATTTTGTTTCAATATAACGATATCCGTCTGTCCGTCCATCTGTCTGTATATCCACATATTTTTGTGCGCATGGTAGAGGTCGCAAATATTAAGATATTTCCACAAAATTTGGTATACCGACTAGTTCCGGCCCAAGGAAAGAGCCTATTGATTTTGGTTCAAATCGGTCAATGGTTAGACCTAGTGCCTATATAAAGGTTCCTCCAAAATTATATTGTTTGCACACTACAGGTCGCAAATACGAAGATATTTTAAGGAAATTATATACACGGATTCAGATGGGCTCATGAATAAAGTCTATTGATTTTATATGGAATCGGTCCATGTTTATACCTAGTGCCCGTATGCAAAAAACAATTTTGGGAGGAACCTTTATATGGGCATTAGGTCTAAACATGGACCGATATTAACCATAATCAATAGACTTCTACCTTGGGCAGATATAAGTCGATGAACCGAATTTCATTACCTTCGTATTTGTAACCTGTAGCGTGCGAAAAAACCAATTTTGGGGGTACTTTATATGGGCACTAAGTCCAAACGTGAACCTATTTCAACCTAAATTAATATGCTTCGTCCCTGGGATGATATAAGTTGGTGTAGCGAATTTCATTAAAATATCTTAACATTTCCAATCTGTAGCGTGCATTCATTTTTAGGCTGATTTATGTCATCAGCTTAGCAGTTTAGTCAAAAATAAAAAAAATTTTGAGATTTTTTTTCTTATCTAAAAAGGTCCAGAACTATTATCCTGGTTAACAATACTTACATGTTAACGCAAATTTTACACAAACATTGCTGTGAATCACTACCCACAACATATTTTTAAATTTTCGCAAGTTCGAAATCCATTTTAGACCTATGGTTTCTAGGGCAAAGTTGCTTAGAATTCTTCGTAGAATCATTTTTTTTTGCCTCCATAGAAATTGACCCACCCTAGTGTGCACCCATGTTGACATGTGTGTAACGAACAGTGTTCACATTATTATACATTTTCGTTATACAACACATTTCTGACATGTATAACACACTTGTGTGATAATCTGAACGGGGCTTTAGGAATATTTAACACACATCCAAAATTTGTTTTTTAATGTCCCACTGTAAAGTGCCACATACGTTTGTTGTAATAAACAGAATTTAACTTTTCTTTACATATCCATTCATTTTTATTTCCTTTTTCATTTAAAATCCTTTGTTGTCGACATTTCTATAAACATTGCATGTCAACATGTTGTCATTGTAAATTAAATGACTAAAATTGATTTATAAGCGATATTTGAGCATAATAAAAATCAACATTTATACAGTTCTATGCGAGTGTATACTGAGATTTAAAATCAATTTGCCCAGAATTATTGTAGAAACGTAAATATTTGAGGGTATTCTAAAAAACAAATGCAATTTTTAACTGCAACAATAAATAATTTAAATGAAAATTAACGGTTTTATTTGGATTTGATTTCCAGAATAGCTCCGGCTATTTTTTAGCATTTTATTGTAAATAAATTCTATGCGAATATATACTCAGCTTTGAAATCAATTTGTACAGAATTATTGCAGAAACGTAAATGTTGGGTGGTATTCTACAAATTTTACAATTGTAATTCAGAAAATATCAATTGATATGCAGAATTCCCATTTAAAATTCAGAAAACCACAATTGAAATTCAGAAATTCCATATGAAATTCAGAAAACATCATTGGAAATTCAGAAATCCCATTGAAATTCAGAAAACCTCATTGGAAATTTATAAAATGTCATTTGAAATTCAGAAAATATCATTTTAAATTCAGAAAATAGTATTTGAAATTAAAAAAATATCAGAAAAATATCAATTGATATTCAGAAAATATCAATTGAAATTCAGGAATTGCCAACTGAAATTCAGAAAATACCAATTGGAACTCAGAAAACATAACATGGATTTTAATACATGATTTCTGAATTTCAATTGATATTTTCCGAATTTCAATTGATGTTTTTGTGAATATAAATTGATATTTTCTGAATTACATTTAATATTTTATAAATTCTAAATGCTATTTTCTGAGTTTCAGTTGATGTTTTCTTAATTTCAAATTATATTTTCTGAATTTCAATTGATATTTTCTGTATTTTAAATTATGTTTTCTGAATTTCAAATGGAAATTCTGGATTTCAATTGATATTTCCTAAATTTTAAGTAGAAATTCTGAATTTCAATTGATATTTTTTGAATTACAATTGCAAAAGAAAAACAAATGCGATTTTTAACATTAACAACAACCACAACAACAAGAAATTTTATACGAAAACGAACGATTTTATGTCGATTCAATTTCCAGAACACTCCCATCTATTTCTATCATTTAATTGTATATAAAGATCTTCAAATGCCACTATGTAACAAAATGAGGTTTAAGGTCTAGGGCATCGATAGTTTTTTACACTAGATCAACGTTTTAGGTTAGTATAGTTAAACCTCCAAAAAAATTTGGCTCTGTATGGGTACTGTCAAGATATTAGCCGTTTAAAATTTAAATTTTTTTGGCCAACAATGTATGAAATAAGACGTAAAGAACAGCCTAAAGGTTTTTTTAAGTTTGATTCTGTGTTCCGATGTTCTATTTGAAATTATATGAGGATTTTTTATAGAACAGTCTGCCTTTTCTACACTGCAATGATATTAATGATATAATTTCGTAAATTTTTTCGTACAATCAATGAAGAATTTCATTATGTATATAATATTTAATTAATATTATAAAATTTTCAATAACTTTCTTTCATAAAATTTAATAATTTTATAAAAAAATTTCATTGAATTTCATGAATTAGATCGTCATAAATTTAGTAAAATTGTCCACTAGTATTTCCTTTTTTAAATTTTTTCATAAAATATCGTCATTTCATTAATTTTTGAAAATTTTCATACAATTATAATTTTGTGTTAAACATTTAATTCTCATATACAATGGTTTTATATAACCACTAGCGGGCGCAGCCCGCTACGTTGTTAGCGTGCCTTAAAGGTTAAGGGGGGGGGGGCTGCGCCCTCCACAATTTTTATTAAATTCGTTTTTTTATTTAAAGTTTTTTTATTTAAATCCTTCACCCAGCCACCACAAATAAATAATTCTGCACAACAATGGGTTTAAAATAAATAAATATTTGATCACTTTTTCTCATGAAAGTGGATTGTTAGTAATGAATCCATAATAAATTGCAATATACGTGTGTATGTTAAGATAATTTGGTAAAGTGCGAACTTAGGTAGATAGACCCGTAAGTAGTTTTGTTCATTTGTGTTTTGAATGAAAATAAATAACGTAAAGCAGGGTTGGAAAGCATTTTATAATATTAAAAATAGCGGGCAAAGCTACGTTGTTAGCGTGTCTTAAAGTTTTTTTTTAATTCCAGTTTATGTAAAGGTAGACCTGGCAATTCAAGTAAATTCACAAATTCAGTTGGAAAATTTACTGCGGCGGTTTCTTCCACCGGTGCTTCGTTACATGAAGTTTAAATATCGGAATATATAAGTTCCATTCCTTTTCTAAGGTTTTTTCTCTTTCAGAAAATTTGTTTAACTTTTTGGGGAGTATGTTTCAATGCTACATAAGTTTCATATTCCGTTGATAGTGTTTGAACAGGTAATTCCCTCTTCCAATCCATTTGCATTGTCTATAATTTCAATTCCGCTCGTTCAACGTTTATATCCATTTCATTCCACTTGTGTAGTGTTTCAATCCCACTCGTTTTCTATTTAGTTTCTTAATTTTAGTGTTTCATATACACTTGTTCTTTAAGTTTTAGGTTTCTAGCTAAAGACGTAGACGTTAAGAGGGGGGGGGGCAATTTTCCCCTTTTGAACCACCATTTTTACCACGTTCCTGTCCAAAGTCCTAGAAATGCCTTGTCGATAAGTTAGCCCATACTCCAAGGAAAACATATTATTACAGGTTTCTAGCCGAAGGGTTCGGTTAGGCCATCAAGGGGGAGAATTATTCCGTTTTTACCCCTCCCGGTAGGAATTTCCAAAAATTCCGTCTTAGAGGACGTCTGCGTTGGAGGAGGAACCTACTACATAAATAATTTTAGGTCTCTATATCCAGCAGTTTGGCCAGGCCGTCAAGGGGGAAGTTTTTTTCCCTTTTTACCCCTCCCGGTATGAATTTCCAAAAATACCATCTTAGGGGACGTCAACGTTGGAGAAGGAACCCAATTTAAGATCCCTTGTTCCAGCAGTTTGGCCAGGCCGTTAAGGGGGAGACTTTTCCTGTTTTTGACCCTACCTGTAGAAATTTCCAAAAATCTCATCTTAGCGGATGTCTACAATAGAGGAGGAACTTTAATACCAAATTTCAACTTCCTACCTCCAGCGGTTTGGGCAGGCCTTTAAGCGGCACTTTTCGCTTCATTAATCCCCATTTTTGCAATGTCCCTGTCCAAAAAGCACCTCCTCGGTAAGTGAGCACATACTCCAAGTAACATATGTTTTACATTTCAGGTTTCTAGTCAACTTTTACTATTTGTGCCCCTCTCGGTAGGAATTTCCGAAAATCCATCGACAGGGAATTCCAGCTTCCTAGTTCCAGCAGTTTGAGTAGGCTGAGAGGAACTTAAGTACCGAATTTCAGCTTCCTAGTTCCAGCAGTTTGGACAGGTCGTTAAGGGGCAACTTTCCCTTTTTGAGCCCCCATTTTATAACGACCCTGTCCAAAATTCAAAAAAGTATCTTTCTAATAAGTTAGCCCTCACTCCAGGGACCCACATTTTAAGCTTCAGGTTTCTAGCCGAAGGGGTTTTTACCGGCCCCCAAGGTGAGGCTTTTTTTTTTTTTTGCCCCTCCCTATAGGAATTTACAAAAATTCCATCTTCGCGGCTATCTGCGATGGATGAGGAACATTCATACCAAATTTCAACTGCATTGCCTAAGCGGTTTGGGCAGGCCGTTAGTGGGGACATTTTTCCCTTTCAACCACCATTTTTACTATGTTCCTGTTCCAAAATAGAAAAATTACGTTGCCGGTGAATTAGTCCTACTCCAAGGAATACATATTTAAAATTTTAGGTTGGCCAAAAGGGATTGGGCAAGCCGGCAGGAGGAGACTTTTACCTTATTTCCCCTCCCGATAGGAATTTCAAAAATTCCGTCTAAGCGGACGCCTACACAGAAGGAGGAACTCACATACCGAGTTTCCTTTTGGGATATCCTGTAGGGAATTCCAAAAATACAAACTTAGTCGATGTCTACTACAGTGGAGGAACCTTTATACGAAATTTCGACTTCTTACCTCCAGTGGTTTGGGCAGGCACTTTTCCAATTTGTGAGACTGTTTATGGGGAGACTTTTCCCCTTTTTGCCCGTTCCGGTAGGAATTTCCAAAAATCCCATCTTAGCGCACGTCTATGCCGAATATCAAGAAACCTTGTTTTAGTGGAGATATCCGTGGGGGGAGGAAAAAAAGTAGTTTTTTTGAAATTATATATTATTTTAAATGGTACTTTTTGGAAAAACGAAATTTTTTGGAAAAAGATACTTTGTTTTTACAAAGTACTTTATTTGTACTTTTTTTGCAAAAGGTATTTTTTTTTAAAAAGTTGTTTTTTTTTGGAAAAATGTATGTTTTTTGGAAAAAGGTACTTTTTTTGGAAAAGGTACTTCTTTTGGAAAAGGAAAATTTTTTTAGAAAAAGGTACTTTTTTTTGGGAAAAGGTACTTTTTTTTGGAAAAGGTACTTTTTTTGAAAAAGGTATTTTTTTGAAAAAATGTATATTTTTTGGGAAAAGGAAAATTTTTTTAGAAAAAGGTACTTTTTTTGGGAAAAGGTACTCTTTTTTGGAAAAGGTACTTTTTTTGAATAAGTTATTTTTTTGGAAAAATGTATGTTTTTTGGGAAAAGGTACTTTTTTTTTTGGAAAAGGTACATTTTTTTAGAAAAAGGTACATTTTTTGGAAAAAGGTACTTTTTTTAAAAAAGGTACTTTTTTTGGAAAAAGGTACTTTTTTTGGAAAAAGGAATTTTTTTTGGAAAAAGGTCCTTTTTTTGGAAAAAGGTACTTTTTTTGGAAAAAGGTACTTTTTTTGGAAAAAGGTACTTTTTTTGGAAAAAGGTACTTTTTTCGGGAAAAGGTACTTTTTCTTGGAAAAAGGTACTTTTTTTGGAAAAAGGTACTTCTTTTGAAAAAAGGTACTTTTTTTGGAAAAAGGTACTTTTTTTGGAAAAAGGTACTTTTTTTGGAAAAAGGTACTTTTTTTGGAAAAAGGTACTTTTTTTGGAAAAAGGTACTTTTTTTTAGAAAAGGGTACTTTTTTTGGAAAAAGGTACTTTTTTTGGAAAAAGGTACTTTTTTTGGAAAAAGGTACTTTTTTTGGAAAAAGGTACTTTTTTTGGAAAAAGGTACTTTTTTTGGAAAAAGGTACTTTTTTTGGAAAAAGGTACTTTTTTTGGAAAAAGGTACTTTTTTTGGGAAAAGGTACTTTTTTTGGGAAAAGGTACTTTTTTGGAAAAAGGTACCTTTTTTGTCCCCTTTTTGCCCCTCCCGATAAGAATTTCCAAAAATGCCGTCTCAACGGACGTCTACACCGGTCGAGAACCTACATACCAAATTTCAACTTCATAGCTCCAGCAGTTTGAGCAGGCCGTCAAGGGGGAGACTTTTTCCCCGTTTTGCCCGTCCCTGTAAAAATTTCCAAAACTCCCGTCTTGGTGGATGTCTACGATAGTGGAGGAACCTTTATACCAAATTTCAACTTCTTACCTCCAGCGGTTTGGGCAGGCCGTCAAGGGGGGCCTTTTTCCCCTTTTTAACCCCCATTTTTACAACGTCCCTGTCCAAAATTCTAGAAAGTACTTTCCAGAAAAGTTAGCCCCTACTCCAAGGAACACATATCTTAAATTTCAGCTTTCTAGCCAAAGGGGTTTTGGCAGGCCGTCAAGGGGGACACTTTCCCCCTTTTTGCCCGTTCCGGTAGGAATTTCCAAAAATCCCGTCTTAGTGGACGTCTACCCCGAAAGAGGAACCTACATAACAAATTTCAACTTCCTAGCTTCAGCGGTTTGGGCTGGGCGATGTTGAGTGAGTCAGTCAGTCACGTTATTCTTTTATATATAGAGATAATAATAAATGAAATTCTTCATAGATTTTATGAAGCTCTTCAATGGAAAAATGATTTATTCACTGTAGGAGTGGTCTATTCATTTTATGAAAAGTTTCATTAATTTTATGAAATTTTAATAAATATTGACCTTAATGTAATTTGTTTCATAGATTCTAGGAAAACTTTCAATGGACGAGTTCCAGTGACAATTTTCATTGAAACTATAAAGAAATTCATTACTGAAGTGATGATAATTCTCTCAGTGTATAGCAATCTAACTCTTTTTTTAAGGAATGACAAAATAGTGATTTTAATCGTAAACGAAAAATAAAAACGGGAAAGCGATGGCAAAGCACTTTAACAGGTGGTACAAGTACTGGCAAAAAGTGCTTTCCCATTCCCAAAATGATAACATCATTAGACAAAAGGACCGGCTGTTCAAAAATAGCCGGAAAAGCACTGGAGAAACAAAATTTTTGAACGCTAGCAAAATGCTAGCAATACCAATACATAGGTGGGCTGAAAATATATTTTCCAAAATAAAATTTAAAAAAAGTTCATATTTATTTTTGTTGGTCCTGCCGTGATTTGAAACCAGGCCATCAGATTGGCAGACGATTGCTCTACCCACTGAGCTAATGAGACATATATATTTGATGGCTAAACACATAAATGAGTGATAATAGCTGGACAAATACTGGCTATGCTAAAATACTAGCACTGGCAAACTCTTTTTTGGAACTAATATGCCAGCGTGGGGAGAGGAAAAAAAAGTTGATCTTAAAGGAACGAAAAAAATTGATTTTATAGAACAGAAAAATTTTTAAATTAAAAAAAACCCATAAAAATTTTTTGCTTGCAACCGGATCTGAACTCGGAACCTCCTGACTACAAAATTTTTTTAACAAAGCGTCAGCATTTTTATAAAATCATTGCTCTACCAGTGAATTGGTATTTGTACCATTGGTAGCATTGGCTAGGTTACACCATTATTTGCCAGTGGTTTTTTTTTTTATAAACCACCAAAAGTTTTGTAAAACAAATACTGGAAAAACGCTTTTTGCAAACGCTGGCCAAGCGTCCCAAATGAGTGTTCTCCCAGTCATTTATTTTCAACACCGTGGTTACCCAGTGGTATGTCAGTGCTTGATTTTTTGTACCACTGACGATTTCTGATTGGGTGCGTTTAATCGCACAATTAAATTAGGATTCTTTCAAAACCGGATTTTTGTAAAAAGGACTGAAAAATACCAATGTATACTATAATGACAAATTATTTGTTATCTCTTGTATCCAAAATGAGTATCAAAAAGATGGGAGAACATCCACAAAAAAGACGGAGAAAAATATTTTTTTTTTATTTTCAGTAGCATTTTAATGGGAAATTTTTTTGAAAATATACAATTTCAGAAATATAGAGATCTCCCTCTTTCATGAAGCCCATATCAATATCAAAGAATGTGTAAAATTACTAAAAAAAGAGCTGTCAGGAGGCCATACTTTGAAAATTTCAGAGACAATTAAATATAGAGATAGGAAATGACAAATTACACTACTCACCGATAGTTGGCGCTGAGATTTAGGATTACCTGAGCAACTATTTAGTATCTATTTAGTATCAGCTGAGCTTATATTTCAAAAGCAAAAATTGTTGAAAACAGCGCAAAATTAAAAGGATTAAATGTGTTTGACTATTAAAATTTTTTAAAGTTTTTTGTTTGTTTTTATTTAAAATTTGAATAAAAAAAACGATGTTGTTATAACTTATTTTCTTGGTGATGCCATATCCCTGGAAAATTTAAAGTCATTTTAAAAGGAAATCTGATATCGTCATGAAAATTTTGATACCCAGTTTTACCATAAATACTCTCTTCTTTTACGTGTATTCCGCTTTTTTAAATTTTAAAACTTTGTGTTTATAAAAGTTGCCTAACTTACACTTAAAGTAATAGAAAAATCCGTCAAATGTGTTTCAAATAGATTTGACTAATTTTTAACAACTTTGAGATTAAAACACTGATTTTAGAAAAGCCTTAAGTTACCCAACAAACAATAAGTTCCGTTTACGTACCATTTTCGGTCCGTCGTAAACGGAATCCAACTCCGTTTACGCACCGTTTTCTGGATCCGTATTCGGACCAGAAAACGGAACATAAGGAACATCGAATCTAATTCGAATCCGTTGAAAGTCCGTCAATGACGGACCGTTTACGGACCGTTATATCGTGTAAAAAACGGACATGAGTCCGTTAAAAGTCCGTCAATGACGGACCGTTTACGGACCGTTATGTCGTGTAAAAAACGGACAAGTCCGTTTAGAGTCCGTCAATGACGGACCGCTATGTCGTGTAAAAAACGGAGTCACTCCGTTTCCGGTCCGTATCCATACCGATTTTTTAAACAAAAACGGACTTTATATCTACATAAATTCACCCTATTTTTTTAATTATTAGTAGTATTTTTTTTTTATTTGTTAATATTAACATTTATTATTTAAATATATACTATATTTACATCTGGTGCTGGTTACGTCTCTATCCAATGCATCAATAGTGGCCTATAATAGAATTCAATGACTTTTTTAAATAATTATAAAATATAATGCTCAAAAATATATATATTTTTATTTAACTGGTTTTGGTTTAGGAATTTTCCGTAGCAAATTTTGTATTTAAGCTTTTTCTTTCCAATCTTTTCATAGCTCAAAGAGATTTTTTTGCACCTTATCCAGGTCCACATTTAATTCAGCAAACCACCTTTTCATTGAATCTTTTTGTGCGATAACACAAGCAATTTGTAAGCAGGCAATAGCAACCTGTTATGGTGGATATAACAAACAAACATCTGTCTGGTGGTAATAATCTGCTGGCGTAGCTTTTATTGTTCACCCAAAACCTTGATGACATTGGCAAAGAATATGAATACTTTTTGATATTCTTCTTCGCTGAGCTACTGAAAATCATATTGACGTTCCGGTATTTAGTCTTGACGATCTAGAATGATCCATTGCGAATGAGAACTTTGCCAAAAATTACCAGCCATTTAGGATCGTTAAAATTATGAAAAATTTAAGCAAAAATCTTTTGCTTCTTGAACTTTTATTTTAAAAACAAACTAACACAGGTGAAGTCCGTATTTACCGGTACGAAAATGGATACACCAAAACGGAGTTAAAACGTATTGTGTTCGAAAATCCATTTATACCGTCCGTTAATGTTCTGTATACGTACAAGCGTTGACGGATACGTACATTACGGACAGTTAACGTGCCGCAAAAGCTGGATTCATGAATCCGTACGTGCCGGAGAGTCCGTAAAAATGTTTCTTGGGTACCTATCAAACAAAATGACCATTTATTACTCAGAAATAAGTTCCAGAAATAAAATTATTTTTTTTATTTATGCAAATATGGGGCATTTTAAAAATCGGGAGGGGAAGAAATACCTCATAATAGCAAAAATATAAAAATATTATATTCTAGTAATAAATTCTGTAAAAGTTAACAAATGGGTTCTTAAAAATTATTTGTAATAAATTTTAAAAATTTACACTTAAAACTACCTACGGGGAATGAGGAGTCAATTGCCCTACCTATCCCGTGACCGGTCAACCGAAGGCATATTACTAAATTAGTACAAATATGAACAAAAAAGAATGAATTAATTTTCTAAGTATTTTCTGATCCGTTATTTTCACTGTTGCTTTAAAAAAACTTGACCGATACCGAAATAAAAATCATAATTCGCGGTATATTTAAAAAAATTTTTTTTATTTATTTTTTACTCTTTTATTTATTTTGAACTTTATTTTTTTTATGATTTGCTTATTTTAGCTCTTATTTTAAATATTTATAATTTTTGAGTTTTGTATTTTCAACGATTTTTCAATGTTAAAGCTGTTTTAATTTTAACAATTGGTATTTAATTTAACTTTTATTTTTAATTTAAGGGGATTTGAGGTTATTTTCTAATATTTAATTGATTTTTTAATTTAATTATGGCCAACGCGAAAAACGAGCCAACTGCCATTAAAGGACATATCCCATGACCGGTCAATCGGGGGCATATTCAAGGCACTTCCGCTATATTTGTGTGTGTTTGCCATTTTTTTATTTTCCATTTTTTTTATTTGCTTGTAGTGTTTGTTTTTTCTTTTTTATTTGAACAGAAACGAAAAATATATTACTTTACCATCAGCCAGTCTTCATGCATAAGCAACATTATTTCAGACGGTAGAGCATTAACTTACAAGCAGAAGGTTCCCTGTGGGAAAAGGAACCGGTCCTGGGACCGGTACTTTTATATGAAAAGGACCGGTAACTTTAACATGGGCTTGTCCTAGGAGGGGGTCAATTGCCTCTTGTGGCGTGTCACAGGACCGGTGCAAAAAAAACCCGTCACAGGACTGAAGCAAAAGAACCTGTCACAGGACTGATACAAAATAACCTATCACAGGACTGGCGCAAATGAACCTGTCACGGGACTGATGCAGATGAACATGTCACAGAACTGACGAAAAAGAACCTGTCATACGACTGACACAAAAGAACCTGTCACAGGACTGACGGAAAAGAACGTATCGTAGGACTGATACAAAAGAATTTATCACAGGACTGGCGCAAATTAACCTGTCACAGGTCACAAATATTAAGATATTTTGATGCGAGCTATTTTTCAAAATTTCTCACATTAAAGTTTAAAGCAAAATAAAATGTTTGAATAAAATTCAAAAACTCTACAAATTTTATGTAAAGTTTAGTGATCGAAATAATATAAAAATAAAATTTAAAAAAATCTTAACCCGCTCGGGTCCGGCAGCATGTTAACATTCGACCTTTAATTCCCAATATCTCCGCCAGGGGATGCTACAAAGCTATACAAATAATAAAAATATTTCTTTGGCATAGATCTATAATTCCACGGAGTTTGGTCGGAAAATTCTCTGCCATTACAATTCATTCACGTAAGGGTTAATCGATCAAAATAAAAATCCAAATAATTGACAACTCTAATATTTGTACCACTGGTTTAGTCCCATTTGCACCTGTCTCGGGACAGGTACTTTCAGACCGGTACTCTTTTCGCCAGTCACAGGACCGGTACTTTCAGTCCAGTTGCGTTTTCACCGCTTACGGGACAGGTCACCGGGTAGTTACTTTCAGACCGGTCTTGTTTTCACAGGTCCATGCAGACCGGTCCTGCTTTCTCCCGTCACGATACGGGTCACAGGGCAGGTTCCTTCAGACTGGTCCTGTTTTCACCGGTCACGGGACAGGTACTCTCACTACAACTGACCCCTGTTTTCCCACAGGGTTGTGTTATCGAGCCCTACTTTGACGCGAAGTAGATTTTTTTAATTTTTTGTTTGAAAAGCTATTTTTAGATACACGATCTTACGTGTCACAAGGTGTCTAAACTGCGGCAATTGGCTACTAAGCCCAATAACTTAACACTAATCACTATTTTTGAAAAGTAATTATTGAATTTTGTTTGAAAGCAGCTCTTGTTTATTTAGAAACTTTTCTAATTTCTCGACTGTGGGAAATAAAATAAAAAACTATATTACCGACAAAACGTCGCACTGCAGTAAAACACTGCCGACTTTGCATTTATCTGGTTTAGGCTTAAGAGTGTCGAAGTGTTGTCGTATTAAGTCAAAACCACATAGTGAAAGTGCAAGTGAACAGTGGCAGTGTCGTCAAACTTTGTTCTTGAATCTCGCGAAAATATTTTTAATATTTAAAAAATATTTAATATTTTTAAAAATTTCTTATTTCGTTTTGTTTAAAAACAGCTCTTGTTTATTTAGAAAATTTTTAATTTCTCAGCAGTGACTAATAGAAAAACGAGTAAAAAGGTTAAAGTCGGGCATGCCGACTATACAATACCCTACACCAGTCTGGTGTATTGTTTGGATCCGAAATTCGAATGGGTTAAAATGGGGCTTGTGTCAAAATTTTCTATAATGTGAGTCAGCGCAAAATTGCATGGACAGACAGACAGACAGTCAGACGGACGGACAGACGGACATCGTTAAATCGAAATAAAAAAAAATTCTGAACCGATCGGTATACTATAAGGTGGGTCTACGACCAATATTTTTTTGCTGTTACAAACATCAGCACAAACTTATAATACCCTGACCACATAGTGGTGTAGGGTATAAATACAAACAACTGCTTCATCGACAAAACGTCACACTACGGTCGACACTACGTTTATCTGGTTTAGGCCTGGATTAGCCAGACGTAAACGAAAACGTATCTACTTATCTCTGCGTAGCTGAATTAATAAGTTAAATAAGAACAGAAGATATGTTGTGTTTTTGTTGCATTCTTATGCATTCAACATAGAGCAAACATAAATACACAACGAAAATCTGTTGTGAAAAAAACTCAAAAAACTTGTAGCGAAATTTGACTTTAGTTAATTTATTTGCTGAAAATTTATATATAGAAATTGTATAGTGTTTTTTTAATTATCATTTTCGTTGTCTGTACTACATTCAGGCAAGCTGCGACATCTATATATTGTCTATCTAGTTGTCGTCCACGCTCTAAATGCGGTTATCAGCACAAATTTTGTAGCAAAATAAATTAGTAAAACATTAGTTCAAAATTAGTTTAGTGCAAAAAAAAATATAACTTAAACTTTTGCTGAAAACGGAATTTCAGCAAAAAATAGCTGAAAACTAGTACACTTGATATACAAGACGTTTTACTAATTTTTTTACTAACTTATTTTTTTGAGTGTACCCTCACAACAAATAACTACCCAGTCAGAAATCGCCAGTGGTACAAAAAATCAAGCACTGGGTAACCACGGTGTTAAAAATAAATGACTGGTAGAACACTCATTTGGGAAGCTTTGCCAGCGTTTGCAAAAAGCGTCTTACCAGTATTTGTTTTACAAAAATTTCGGTAGTTTATAAAAAAAACCACTGGCAAAGAATTGGCTTAGAGTGATATCCCAAGGTTTGCAACCAGTGATTATCCAGTGCTACCTAGCCAATGCTACCAGGCGTACAAAAATCAATTCACTGGTAGACCAATGATTTTATAAAAATGCTGACGCATCGTTAAAAAATGTTTGTAGTCAGGACGTTCCGAGTTCAAATCTGGTTGCAAGCAAAAAAAATTTTTTGGATTTTTTTTAATTTAAAATTTTTTTTGTTTTATAAAATCAATTTTTTTGTTTGTGGGAAAGCTCCTTCAAGACCAACTTTTTTTTGCAATCCCAACACTGGCATACTAGTTACAAAAAATTTTTTGCCAGTACTAGCATTTTGGAACAGCCAGTAGTTGTCCAGCTATTATTACTCATTTATGTGTTTAGCCATCAAATATTATATGTCTCGTTGGTTCAGTGGGTAGAGCAATCGTCTGCCACTCTGACGGCCTAGGTTCAAATAACGGCAGGACCAAAAAAAATACATATGAACTTTTTTTAAATTTTATTTTAGAAAATATATTTCCAGACCACCTATTTATTGGTTTTGCCAGCGTTTTGCCAACGTTTAAAATTTTTGTTTCTCCAGTGTTTTCCGTCGCTTTTTGAACAGCCGGTCCTTTTGTCTAATGATGTTATCATTTTGGGAATGGGAAAGCACTTTTTGCCAGTACTTGTACCACCTGTTAAAGTGCTTTGCCACCGTCTTCCCGTTTGTGTTTTTCTGACTGGGTAGTTATTTCACAACGAAGTAAAGAAAATTACAAATTGTGAATTTTCTTCCATTCATCGCTTAAACGCTATTAAAACCGATTGAAATAATTAAATTGTGAAAAGTGTAGATAATATTAAAACTATTGGATCCATCTGAATAAGAAATTTTGGCATTTCTAAATATTCATTTCGGGGTTATTTGTTAGTGGTGCGGGGAATATTTTATTGTAACAGGAAAGCTTGCTTTGTTGTTTTGGTGTATCACGGAGGAGATCATTGGAGTATTCTTTAATCTTCGAATAGAAATTTATAGACTTTTTAAAGAAAAATAGTTAAAAAAAACAGATTTTTCAACCTTGCAATGCACTAGGTCTTAAAAACCCGCTTACTTAGGGATGTTTTCAAACTAAAAATACTAGAACTGTGGAATGACCCATATACTTTCGGATAAGAGCTGAATCTAGAATACCAACGGAATTTTATTATTTTTTCCAGAAAATTGATAGTATCAAACAGTTTTTGATCTCAAAAGAGCAGAATGAACAAAATTCGTGGACGCCAAATGGGATTTTTGATATTAATTAAATTCAGGTCGACTTACCTAACCTTAAATTATTTTACTTAATTTTTTACTCAAATGTTTTTAACTCTGAAATCCATTTTTCTGAAAGTGCGTCTATACCCAATAAGCACAAAGGTTTTAAAAATTCAAGTGCTTTAAATTTTGCTTGAAGTAAAGTATATTTCAAATTCTAGCACTTGTTTTTTTAACAAAAATATTTCAAACTTGAATTTTTGTTTCCCTTTTGCTGGAGTATGCTATTGAAATAAAATGTAATAAAAGTTGAATTCAAGCCTTGAAACTTCAACTTGAATTCCAGTGAAAATGTTTATAGGGTAGTTATGCAACACCCCAGCAAAAAAAAACGGAAGTAGTACTTTACTACTTCTTTCACTGCTTCACAAGTATCCGTTAGTATACTTTTACTGTTTTTTAGAAGTGAATCTTAACAACTTTAAAAAAATCACTTCTTTCATTGCTTCCAAAGTATCTGTCAGTATATTTTTACTGCTTTTTTTAGAATTACTTCTGAACAACATCCAAAAATCACTTAAGTATTGCTTCTAAAGAGTAATTGCTCTAAAAGTGATCTTGAAAGGTCATTTTGGTATCATTTGGCATTTCCAAACAGAGGGTCGCGGGTTCGATTATCGGCGGGACCAATAATTTTTTTATTTTTTATTTTTATGGTAATAAATATTCCCTCATTCATCTTAAAACACATTGACACGGTGCAAAAATATAATTTAAATAATATACATTTAAATTTAACGGTTCGTTGTAATTCAAACATCTGAAGTTATCATACACAGAGTTGAATAGAATCAGCTGAGATATCTTAAGAATTAAGGTTCAAAGCAAAATAGAGTAATAATAACAAGGGATAAAAATAGCATTGTTAAATTTTGTTGATGTTAGTCTAAGTTGAGTTGTTGATACGAAATTCGATTTTCTTTCAGCGGTCACATAAGTAGACCATAAATATTTATGGTAGACATTAAAATATTAGCCCACACAAGACGAAATACACTGATGATGGCTTTGTAGCGAAAGCCGAAAATACGTATTCTGCATTGCTGGTCTTATCGAATTCTTTCAAAATTATTTTTATTCTTTGTAATTTACTTGTAAAAATTGTATCATCTTTCTTTGATTTGAAAATAATTTAAACAGAAAGTGGTATTAATTTATGATCTAGAGTCAAACTAAAAAGAACCTTCATTTACTTGAAAATAAGAGATCAACTAAATATTCCCCCATTCATCGTAATATATAACTTAATTTGATCCATATACCATTTCATCCGAAAAATGGCCCGATATAATTGTGTCAGTTGGTTATCACTTTTTTTTTTAATTGTATCAGTTTAGATCTTAACTGATTAGATTATATAGTAATCAGATGAAATTTTATGTGATTTTTGACCTGATACAATTTTATCGGTTTATGTCGCATGGTATTAGTTTCGATCCAAATAGATACATTTTTATACAAACTTATATATTTATATCTTAGTTTTGACCTGATGCAATTATATCTGCTTTAAAACTTTAATACAATTATATGAGGCAAATGTCGGATACAAATATATTTTATTTTTATAAAATTTTACCAACTACGATCTAAACAGATACCATTACATATAAACCGGTAAAATTGTATCAGGTCAAAAATCGGATATAATTACATCTCATTAATGTATAATTTTATTAGTTGAGATCTAAACTGATAAAATTAGTTAAAAAACTGATAAACAACTGATACAATTACATCGGGCCATTTTTCGGATGAAACTGTATATTTATACAGATATAACTTAATCGCATTTTATACGACTATATGTAACTGTTTTTACTCGGGTTATTAATTTTTTTTAATATTTATAATTAATTTGTTTAAAATCAATATTGTTTTAACTTTTCAATTTCTAAAAATATATATATAAAAGATGATGAGAAATTGCTCTTTATGTACCTGTGAATATAGGCTGAAAACAATATTTAATTAGAGTGCACCTTTTACACTTGTTCAATAAGTACTTTTATTAAAGAGAATAAAGCACAATTTATTCAAGAGAATAAAGCAAAATTGTAAAATAAAAATATATATTTTTTTTGCGAAGATTTTTTTTTTAATTTTAAATTGGTGAAAAAGAGCTTCATTTGCACTCGTTCAAAAAGTACTGAAAAAATGTTGAAGTGGAAGTACTCCTCTTCTATGACAACTCAATGTTAAAATCATTAGTGTTAATGTTAAAAAAGAAGTACACCTAGATCATCAATTGTAGTGCTTTTTCTACTGATTCGGCATCTCTTATTTTCTGGGACTAGTAAAAATAAATATGGCGATTTAAATTAATCTACGTTAAAAAAAATTATTTCATTTTTTTTTTGAAAATATATTTTTAGAACCTCACATATCAGCCATTTTATAAGACCGGTTATAGTTATGAAACGGAGTGTACACTAACTTAATGCATTCATATGGTACATATAGTATTCATGGACGCCGGGAAAGATTGTTGCACAGTGTAATTCGTTTAATTATAATTCTGTTATTGCAATTACGAATGTAATTTTAATGAATTAAATGAAATATGATACTAATACCAAGAAGGATATAATATTAGGAGATGCAATATATATCGAAACGGACATCGGATAAAACAAAAGCGAAAATGATGATATGGTCATACACAAATATAACGCACTTTTCGCTGAAAAAAATAAAAGTGGAAAGGAAAAAGGTTAAAAAATATTGACAATACCAGAAAATAAAATAAGGCAATAATTTATGAAATATATAAAATTAAAACTTTTTAGGAATGAAATTTTTACATTAATTTTTACTTCATTTTTATTTCCGAAATTTTCGTATTTTTTGTTATCTTTTTTCTTAACTAAAATATATTTTTTTTATATTTTATTGTCATTTTTAGTTTCTGACAATTTACTTTCATTATTTCGGCATTTTTCGTTCGAATGTGTGATACGTCTATAATTACTCTTTGCGATGTCCCTTGTTATTTTCGATGTGCGGCCCGATATTAGGAGTCCCGATGTGGTACTCCTAATATTATACTCTTCTTGGTAATCCCAGCTAGCAACATCTGTCTTTTGTTTATAGTTATTTAAAATATCGCACACCATATTGTTTCAAATTCTTTTCATAATGTTTTCGTTTTATCGAAATAATTATACATATTTAAGTATGTTTGTATTTTTGAAATATAAATATTTTATTTATATTTATTTATCTGAATTTTTGTACAATATATTTATGTTACGAATAAATTATTTTGAGCAAACAATGCAACTAAATAATATACTGACGGTAACACAGAAATTGCATTAAATACAATTTAAGCGGGGGCATTAAGTATTTCAAAATATACTTAATTCCTCTGGAAATGTGTGTGCATATTCAGATTTTACACAATAACTACAGTTTGTACTATAACTAATCTTTATTAAAGATTTTTCATTAAAAGGAAATTTAAGTGGGTGACCTTTTTCCTTTTTCCCCTCCACTACATTCCAAGTTTCAAATTACTACCTATAAATAATTTCAAGTTGAAAACAAGTCCAATGCCAGCCCTGTTTTCCAGTTTCAAGGCTTGAATACAACTTTAATTACATTTTATTTCAATAGCATACTCCAGCAAAAGGGAAACAAAAATTCAAGTTTGAAATATTTTTTTTAAATATACAAATGCTAGAATTTGAAATATACTTTATTCAAGCTAAATTTAAAGCACTTGAATTTTTAAAACTTATGTGCTTATTGGGTAGCTTTAGTGGTTTCAGAAACTTAAAAATAACTTCAGTGAGTCAGCCTGTACAGCAGGAATCATATATTTTATATGTCTAATTTCTATTTGAATGTTTTTCAACAGGACGCTAAAGGAGAGGTTTTTTCCACTTTTTATCCCTGCCTGTATTTGTTTTTTTTTCCAAAATTCCATCTTAGAAAATATCTAAGTCAAAGGAAGAGCCTAAAAGTAAAATTTCAAGGTCCTAATTTCAGCGGTTGAAGCAGTATTATTAATAGGGCCATTTTCAATATACTTTTTGCAATATTCTTCTCCACATTCCCAAATATCGTTTTTTCAGTGAAGTAGCACATCTCTTGTAGAAAAATATTTTAAATTTTAGATGTAAAGTTAAAAGCGTTTGGGCATAACTTTAAGTGTAAATAAATTCCACTTGCTTCTCCCCGTGAAAATTTACAAAAATTCCTTGTCAAATTTCAAATACGCCAAATATTTCCTTTAAAACAGCTTTAGAATTAAAAAGAAATAACAAATTTAAGAGAAATTTCGAGCACACTAAGCTTAAGTATACGTTAAAGGTCGAAAAGGAAGGTGGGGGCTAAATAAGCTTTTTTTAAAGCTTATTAATAATAAAAACGATTATATGTGAAATGGGTTTCGATTGAAATGGATTTGAATGGCGTACCTTCTCCTAATGCACAATACGGTGGGTCGAATAGCGCGGATCGATTTGTGCTTTTCATCTGAAAATCTTAAATTTTTTTTTTCGTTCTCCTTTACTAACGGTTCCTCTTTAACCCATTTCTTAAAAATATGACTTTAAAGTCACATCCACTTGTAACAGCCCGTAACTTTTGATAGGAGGGCGATATTAGAATGGAATAGAAAGCATGTGATACTTTGAGACCGTGACAATAAGCGGTATTTAAAAGATTACAAAAATGTGACTTCCAAGGTTGCCGTATAATGATTTAAGAAAAAATATTTTTGACTTTTGTAAGAGCACTAAAATATCAGGAAGAGCGGCGTAATAAAAATGATATGTTGATTTCTATAAAGACATGCAAAAAATATTTAAGGGAAGAAAAATTCTGAGTTCAGTTCGCACTTTGAAAAATTAATTGACTGATCTTATCAAGGGTTATTTGTATTTGTGAAATTGTAAGTATATAGAAACTTAATCGGTTTTTTTTTTTAGTTAAGTGTTTGTAACCGTTAATATTAGAATTAATTACTAAAGAATTCTTTACTAGAGCTGATTTATAGGAAGAAGAAGAAAATATTTTTATTGAAAAATTTAACAGACACAAGGGAATCACCAGACTGCCGCAGTTTCGTCTCACACAAAGACTCGTCAGTGGTTAGTTTATGTGTCAACTGATCAAATTATTTTTTAATTGTTAATTTGTCTCTATATGGATCCCCGGTAATACACAAAAAGTTTTTCATATAGAGACAAATTAACAATTAAAAAAATACTTTGATCAGTTGACACATAAATTAATACGTTTTTATTTGTTATATAAAAAATACTTTTTTTTTCTCAATTGCTCTTAAATATTGCAAAAGGAATAATTTAAATTTCTTACAGTTTTTTTTAACAGAAATTTGTACTATCAAAATTTTGAAAAAATTAAATTGTATTATTCATATCATGATGGATATTTATTTCAGTTTACAAGTCCTCGATATTAATATAGCTGTAGGAAAAAAACTTATACGAAATATCCCATATTTGAAAAGATAAAAAACAAATAAATACACAGTACAACAAAATAAGAAAAATTTGATGCATCGGGATTGCGGTACATCATTTCTAATAGACTTTGGGACGCAGATCACGAATATGGCCCAAGAATTTTGAAGTTAGCTATAGTTTAAGAAATATTTGCAAAAACGTTTTTGTAGGAAAATTAAATTTTTCAATAAACCTTTTGCAAATAAATATAAAATTGAAAGTAATAACTCCATTTTTTGGAACATTTTAAAATGATGAAATATGCCCTTTAATTTGATATATTGCACGTTTTGACAGCTGCGATAATATTCCCTATATGTGACGCGCAAAATAGAAAGGGACCTAAGGGTAAAAAAAGGGTAAAAAAGGGCATGGGATCGGTCTCATTCGATGCTCAGATGTTGTCCACATCAAAAAAAAAAACAAATATTGATTTTTTTACCCTTAGGTCCCTTTCTCTATGCGCTGTCACATATATGCATTTAAAATTGAAATTTCTCTTTTTTCACGATTTCGTTAATAAATAATAAGCGATGAAAGGAATATCCAATATTTCAATTTGTACCTTTAGTATACATCTCATGTTACTTAATTTATCAAAAAAAAATCTCATTTTCTGTTTTATTTTTAAGTTAATATTGAGTAAACCTGAAAACGACTGACTTTTTTAATACCTAAATATTAAGGAGTCTGTGACAAATCTTAAAATATAAAACCCAGATAAAACCACTCAGAAATATAAAACATATAAAGGGTTTTTAACAGGGACGCTACAAAAGTAGAAAGACATGGACAGCAAACGACGCCATATTTCTTGTCGCTCTTTTGACATTTCTCTTCAGTAAGGTTTGCCATTTCATGATGGAAAGATATACGAGCCAACAACGAGTCGAAATTATTAAAATTTACTACCGAAATTCGGAGTCAGTGGACTCAACTTTAAGAGCGCATCCAATGTATGGTCGTCATAATCGTCCTAGCAGATCAACAATTGAGCGTCTAGTGGAAAAATTTGAATTCACAGGCACAGTACAAAATGTTCCCGTACCAGTGAGACAAAGAAGTGCCCGTAGTGTCGAGAATATTGCTGCCGCTGAGGCTTCAGTTGAAGAAAGCCCAAATGTGTCTCTCACACGTCGTTCTCAAGCGTTGGGCATCTCTGTGACGTCGTTGTGGCGAATTTTGCGAAAATATCTTGGCCTACATCCTTACAAGATAAAATTGACGCAAGAACTGAAGCCGCTTGACCACCAGAAGCGTCGTATGTTCGTGAATTGGGCTGAGCAACAACTTGAAAATGATTCGGCTTTTCATCGAAAAATCATCTTCAGTGATGAGGCTCATTTCTGGCTGAATGGCTTCGTCAATAAACAAAATATGCGTTATTGGTCAGACAGCAATCCACACGTACTCCATGAGTCATCATTGCATCCCGAAAAAATTACGGTTTGGTGCGGTTTATGGGCCGGAGGCGTCATTGGGCCGTACTTCTTCCGTGATGATCAAGACCGGCACGTTACTTTGAATGGGAATCGCTACCGTTCAATGATAACCGAATATTTTTGGCCCCAATTGGATGATTGGACTTGGAGGACATGTGGTTCCAATAGGACGGCGCTACAAGCCACACAGCGAATGTCACAATCAATTTATTGCAAACCAAGTTTGGAGAACGTGTTATCTCACGAAATGTTCCAGTCGATTAGCCGCCTCGGTCGTGCGATATGACGCCGTTGGACTATTTCCTGTGGGGCTACGTCAAATCTATGGTCTATGTCAACAAGCGAGCGACGATTGATGAACTTCGTACGAATATCGAACGTGAAATTGCAGCAGTATCGGCCGATTTATGCTTGAAAACTGTCGAAAATTGGGTTCAGCGTCTGGACTTCTGCAAGCGTGCCCGTGGTGGCCATGCAAAAGAGATCGATTTCCATACATAATGGCATCGAACGTACTTTCACAGGAATAAAGAATTTCATTAATATTCAAAACCGGTTTTGTTTTATTTAAAAAAAAACTTTTGTAGCGCTCTTATTGAAAAACCCTTTATTTTCAAATCAAGTTCAACAAAGTTTTAGTAAATTAAAGTACAAATTTCGAAAAAATAACGATTTTAGAAAATGTACTTTATTTCCTTTTGCCATAAGTAGTAAATTCATATAAAATTTATTTTAAATAAAAAAGATAAATAAGTAATAAAAATAAATAATAAAAATAATAAAAAAAATATGTTTTCAAATAAAGTATTAGAAAATAAAGGCGCCAAAATTGGAAAAATTAGAAAAAAAATTTTAATTTGAAATGTTTTGGATAATACTTTCACTTGGGTTTGTTAAAAGTATAAACATGTATATATATTTGGAAAGTCTAACTATTCACCTTTTTGAAACAGTTCGAAAATTGAAAATCGGTTCAAAAGTGATTTAGTTAAAAATATTTTGGTCCGTGAAGTTTTGAAAAAACGTTTTTTGCCGATAACTTCAGATTTTGAGGGTATATTCAAAATTCTGAAAATTGAAAAGATATTTACTCAACCAGGCCTACAACTTACACTATGTCATTTTACAAGTATATTTTTACTGTAGCACCGTGTTATCCGTGGTTTAGTCAGGTATATGAATAAATAAGAAATTTTAACAAAAAAACTGGCTTTTTACTAAAAGTTAAATTTGCAAATATTTCAAAAACTAGAGCTAATTTTGAAATTTGCTGTTCACATTCGTGATATTCATTCTAAAGTCTATCAGAATTGATATGTCGCATGCCCGATGCATTTTTAGTGTTGTACTGTGATATATATTAAAATTTTGGTTGCCCCATTACATGTTTAATAAATAAAGACTATTATATAATTTGTGATTGATTACATTTATTGCTCTAGTTGGTTTTAAAATAAAAAAAATCTCTACAGTTTTCTACAAGCTACTCATTTTGTTCTATATAAAATTGGCCCTCAATATTTTATTAGTTTATTTAACGGATGTTTATAATACTCTTATGGTAGTATTTAAAATTTAAAAATAAAAGACTGTCTCAAAACTGTCAATATTTAAATGGAAAATCAATAAATTTAATCTTATTAGCAAACTTAATATAACAATAATAATGTTGTTCATAAGTTCAACATAATGTCTGAAAAACTAATAACGTAAAAAATTTTTAAACAGTTTATTAATGCGTAAAAATGTTAACAAATGTTTGAGTGATATAACTATTAAAAAGTTTCTAGGAAATAAATTTATAAATATGAATAAAATGTTATTTTATTTAAACTTTTATTTAAATATATTATTTCTCCTGTATAATATGTTGTTCTATTGAAAATTGCTATATTTTGATTTAGAATTATATCGATAACTATTTCCTAGTCTCTACATTCAAATAATTTATATATTTTTGTAACACTTAACTATATTTTCAGGTATTTAAAAGTTTCTTATAATTTGTATATGTAGCAAGTGGGTATGAACTTTCCTTCATTTTATATAATTAATTAAAATCTAAAATTAAATTTTTGGTTTTTCTATTAAAGTCTACTTTATACTTAGTAATTGATGTGTATGTTAACATTTTATTTTTTAAATTATTTTTCTAGTTGGTGCATTGTTGTTTTTTTTTTGTTAAACTATTATTTTCTTAAAAAAATAATTTTTTTGTTCTTTTTTTTTTTTTTTTTTTTTTTTTGTTAAAAAATAAAACTTGTTAAGTAATTGAAAAAGTAATGAAAAAATGTTGTTAATTCAATTAAGAAAGAAAGAAGGAAAAAATGCTGTGTAATTTTTTGTTTGCTTTCATTTTCTTAATTACTTTCAAAGATAATTTGGTCTGGAGACACAACAGAGTAAACTCATATTTTTGCATATATAATTATGGCGTCCTTTATTTGCCCAAGGAGCATTGTTATCTAGTGCAGTGTGGCGCTCTGTAATAAATAAAAAAAAAATTGATTAACTTTCAGAAAATACTCTAGAGCTTGGGAAATTTTTTTCAACAACATTTTTGTTATTAAAATGTATTAAATATAAAAACCTAAAGCATGAATTAGTGTAATCTAACCAAACCTAGAAAGTAACCCATAAATTTAATTTCCTTTTAAAATGTTTCTTATTTTCATACTTTCCTAAATTATTTATTTAACAAAAAAATTCTTCTGTCAACAAAATGTAATTTAAAATTTATTCACAAAAGTCTAAAAAAAACCTAAAACATTGCATTGCTAAGCACAAACCTAAACTTACCCAGATACGTTTCATGTTGTGGCATGAATTCTTGCATTTCCGACAGCATCACTGCTATATCCTGTGAGTCTTTTGTAATACTACATAATTCTTCTTGATTAAAATCTGGCGTTATTTGTTTACATAGTAAAATTTGACTTATAACATTGCCCAAATTTGAGGGACCAGCTCGATTTTCTGCAAATGTAAGAAAAGTACAAATTAATCAATAGAAATTGACGGAAGGATTTTAGAAGTAATTTATTAATTTTTATTAAATAAAAAGGGATTTTTTATATGTGATACACTTTTTCTTTAAGTGACAACTTAACTATCAAGTTTCGGTTTGAAGATATGAATTACCAAAAAAGGGATATAAAGCAGCATGTTTCCATATTCTTTTTTAATCGTTATACTTGCTCAGAAAATATAAGCGGGCAAAGCCCGCAACGTGTTTAGAGTTCCTTAAAGCCTATTTAAATAAAATTTTTGTGTAGATAGATCTGGCAATTCAAGTGAATTTAGAAATTCTATTGGGAAGTTAACTGCCTCGATTTGTTTCACCTATTTTTCAATAGGTAGCTTAAACCCGATACTTCGTTATTACACTCACAATATTTTATCCTTAAAAACAACCTAAAATACATATTAAATTAATTGAAAACACAATTAAAAAAAGGACTATTGATTTTTCATTATATTCAAACCATTTTGCTATTTATTTTCAAACAATGATTAAACAATCCATAAAAGAATTAAAAATATACGAAAAGCCTACTGACAAAACGATTTTGAGGTTTATTTTTCATACTTGAAAAAAAATTGTTTTGTTTAATTCTCCAAACACTACACCATACCAAAACACACACGTTCATATTTTTATTGGCTATGTTTGTGTGTATGAGTAAAGAATTTCTCGTAATTTGCATTGAGATAATTTTGTATATAAACAAACTATTTTAACAAAAAAGAAAACCGAAAATATTTTAATTTTTTGTTTTAAAACAGAAACCAACGAAATTGTTTAAATTATTTTTCTCTAAAAATAGAAATCTAAAAATAGAATATTTGACCGAAAATAACAACTCCTACAGACGATACATATTTTTTTCTAGTTTGTTTTTTATTGATTGATAAAAAAGTTAAACAATATATTTCAATGTATTTTAGTTGATTCTTCAATTGAAAATAAACTTTACTTATTACTTTTTAAATAAACCTCAATCGGTTACGGAAAATATATTTTCAGTGTATTTTTTTTTTTTTTTTGCTAAAATGTTTGCTAATAGACTAGTATTTTGCATCAATATTATTCATTTTCGGAATGAAGTCGCTGTATAAATTTCTAATTAAATTTTTGCACCATAAAACCTTTTTCGCATTCCGCCGTTAATATCCATATCTCATACCAAAATTTGGTAATTAGTTTGCAAAAAAATTGCTAAAAAATATTAGCAAAAAAGAAAAATTATTGCATCAATTGTGGTTGGTGTCAAAGTGGTTAGTGTGCAAAAAAAAATCGCGAAAATGGAAAATTTTTGCATCAACATATTTGCAGAATGTAAATCGCTGACTGAGTTTTTTAAATAATTTTTTGTATCATAAAGCTTTTATTGACGTCCCGCCTTTATTTTGCAATGTTTTAAGTGCGGATTTTTTAAATTCATAATCTAGGGACTATGATACCGAATATCTCATATCAAAGTGTCCAAAAAAAAAAAATCGCGAAAAATTTTTTCCGAAAAGAAAATTTTTTCCATCATGTATTCGTTTGCAGAATGTAAATTGCTGATTAGTTTAATTAATTGCATTTGGTCTATATTTGAGAGAAAACAACACTTTACATAACAATTTATCCAATAATTTGTTTATCAAATGCAGTTTATTGAGTATTATTTTTAAAAGTTGCAATATTGATAAACCTTGTATTTGAAATAAATACGAAGGGTTGTTGTTTTTAACTCTTATTTCAAACAAACCAGTTTGTTAAATTTTGTATCGTATATTTTTTTGTATGTTGTGTATCTCGTTAAGAGGTGAGTCATGGCCTGTGTAGAGAGTTGCCGGTTCGATTCTCCATCATGACATACAGAAAATGTTTGCTATATTTAATTTTTTAAATTTTAGTAAAAAATTAGAAATACTTTGATCATTTGGCAAAAAAACTAACCACTTGCGAGTATTTGGGTGAGACGAAGCTGCTGCAGTCTGGTGATTCTCTTGTGTCTGTTAAATTTTTCAATAAATTTTTCTTTTTTTTTATGTTAAATTAACTTTTGAAATAAAGCTCTTTAGCAATTAGTTCTAATATTAAATACTAATATTAAAAAAAAAACGTTTGGAGGTGGAAAAAAGTCAAATACAACTTAAAGTAAATTGAATTCAAGTGCCAAAAACTAAAAATAACAAAAACAATAAAACATAAAATTTAAAGATAAAAAAATAAACAATCGATAATAAAATAAATATGTAATAGTTTGTTTGCGATTACACAATAATTATAATAGATTCGTGCTTACAACCGAATTTATTGCCAATCGAAGGATTCGCTTGTGACAACAAAATTTGTTTTCTCTGTGTATTTGATTAAAATTTTATAAACAGTTTTATAAACAAAAATATTAGTATTTTTTTATAGCTACAAGGCATAATTTTATATTAACTTAATTATTCATAAATCTTAAATTTATTTTTAAATCTATATTTTTCAGTTTATCCTTGCAAGAAATTATTGTTATATACAACAAACATAAAACTTTAAGATTATTTGTTGAAAATAATAACAAAAATAATTTTAAAAAACTTTCATAATTTCCTCAAACAAATATATAAATGTCATTCATAGCACTTGTGGTTTAAGGGGGAAAACAAAAAGAATATGATGATGACATAAAAATAGCAAGTAAAACATTACCATCATAATTCTCATCTTACATAAAAAACTAAATTTATCTAGTCTCTTAATACGATCACAAGTATTTTTCATTGTTAAAACAATACTTTTAAACTTTTTCTTCATCTTTTTGGTGCTTGCAATATACTCGCACTCGTAGTATAATACTTGATGATGATTGTGAGTTTTAAATTGTTGCCATAAGCAATAATTGTTTCATCATATACACTCATACCCACGCATGTGCTTTTATGAAATTTTACTTGCACTTATATACTTATACAATTACAAGTGTTGCCTTTGTATTTTTATTGCGAATTTCGCTCGTAACCAAACAAATGAAGAAAGAGCTTCTATATTTTATCTACTCTTTGAATTAAATGTTTTTTAAAGTTGAATACTTAAAAGGAATTTATTCTTTGATTTATATAAACAAATAACTGAAAAAAAATCACGCACATGATTATTAAGATAATTACACACAAAATGTGTAAGATTCCATTAAAAATTCATAAAAAATGTTCAAAAATAATGTGTAATTTTACCATTTTTTTTGCGTAAATTTACTAAAAAAAAATACGTAATACCTCCCAAAAATAAAAGAATAAAATAATTTTTAAAATATTTTATTATAGAGATCCAAAATCAAGCTAACAAACTAAGAACAATTCTCTAGTATAAACATTAAAGTTGTTCACAAGGGGTGTACTATTTGTTGTATCGTTGTATCGTTAAAAAAAACAGATTTGTTAAAATTTAAATTGAAAAAATACAACATTTGAGAGTAGCACGATACAACATTTTTACATATGTTTAAGGTTTGTTTCTTTTTCGAATTTTATATAAATATTCCATAAAAATTTAAGAATTTATAAAAATTTTAAGTAGGTATAAATTTAGCTTCTTAAAAACAGGGCTATTGCATCACCAAAAAAATAAGTTATAACAACACCTTTATATAATATACATATAACAAAAGCTTTGTTCAGTAAACTCACACTTTTCATTTTTATTCAAAATTTAAATAAAAACAAATAGAAAAGTTTAAAAAAAAGTAAAGAAAATAAAATTTTATTAATCAAACATATTTAGCGCGTGTTTCCTTTTAATTTTGTGCTGTTTTCAACAATTTTTTCTTTTGAAATATAAGCTGAGCTGATACTAAATGGATACTAAATAGCTGCTCAGGTAATGCTAAATTTCAGCGCCCCCTACCTGTGAGTAGTGTAATTTTTGATTTCCTATCTCTATAATTGATGGCAGTGTTGCCACTTTTTCAATAATTATTCAAAAACGGGACTGTTTACACATTCGTTGGATAAGTTTTGAATAATGACTTTTTTGTGTAGTTGTAGTTGTGTAATTTCACTTTTTGCAGAAATTTCCGAAAATTTTTAAAAGTTTCGTAAATTTTTGAAAGTTAATAAAAATTAGTCGTTATATAGACGAAACGAGATTGTCTGTGAACCATTTACCACAAATCTCCAGTTCCTGGTGAATGATTTTGTAAATTTTTTCAACACTAAACCGAGTTTAGAAGAAAGCAAAAATCGTGCTTTGTATTTTTTTGTTTTGTTTAAAGCTCCGTCTTTTGTTTACTTTTTTCGAAAATAATTATCAAGCTTCTTTAAAAAATTCTCTTCGTCTGCAAGCCCATATAAAAATGCAGCGAAAGAGTGGGAAAATTTGGGTTTGTTATGAATGTTGCTTTCTAATCTGTGAAAATTTTTTGGCTGTAGTTAACATGACACTGGGCCTTGACCAGACGAAAATTTTGTGAACGCAGCAAGGTGGAGCAGAATCAAAATATTTCAGAATTCGGTAAATCCAACATGTTGCAGACTACAACAGAATCGTATCAAATTTTTGAAAAAAATATCGGTAATTTTTTTTCGAAATTGTTATATTTTTATTTATGGTTAAAATTTGAGGGGTATGAGAGAGAATAATTAGCAAGTAGGTTATACTTTTACATGCAACGCATCTGAATGAAGTACCCTTTCTGAAAAATCATAAATACTTTTTTCTGAAAGAAGTTTTTAATGTGGATAAAATATCATTTTATTAATATTCAAATTTAAAAGCACGCCGTTTTAAGCCTGAAAAAGATATTGAACTGAAATTTCCTTTAGTTAATAGACTAATTTGTTATATTTTTCAGGGAAATTGGCTTGGATTTGCTTTTGCAGAAGGCAAAAACTCAGACCAATGCAAAATTTTAGTTTTAAAATGCAAATAACTTTTGCTTCAATGTGCAATGACAAAATGCTAAGTCTTTAAAAATCGGTTTATAAAAAGAAAAAATTCAAAACTTTGGTAAGAAATGACGAAATTTTTTCAAAAACAATTTTATTCTTCCCCACTGTGCTCAGGAGAGTTTATTTTTAAATTATATAAGAAATTATAATTTTTTGTGTAATTTCATACGGTTTTGGATAATTTTTGACCTACAGCTGTGTAATTTTTTCTTTTACTGGTGGCAATACTGATTGATAGTCTCTGCTTAAAAATTAAGTAGTTATAAAAATGCTGCCAAGTCTTGAAAATTCTTGGATCTTTCAAATGTAAACAAAAATATTTGTCATAGAATTTTTTAGAATTTTAGTACTTTAAAATTGATAAAATATTAAAAACAACAAATTCTAATAAAACAATTATGTGGTTGTTAGTAAAGGGAGAGCATGCCACTCAAGGTTATTGCTCTATTTGGCGTTCCGGGCAAGCCCACGAAAACAGATTTCGTCCAAAGGCAGCCCCAAATGTTTAAATTTTATTTATTTACAAAAAATAAAAACAATTAACGTAAGTACGGATAGTCGTTTTTTTACAAGAATTTATAGATATAGATATAAAATTCGAAAAAAACAAACCTTTAGTGTCCTATGTTTAAGTGTGCTAACAGATAGAAAACTAAATAAAAATTCGTTGTTAAACTCAAATAAAAAGTTTAACAACTCTGTTTTTGTTAGGACGATACAACAATACTACAGATAGCACACCCCTTGTGAACCACCTAATTATTTTGTTTAAATTTAATTTCACAAAGATGGAATACCACGACAACAAATTTGCTCGTCAATAAATTCACTAGCATATGCAGTCTGCAAATATATTGTCAGTATATTGGAGAAATTGACTTTAAATCTAGAATAAATAATACTATGATTGCGGATGACGAAATTCTCATATCGTTTGACGTGATACCACTTTTTCCTAGCCTTTCTATAAATCTTGCCCTAAAGACGATTGAATGGCACATTTTGGAAAAGTATACCAACATAGCCAAACTATTATTTATGGACATCTTGACTTTCTGCATAAAATATACGCGATTCATTAAATAAGACGGCAGAATATATGAACAACGAAAACGAATGCCGTTCGGATCCCCTGATTCACCAATATTAACTGCTCGATAGATAAGACGGAACTGAAATCGAGACTTACGAAATATATTGACGATTTATTATAGTGAAAATTGACACAGTGGATAATATTTTAAAAATTCTAAACTCTTTCAATCGACAAATAAAATTCACTATGGAAAAAGAACATCTGGATTCGGTGATTATAATACAAGGAAACCTGTTTAAATTATACTAGTATTAAAAACCAAACGGCACACACTGGCACATATTTAGAGAAGGCGGCCAAAAATATTTTTTTTTTCTTTTGTAACCGATTTTAAAACTAATTAGCTAATTTGAAATAAGACAACCTAAGGAGCCAAAAAATCAAGGCTAAATTTTTACCAATTCACAATGAACAGGATGATCCGAAAAACCTTTTTTCTGTTTTTTTTAAGTTATAAATTTTCTAGGTTTTTCCACCGTACAAATGTTCATGTATTTTTTTTCTTTTGAAAGATATTAACTTCGTGTAATTTTTTTTTTAATTTTGCGTTAAATAAACTATTTATTTTCTACATTACTCAGTTGTTTTTTATAACTGTTAAATTAGGGAATATTTTTAACGAAACTTTTCACATTTATAGGAGCATAAATAACGTACGTTAAAAGACGTCAAAACAGGTTTTATACTGCCAGAGAGGCTATATTCCCCTCTAAAAGCGCATATCAAATACTTTTACTGAAGTTTGAGCGCGAAGGAGTTTATTCGATAAAAGTTAATTTTTTTTTTAAGCTGCGAATTAAAGTTCAAAGCAAAAACAGTAATAACAGAGGATAAAAATAACATTATTAGAATTTTTTTGATGATCGTCTAATTGAGTTGTGTTTATATTTGTTTATTTATTTCACAGTCAATATAAATAGATCATTATAAATTATTATCCCATAAAGGCATGGAAACTGAAGATGGGTCTGTAGCGGGACCCGAAATTATGTATTCTATCCTGCTGTCCTTATCGAAATTTTTAAAATTTTTATTCTCTGTACTTTTTTGCATGATCCCAAATCTGAAAAAAATTCATTTATTTCCCAATTTCATAGAAACTTGCTGTATTAACAAAAAAATTATATGCATGTAGTTTATATATGCTGACTGTACCTTTAAAGATACAACCACAAAAAAATCCTGTGGTTTTATTTTGAGTTCAATTAAAATGAAAACTTCAATATTGCGGTAATAAAATCCAACAGTTCTTTAATAAAATATATTTTAAAAAATATTTTTAATTGCGCCTTCAATTAATGATAAGAGTCGAGAAAAAAATAAAATGAGCGATTTTAATTATAAACTCAAAAAAAATTCTATGACACTAGAAATATTAAAAAAAAAGTTTATATAACTTTTTATACCCTACACCACTATGTGGTCAGGGTATTATAAGTTTGTGCTGATGTTTGTAACACCAAAAAATATTGGTCGTAGACCCACCTTATAGTATACCGATCGGTTCAGAATTTTTTTTTATTTCGATTTAACGATGTCCGTCCGTCCGTCTGTCTGTCTGTCCATGCAATCTTGTGCGCACTCTACAGGTCGCAACTATTAAGATATTTTGATGAAATTTGGTACACAGACCTATGCTGGCCCGAGGACGAACGAGTTTGATTTTGGTGAACATCGGACCATGTTTAGACCTAGTGCCCATATAAGGGTCCTACCAAAATTAGACTGTTTATACGCTGCAGGTCGCAAATATTAAGATATTTTGATGAAATTTGGTACATAAACCTATGTTGGCCCAAGGACGAAGCCTATTAATTTGGTGAACATCGGTCCATGTTTAGAACTAGTGCCCATATAAAGGTCCCCCAAAAATTGGCTTGCTTACAAACTGCAGGTCTCAAATATTAAGATATTTTAATGAAATTTGGTGCGCTGACTCACATTATAGAAAATTTTGACACAAGCCTCATTTTAACCCATTCGAATTTCGGATCCAAACATTAGTTGGCTTTTAACCAGAGTGGTGTAGGGTATTGTATAGTCGGCATGCCCGACTTTAACCTTTTTACTCGTTTTATTTACAGTAGTTTTGATTTAACTGCATTTTGCTTAAGTGCACTTCTTCTATAATTGCACAAATTTTTGGTTTCGTTTTTATTTTACAAAATTATGTAAGCAATTGCTTTCTTTATGTGCACTTTTTGTACCTGCGTATTTAAGATAAGTGCCTCATATTTTTGGCAATTGTACATTATTTTCATAAGAAAGATCACCGTTAGCTACCTCTTGTGTTTTGCTTTATTTTGTAAAAAAATACACACATGAAATAAATGCGTTGTCAACTTTTTGCGACAAAAATATCCTAGTGCAAAGCACAAAGTTGTCATCATTAGCTTCATTTGTTTTGTTTGTTTTCAGTCTGTGTTGGTATACCTGCACATTAAGGCAGGTAAACAATTTGACTTAGCAACGTTTTTGGCTTATCTGCACAAAAATTCGTGCAAAAGTTGGTTGTGCAGCTATGTCAAATTTACTGTATTTCTTGTCTTTTTTATTTTTAATTTGATTTTATATTGCATAAAAAATAAGTTTTTTTTTAGATGAGATAAAACTTTATTTATTATGTGTATTGTTGTTTTTCATTTTGAATTAAACATTCATTACCATTAGCTATTATTTGTTTTCTTCATTACTGCTTGCATCAACTTTAATAACTTTTAGTCTTTTGTAGCTATTCTGAAAACTAGTTTATTTAAGTACAACACATTTGTTGTGGTTAATAATCTTGAGTTCTATTTTTGTTCCCTTTTAATGTAATTTTGGGTGAGCAAATTTTAGTAAAGCAAACGCGTGCCTAATTCTAAAAATTCAAATAACACAAAATCGAAGCTCTACTACTATAGAATTTAAACTACTGGCTGATTTATCTGTAAAATTTTATTATCAAAAATATACCTTATGTATGTTTTTGATACTGCTAATTACCTGATAATATTGACAATATTTTTTCGAGTTGAAATCAATATTAATTATTTTTTATTCATTACTGTTCAAACAAGTTGAACATATTTTTATATATATTTCATATTTTTTATTATTATTTGTTTAAGAATAGTTTTATATTAAATTTAATAAATAATTTGTATTTTCCTAAGAAAAAAATACAAATGATATTTTAGTGGTTATTCGTAGAAAACTATCACACATGTATATTGTGTTTAATTGCATTCAAATAATTAGGGGCATAGTGCTTAATGCTTAACATTTGTTATGCAGATGTGTGAATTCAGGTAAAGCATATCACTATGGGAGATAGTAACCAAGAAAAAGGATATGGTTACTTCTCGTATCAGTAAAAAAACCCAAATTAAAATTTAATCCCCTACAAGGATGGTAAATATCGCTTGTAAGTAGTCTAGTTGAGTTTTACGAAATTTATATTTAGTATTTAATGAAATATACACTTACAGCTATTCAAACGGAGCAGTCGATATTTATTATTACGATTATTCATTATATTCAAACCAATGGCTAATTTCATTTATAAAAATCTCGTAGAAACTTATTTGCAAGAGAAAAATGACAATGATGTTTTGACTCACATAATGAAAGAACATTTCTTTAATTTATGCGATGAACAAGAAGTTACTATGCACAAAAAATAGTGAAATTATTTTTGAAAAATATAAAAAAATGTTATCACCTTTGTGATCGTAGAAAGGAGAAGTTTCTTCAATTACATATTAAATGGTTGTAAAGTTAAGTTTTTTTCAAAAAGTTACCCTCTATTGACAATAGAAGTAGGAAAAAAGGGCGACCATGAAAATCAATTAATGAATATAGTGAACGGTCATGAAGACGCAAACTTGAAAAGGTAAATGATGAAATTTTTTACAAAATCATAAAGGAATCGTATCTGCATCAAATACGTCCAACACAAAATAAGAACGACAAAATTACTATAATTGAGAAAATAGTAGAACCGACTTCCAGTCACACAAAAAGAGTTTTCTTACTCCAACTAAAGATCATAAGTTTAAACCAAAAGAAACTTTGGCACTTCTCTTGGATTTAAAATTAAAAAAAAATCAGTATATGTGACAGCGCATAGAGAAAGGGACCTAAGGGTAAAAAATCAATTTTTTTTTTGTGGACAACATCTGGACATCGAATGAGACCGATCCCATGCTCTCCTGACCTTAGGTTCCTTTCTATCCTTAGGTCCCTTTCTATTTTGCGTGTCACATATGGAGTTACGAAAACGAACCTGTGAAAAACTGCCCTATTTGACCTAAATACCGTGATATACTTTCTGAAAAAAGAGCATGTTTGCCTTCGAAAACTTCAAAAAATATCTAGATGTTTATTAATGAAGACCTTCTCACCATTTTGCTGTGTTCATCAGATCCATATTTATCCCATATTTCAACAAAATGGAAGTCTACCTAAATTGAATTAGATAAAGAAGCTAGGAAATTTCTCGAAGAAGAACGGCACATTTATGGAGAAAATATTTTTTAAAATGGTTTAATTTATAAATTATATTATGTAAGTATGTATATTAATATTTTCAAAGTGGTTATAATAAAATATTACTAAACTAATAAATGAACGGGTTTAAATATTTGTCTGCTATTTATCAGGCGACCCTATTGTACACTCAAAAAATAAAAATCTGTAAATTCAGCCAAAATTTTTGCAGTGTCAGCAAAGTTTTAATAAAAGGTGCTTGCAGAAAAGTTGATAATATCAGCTAAAGCGGTTTGCGGAAAATTAGTAAATTTAGCAAATATTTTGCTAACATACATACAGTTGATTAGATATGAATATTTCCTAAATTAAATCCAGTAGACTTTTTTCTGTATCTTAGTAAAAAAAAAATCTAAAGAAAATTAATAACAAGTCTGATATATTTATATTTTTTTTTGTTATATTATTATTGTTATTACTAACTTATTTTTTGAGTGTATAAATGGAAAATATAGGGAATTGATAGTGTTTTTTTTTGTCTACTTTTTTTGTTGTATAAATAATTATATCAATTAAAGCTAAATGTTTAGGCTTTCCAACAAACAAAAAAGACGCATTTAAATAAGTCGACTACTTCAAATCCCAAGTAAAAAAGTTTTGGTATAGTCATGTGAAATTTTGTATAATTATATATTGGAACATATATACCAAGATATAATTATATATTGGAATATATAATTATATATTGGAACATATATACCAAGACATAATTATATAAAATTTTAAGAAATTATATCTTAACGGTGTTATGTATAATGTTTTTAAACAGTTTAAATAACGTTTTTAAGCTAATTTGGCAAAAACAGTATGCATAATTCGTTTAATAACGAACAATTTAACAATCTGCTAAAATAGGGTCATGCGTAAAATAAGCGTTTCATAAAGTTTGCAAATTAAAAATCTCTGTTGAAACCAAAAATATTCAGTTTTCATTTATTATGAAGAATATGTGCAATCTAACATTTTGTAGCCAACAAATTAAAAAAATCTGGAACAATTACACCATTTAAGCGTTTTTTCATTAAATTTTCACAAATTGGTGTACAAATAAAATACAAAATGAACTAAACAAAATAGTGATGTTAATTTAATCAAAACATAATCGTCATTCGAATACATTCAGTATTCATACTATTAAACTGTCTTTTAAATATTATTTTACACTATTACATAGCCAAGATATATAAAGAAATTGTTTTTGTCACGTTTGGATTTATTGTAAATTATTTTTATTGATAAAATCTTCAAAACAACATTATTAGCCTATGATTAACGAGTCAATCGAATCACTAAAAATTTACTTTCCCCCTGTTTTTATAAAGCGAACGGAATTATTCCTCAAGAGGAATGTGTGTATTTTGATTTTGTTACAATAACAAAACACACACATTCCTCAGGCGCAATTATTCCGCTCGCTTTATAAAAACAGGGGGTTAATAGTGGAGACACATTAAATAAGGGTATTACCGGAATAAAACGAGAAACTAACAAACTGTTATTTAACGATTAGGCATCACATTTTTTAATAAACGTTTAATAAGGAAAATAAATATTTGTATTGTATTTCTTAACGGAAAATTAAGAAAAGTTTATGCATTATCGTCTAAATATACAACTACACGCTGAAAAAAAACGGCCTGCCCCAAACATATTTTTGCTGGTAATATATATATATATATTTGGAGAAATTGTTAAACATATTCGCCGTGTTTTTACTAGAAACAATATATATTTGCATGCAAATATATTATGTTTGTAAGCAAATATATTATGTTAATATATAATGTTTGGATGAAATGAAATGACGCTATCGACAAATATTATATGTTTGGCAGCAAACATATAATATGTGTGTTATAGACAAATTATGTTTCCATGCAAATACTATATATAAATAATATATTTAGTTATAAAGCAATTATTAATATATGCCAAACAATAGGCGTATTTATTCTACTCTCCAAATTTCTATATATTTTAATGGAAAAACATAAAAAGTTAAATTAATACATCTACTGTTTGGCGATTATTTAATAACTAAATATATTATAAATCACATTGAATTTTACATCTAATACATTCATTGAAAAACAATAACTACAATCGCTTCATTTATTTTTTATTTATTTTTATTAACAAATATTAATTAAAAACTCTTATAATAAGTTAATACTTTAATATACACAATTAAATATTTTTTCTTTTTAACACAATTTTATGTTTTATTTATACTAATTTATTTTATTTTTTCACATCTTTCGCAATAAAATTAATAAATAAAGGAAAAATATCACTAAATTTTCTGACTAGATGCAGTCTAGCTAAACCAAACGATTATTACCAACTACAAAAGTTATAATTGGCTACATACAACTTTATATGTATCAAGAATGGAAATTCGCCGTTTCTCCAAATATATGTTAATTGTATCCACAAATATAATTATTACCGGGAAATATATATATAGTAACTATAAAAACAATATAATTGGAAGCACACTACAAATACATATATGGTAGTTTGTAAACATACATTGATTACCTCCAAACATATACAAAAACGTCTTTTTCCTCCGTGTATATATTGTTATATATAGCATTGAATATAGTGCAACATATAACCATATCCGATTACTAGTAGACCTATATATGGTTACATATGCCTCATATAATTATGTATAATTGTATCGAATTACATACCATTGTATGTAGTTATATATTGTTATAATATATCTGATACATTTGCATGAGGATAAAAGCGGGATAAAATTGTATCAAACCATATCTTATTACATCAAATTAGATATAATTGTGTCAAATCACGTACGATCTTATTTGATACACTTATGTGTTTTCATTTTTCGGATATAATTTTATATAATTAGCGTGTTTTTTAATCACCTGGATTTAGAATTTTTCACACAAAAAGTGGATTTATTAAATCCAAAAAAAAGCTGGATTTAATAAATCCATAACAAAAGAACAAATATATGAAACAGCCTATTAATTTAATGTCAGAAAAAAATACGAATAAAAATTAAAAGAGAAACAAAAAAATTGAAAAACTAACAAATAAAAGGTTTTTATTACATTTTTTTTAATCAAATATGTTTAGAAAAAAAACTACACCTCACCACATACATATTTTCAATCTTGGATATGGAGAAATAGCTGAAATAGGAATGGCAATTTTTCACTCTACAGTAAGTAATTTAATTAAATCCAATTAGTGAATGTTAAATATTGCAATGGAATTTTTCAATTGTGTAAAAATATAAATTGAAGTGATAAAACTGAAAAGGCAGACTGTTTATCGCTGTTTTATATAAAATATAATTAAAAATTAAAAGTTAAAGTAAAATCCTTCATCATCGAATTCGGTATTAAAAATTAGGGTGAAAGAAGTGTCGGACAGAAAATTCTTTTTAAAATAGGGAGAATCTAACGCCATCTGTTGAGCACTTTTAGAAATACTTTTTGGATTTATTAAATCCAAGTGATTAGAAAAAACGGCTAATATCAGAAATCAAAGAATTTTTTTTTCTTAGTGAAGTTATGGATTTTTTACCGCCTTCTCTGAAAATGTACCACTGTGTGACGCGTTCTATAGAACTCAGCTGTGCTTCTTACCATCAAATAATATAGCATAAAATATCGTTAAAATAACCTTGTAATTGCTCTGTTTTAATTACTTCTTTTCCACACTTTTTTGCTGGATACCCATGCAAAAAAGTATTTTGTGACTTATCGTATAAAACATGATTTTATTCGAAAAATGAGAACATCTTAATATATCATAAAAAAATTGGTTCAATAATATATAAATGATACAATTAGATAATTACACAGTACAACACTAAAAATACATCGGGCATGCGACATATCAATTCTGATAGATTTTTGGATGAATATCACGAATGTGAACACCAAATTTCAAAATTAGCTCTAGTTTTGGAAATATTTGCAAATTTAACTTTTAGCAAAATGACAGCTTTTTTTGTTAAAATTTCTTATTTGACAAAAACTTACAATGAAGTTAAGGAGTTGCAACTCAGTAAAATTTAATTTTGTTTTAAAGTTTCCAGAAGATGATATAAAACTTAGATCGAAATATTGAAAACAATAAAATGCAATAAAAATTGAAAAAACTATATATAAAGTATTTGAAGTTTTTATTTATTTTATTATCAACAACCAATGACCTTAAGCCAAATGAAAATCACCACACAGTTTCTTATTTATTCATACGCCTGACTGAACCACGGACAATTTTTAATATGGTTTAAAAATATAGAATTTGGGCTTTTAGAAACATATCAACTTATTTTGATTAGATAAAGGATCTATGATATAATTGCAAATAAAGTGAAAACTTCACTTATTTTCCTATTTTGCAAATCTAGCAAAATCCCTTTATCGGATTTGCAAAATCTTTACATTTGACGTAAATTCATATTCCACTAAAGTCTTTTTAGCAAAAGAATTACAACTTCTGCGTCAATATTTGCAGAAAATTCAATCTGAAGAACACATTTTACATCTTTATATTTCAAATAAATTTTTTATGAATTTACTATGGAAAAAGGAAATAAAGTTCATTTTTGAACATGCATATTTTTAAACCGTTATTTTTTCAAAATTTGCATTTCAGTTATCTAAAAATTTATTGAAATTGATTGGAAACATATGTTTTATATTTCCGAATAGTTTTATCTGGGTTTTATATTTTAAGATTTGTCACAGACTCCTTCATTTTTAGATATTAAAAAAGTCAGTCTTTTTCAAGTTTAGTCAATATCAACTTTAAATTAAAACGGAAAATGCCATTTTTTTTGACAAGTTACAGTGGGGATCATTATCGAGTACATGTCAGTACTTGAGGAAACTTACAAATTATGCGTACGATTTAGAAGACAAAAGCATTCAAATTTTTATTTTGTGTTAAAAATTAAATTTGGCCTTTAAAATTGCTCAAACTATAGAAATTTCTACGTCAATTTAATAGCCGGTATGCATGAAAAGAAATATTTTTATATCGAATTAGATATACTTTGATGTCTTGGATATGGGCAAATCTGGGATCAAACTGTAACAATTTGATATAATTAGACACATCTAGATGACCCATCTTTCGGATCAAGTTGTATGTCGTTATATATGGGGATTTAGCAAATAAGATATAATTATATATGACACCATATTAAGATTTTTACCCGGGTAGTTAATATTATTTGAAACTATTCTCCATGTAATCGATTTTCTCCTGTATATAATCCTCAAATTAAAAAAAACCTATTTATTATTTTTACATACAACTACAATCAAACTTTTCCAGAATTTTACCCAAACTGGTGTAGCTTTTCATTTAGCCGGCGTTGATCGTCTTTAATAATTTTATTTGTTTAAATTTAATTAAGATTAAGTAATATATTTTAATTAAGTGTGAAATTTATTTAATCCAACTCCTTTAGAATACTGTTCAATTCACATCCAGCATACTTAAGAACGCAATAGTTCAAGAAGAAAAAAATTTTAAGTATTTGAAAAATATAAGATGAAACTTACCATAATATCCTGACATGTCCATTGGCACCACTTGTATAAGACGATAGCTTTTCACTAATTCGCGTAAAAACAATTGTGCCATATAAAACAACAGCACAAGATGGGGATTGTCAGTAAGAACGCCATCGGCAGTAGCACTAAAGCAGCAGCAGCAGCAGGGAAAACACAATAGTTACACCACATGACACCACAGCACACAGTAGCCAACAATAATGATAATAGTAAAAAGAGATGAAAAGAAAGGAGCAAATAAAGAATGAAAGCACACAGAAGTGGTTAGTTTGGTTGTTAGTTTTCATTTAACAGAATCGAAAAAAATATAAGAAAACAGTAATAAAATTTAATAATAGTTACGATGAAAGATATAAAAAGCTCTTCATGTTGTTTTTTATATTCCTTTTCTTAAGATTAAAGGGTGGTAATAAAAAGAATCTTTATATGCACACTATAACAGGTAATGGTAGTAACGAAACACAGAGAAGATTTTAGGCCAGCAAGATTGACTTTTTCTTAAATAATATTTAAATAGGAAATTTTCAAACAAAATTTCTAACTTAAGAAATATGTCATTAGATAAAATATCATCCTTAGTTCTGACTATACAACTGGCCCTTAGATTTATTTCTTACGGTAGGGTCTTTAAGATTTTCACATTAAATTACACTAAGTATCTTATGGATTTAAAAATTACCATATAATTTCCTGCAGCACATATATCCATACTAAATATGGCAGGGTAATATTCGACTGACCACTTATACTTCCCTATTATTTATATAGATTTAACAATACAAATGATAGTAAACAATTTAACTCAATGTGATCTAATAGCAGTTGCGATATCTAAATGTATCGTAAAAATATAACTTTTGGCTAAAGTATATGAGTGAACAAACAAATGTTTATAGCAGTAAAGATTATTTTTACATAAACAACTTTCGTGTGGTATAAATAGTACTAAAAACACCCTCATAAAATCCAGAGTATTTCATTTCTTTAAATATGAAAATACTGATAAATTTTATAACTGTGGTGTTTTAAGTTTCTCTTTGGCAACATATGTATGTATGTGTTATGCGGAAATATAAGGCAAATTAATAAACCGATGTGTATTTTCATTTAAATAAATTTCTTTAATGCTTTTTTAACCCAGTGCGTATAATTGATATTATTTTAATAAAAAAAAATATTGCATATACGCCATGTACCATTTTAAGCTACAAACAAAACTTAAATTACACAGTACAACAGCCAATCTGGGGGGTGAGAAATTCCAAGTCAGGGTGATGGTACTAGGTCAGTATAGTAAAACTCTCAAAGGGTTTGGCGTTCGTATGTGTCATTTTTTTTATGACCTTTTAAATTTTTTCCTTATCTTGATGTTTTTTCGCTTAGTTGTAACATTTTGGCAAAAACGTAGTTTAACATAACTCGAGAACCACTTGTCCGATTTTGATGAAACAAATTTAGAAAAATTTAGAATTACAATTTCTTTAATCCGTTCATATAACGTTTTTCTTTATAATCAACAGTTTTGCCGGTAGAAATAAATTTGTGGAGAAAAAAAAAATATTTTTTTGCCTAACAATTAAAATTTTTTTTTTTTAAATTCATAAAAAATCCAAAACGGAAAAAAGGATCAAGTGTTATTAATTTCATGTAAAGTCACATAACCTATAAACAAAATTTAACGCGTTCTGCTTTTATTTACAATTAAGTGAAGGTATCCCATTTTGACAAGAATATTGATATTTGTTTTTATTCAAAAAAGTGTCATTTATCGCCTTTTTCATAAATTTTCCCCAATAACTCCAGACTTCTGGCCATAAACTACTAAAAAAATTAAGTAAACATTTTTATAATTTTTTATTTTTATTTTATTTATTTATTTTAATAAATATTGCCTAGACTTTTTCGATGGTGGTTGTTCGGGACTAGTGGCATCGCATTCATCGCTATCATCAGTTTCTGAACCACACATAATGTCAATGTGTGACTCCACTGTTGGCCCTTCTGCATCTCCTGAAAATTCTTTATCATCAAGATCATCCTTGTCTTGCCACACTAACTTACTCCACCAGCAAATTTCCGCAATTATTGCACTCGGCGACTTTTTGCCTCTATATCTGTAAGTTTTTGTTTTATTAAAATGAGTTTGAAAAAATAAAAAATCAGTATTACCTCATTTCAAATGGCATAGCAACTTGATGATAGCGTTCACCTTGTTCATCAGATTCGGTAGCCAATTGTTTGCTGAAGTAGTCCAGATGATGATGTAAATAATGGATTTTCAAGGACATGTGGACACCAATTTCCGAGAATGCTCTTAACATCCTTGCGACAGAAACATCGTAGTTGTTAGAACGATGCTTTCCCAACAAGCCTTCTATTACTTCTTTGATTGCCTGCCATGCATTCAATTCAGCGTCAATCAAAATATTGTTGAATGCGTCACTTTTAATCAGCTTTCGTATATCTGGACCATTTAGTACGCCTGATTGGAAAAAATTAATTTGTTAAGATGGAAAATCATGGGAAATGAATGTGATATTATAACTTACCTTCTTTAATTTTACTTTCGCTGAGTCTCGGGTAAATTAGTTTCAAACACAAGAAAACTTCATCTCTTTTGGCGACAGTTTTGATAAAATTCTTAACAATTCCAAGTTTAATATGCAGTGGAGGCAGCAATATCTTCTCCTTCGGCACTAGAGGCTCACGAATAATATTGGCCGTTTGTAACCTGCTGTGCTCTCTGAGTTTCCATCCGTGGCATGCATATTGGTCACCGGAAAATCGTGTGTCCCAATCGCACAAAAAGCACATATATTTTATATAGCCGCTTTGAAGACCGCAAAGCATTGCTACAACTTTTAAATCGCAGCATATGCGCCACATATGTTTGGCGTAGTTAACCATTTTTAAAATATTTTCCAGTGCATCATATGTTTCTTTCGTTTTTGTACCGTAGGCGATTGGAACTGAAGGTTTTTTATTGGTCTTATGCAGTAAAACCGCCCTCAAGCTGAGTTTTGAACTGTCAATAAATAATCTCCAGTCATCTGCTTCATATTTTATTTCCATTGCGTCCATCAATTTTCCTACATCCGGGCAATATGCAGAAGTTTTTTCATCATTCACAAGGAATAAACTTTGAAGTGTTGCCTGACGACTTCGATAAGCTGTGACTTTCACACCGGGTGCCAACAAATTGTTTGATTTCAAAATGGATGCCAGCTCTTCCGATTTATGCTGTGTTAATTCCAACTTGGCAACAATTGAATCAAGCTTATTTTGATTTATTAAAATTGGCTCATTGGATACTGATGGCTCATATGGGGAATCATCACGTGCATGATATGTCGGATCAGTCATAGAAGAGAAAATATCTGGGCTAGAAGCTTTTGGTACAGGAATGTGGTCCGAATGAGGCAATGGTGTTGCGGCACTTGCAACACCAACGTAATTATACGATTTTCTTATCCTTTTTGCGGCTCCTTTATTCGCACATGCATAGCAATTCAATGGATTGTGACCTTCGCCAGGATTAGTCCAAGTCATTGGGATACCGAATGGCATACTTTCACGTCTTCTATTTTTCCAATCCATTAGACGGTTGTAGCAGCTTTTACACACTATATTTGGTACCCAATTTTCGTTCACTATAACATTTTGGTTGAAGTACATCTCGTATGTTTGAACAAAATCAGTACTGAAATTTCCCCTTTTTTTATGTGTTGAGACATATTGACCACAGCAATAGCAAAAGCTATTTATATCTGGCTTGCACAGTTCCATATTCTGTTCTCTTTTGTTCACTTTTAAAAAACTGGAGAAAAATCACTTTTACTGTTCGCGTTCGTCGGCACTTGTTGAATGACAAAAATCACAGAACCAGTGTGAGAAAGAGAAGAAGTATAATGACAATGCATGTTTTATGTGAACATTACAGAACCAGTGTTGCCACATCAATATTTCTCTTTTAGTACAGTAGAAAAATATGAGAGAGTTCGGCTTGTGAGTGTCAATGTTTTCTCCAAATAATGTTGTGCATATCTGGAGCAAATTTTTGAAATTCATACATTTACCTAATTGTGAATAAATGAGAAACGCGTGCATCGATTTTCATGACCTATGCCTTTTTTTGCTCATGAGTTATGTGACTTTACGCGAAAGTAATTAGTTTTGGCACTTTTTTCCATTTTGGATTTTTTATGAATTTTTAAAAAAAAATATTTAAATTTTTAGGCAAAAAATACTTTTTTCCCTTCATACATTCATTTTAACTTCGAAAGTGTTGCACATATAGGAAAACGGTATAGAAACAGATTAGAGAAATTGTAATTCTAAATTTTTCTAAATTTGTTTCATCAAAATCGGACAAGTGGTTATCGAGTTATGTTAAACTACGTTTTTGCCAAAATGTTACAACTAAGCGAAAAAACATCAAGATAAGGAAAAATTTAAAAGGTCATAAAAAAAAATGACACATACGAACGCCAAACCCTTTGAGGGTTTTACTATACTGACCTAGTACCATGACCCTGACTTGGAATTTCTCACCCCCCAGGCAATAATCCCAAAAATGTTCCATAGTGTTATTATTTTAAATTAATTTCTATGACAATTTGTTATTTTATACTCTAAAAAATAACAAATTCAATTATAATTGCTGTCCAAAATTGAGCCTGACGTACAAAGTTGTATCATTGCCTAAAATATAGGTGAGTGTGACTCTTCGGGTTTTTACATTACTCAGGTTTTGCTTCATTGGAGTAGCCGAGTAACTCGATTTTCAGATTTTAAACTTACTCGATAAGTTGTGTAAGGTTTTAAAATTACTCGAGTAAGTAGAATAATTTCAACAATATCATTTCGTTGTTTTTTCTTGAAAATTACTAATTTTTTTTAAGTTTTACAGTAAATTAGTAATAAACAGGGCAAGTTTAAAATGGCACAAAAAAATTTGAAATTGGTAGGCAAAATGGCACGAAAAAGTAGTAAAATTGGCATAAAAAATGCAAAAATGGCACGCTTATTCCAAAAAATTTAAAGTATTAAGTGTTTTTCCTGAATGTTTTTAATAAAAATACAATAATGAAGGAATTTACCGTTGAACTGATAAAGTGCATTCGTCGTATATTAATATGAATTAAAAAAAAATCTGATATTTTATTAAGGACGGATTACTGAATGTTCCCTTAGCTACTAACTGGGACTTTAACTGACACATTTATTGTTGTTTCTCATATAACATTTGAATTTAACTGTTGGCTAAATTTTAATTGGATATTAATTTTTTCCAAAAAATTATTTACAAAGATTGAGTTTTTACTGCATTTTATAGCATTTTTTTTAATGAAAAGTCTAAAAAAATAGACAAAATGGCTTTTTTGGTAAGGATTTGTAAAAATGGCATTTTTACAGAATAAGTGAAAAAATGGCAAAAATGTAGAGTTTGATAAAAACCGAAAAATTTGGAAACCTCGGTTTCGGTTTTTCAAAATTATAAAAACCGCGGTTTCGGTTATTTTTCGGTTTTCTTATGATATTAATAGAATTGTTTTAAAATAATTAAATATAACAATATTCTAACTAAATAAATGATAATTATATATGCATATAAATTAAATAGTTCAATACGTCTTAGATAGCTTTTCCAATTCGATTGAATTTCTCACTCGAATATTTAAAGACAATAATGCGATTTCGAAATCTTTCCGGGAGAAGAAACGCGGAAACCCCTTATAAATTAATTTTATTTCTTTTTTTGGCAACTAAAGTTGTGTTTTAAAGAGTTTAAATTTAAAACTTAGCAATTTGTTTAAAACAATATAAATCTAAATTTTATAAATTTCGTGGAATACGAAATAAGGCTTTTTGAAAAATACGCGGTGAAAATCTGAACTGAATATGTGAAACTTAATATTTCTTAAACCACTTGACTTTTTGATGCAATTTTTTTCTAAAATTATAAGCCTCACTTTATGTTATCCGTAATAACAAAAACAAAAAATTCTTTATAGCAATTTTTAATGAAGAAAATGTTCATTACTAGGGCAAGGAATTTCATGCAAATGCATGTTTTTTCTCGATAGTCCAAAACTAATATGGACTAAATATTTAACCGAATCATCAAATTTAGAATAAAATGGCATCGATTTGTAGTTGCATATTTTTGCATATTTTGTCATAAATGCATGTTTTTGAATATTTTTACTTTAAATGCATTTTGGTACCTTTTCAATGCATATTTTGTGCTTTTTAATGCATATTTGTGGATATTTTTAGTTTTTAGGAGCATTTTTTATTTTGTAAAAAATATAAAGAATTCATACGTTTTCATATTTTGATGCAATCAAAATAAACATACTTAAAACTTTATTGACCTATGGGAAATCTTCGAGTTCTGTATCTGTTTGCAAAATAACTAACTCAAATAAATTATTAAGTTTTAGAGTGCATTATTTTTGCAAAAATAATAATTTTTATTGCATATTTCTTATATTTTTAATGCATATTTTTCTTTTTTAACCGCATATTTCAGGCGCATATTTTCCATTTTTAAGTGCATGAAATTCCTTGCCCTATTCATTACAATTAAATACAAAATTTTGTAAAATAGGAGCTGAGACCTTTCGAAATTTAAAATTTAATAATATACAATCTAATTAATTATTTGAATTCGTTAAAGTATTTGTTAAAAACCGACTTATTTTGTCGGTTTTCGGTTTTGAGGCTTGGAAAACCGCGGTTTCGATTAAAACCGAACAGCAAACTCTACAAAAATGGCATTTAATGGCAAATTCCAAAAAAAACTTGCCCTGGTAATAAAAAACAAAAAATTAGCAATTAGAATTAATTCATAAATAGAAGTATAGACTTTGAAATTTAAGAGAAGTTTGTTAAATACCAGAGTCTACGGTCAGTACCGGTATCCCGGGAATACCGGTATTCCCGGTTCTCGGTATTCCCGGGAAACGGTACGGGTTTCCCGGTTCTTCGCCTATTCCCGGTATTCCCGGGAATACCGGTATTTCTGGTACCTGAAGTGTTCCCGGTTCTAACCGTATTCCCGGTTCTTGCGGTATTTCCGGAAAAACCGGTATATCCGGTCATCAAATTACGAATTTTATTTATTTTTCAATGAATTTTTATATAAGCTATTATATTAGTAAAATAAGATATACAGTGGTGGCCACGAATTTAAGGACATTCAAATTTTTTTTTAAATTTTATTGTTGTTGCCTTTATTTTTAAAGATCACAATAGTGGCTAAATTCGCCACGAAAGGCAAGGACATGGTTCAGAAAATTGTACAGAATTTTAACGTAGTGTTTGTTTTTTCATTTTGTCACTTGTTTTAAGTGGGCATGGCTTTTAACAAAAATTAGCGATATCAACCTTTTATCAAATTTCATAGTAAAATTTAGGCAGTACTGATCGGTTCTATACAAACAGTATATTTTTGGAAAACCCATAAAATTTCTTTAAGTCTTGCATTATTTTTATCTACAAATAGTTGCCAGACTTAAAATTGCAGGACTTTAAATATGACCAAATTTTTCTTTATTTTTAGCGATTTTAAAGGAAAACTATCCACATAGTTGAACCAAATGAACTGAAATTTGTCACGAATAAACTTGGCTATATATGTAATAATTTTACGAAGTTTGGACTTATTCGGATCTACCATGTGGAAATGCGAGTCCGGTACCGAAGTTTTTTTTAAATAAATTTATTAATTTTTTCCGGTACCAGACCAACATTTTCACATCGTTCCACCAAATGAACTTAAATTTCGTGCGAAATCATTCAATATTTCGGGCTCATTATGAATGCATTTGAACTTTTCGCGCGAAAGTTTATTTGTTCTGGTTAAACTATGTGGAAATGACAACAAGACTTTTGTTACTGTTTTCGTACTTAAGCACTGTAAGTTGTTTTTCACGTGGAAAATTTTCACTCCAACTTTAAAGGCCTCAAAAAGTAATTTAAATCATAAAACTTAACAATTTTTTAAATCTGAATATTCATTTATTCTAAAACATTACTACAAAATAGTAATGTAATTTTTGAATTTTACTTGTACATATGGTTCTTAATACCACTACAACTACATGAGATAGGGACAAGCTCTCAATTTTTTAATGAGTGGGGCTACTATAGTGTACTATGAACAGAGGCCTCAGAAAAAATAAGAAAACTAATTTCTACGAGAGAACTTTTCACATAAGTTTAAATAAATCTATCAACTGAATGAAAATTGCCCGCAGGTTTTATTTTAATGAAATTCAAGCTAAAAATAAAGAAGTATATTTTTTATAGTTGGCATGGCAAGTTATACAATATTGATCAATTTTTAATCCAATGGATTAATTTTTTATCAAACTCATATAAAAAACCAATAAAAATCCTAATCAAATGTATCACTATTTTATTGAAAATTTATTCAATTAAAGAGTTAAATTTTTTAATTGAATGAACAATTTCCGTGATTGGAGGAATTTCAACGATAAAATTTATTGAATAGGCGGTCTTCATGATTGAAATTAGTTTTTATTTTTTTGTGTGTAAGGTTCAAAGCAAAAAAGAGTAATAATAACAAAGGAATATGTGAAGCCATGTTTAATTAAATATTTTTAATTTGCAGATAACTAAATTTGATGTTGAACTATATATTAACTTGTATGGAATTATATATAAACTTATATAAAATTACAAGAAATATGGCTTATGTACCCAGTGTAGAAAATCATTATCAGACATGTGGTTATATAACTACATACTTGGTAATGGTAACTAGTTACTTTTGTTATTACATTTCTTATTACCTTATTACATTTCTCGTTACACACCAGCATACGAAAAATCAAAAAATATATCGTTACCTATGTGCTTACCAGTACTGACAAAAATAATGAGTCTAAAAATAGATTTTCTAAAAAATAAATTATATAAAAAAAAATATTTTTTATTGTATTTTTTTTTTTAAATAAAATTTGCTGGTGCGGGAATCGAACCTGTGTCTACAGATTGCCAGTCAACAGCTCTACCATCTAAGCTATATCGACATGTAATATTTAATAGATAAAAACACAATTGACCTGCTGTAATTAAAACAATTTTTGTTGGTTTTAATTATGTTCTTTGCATGGAGCGGATGGTACGCTCCCATGAATGTTAAGCAAAGAATTGCTTTATTGGGTAAAATCGAGCTTAATTTATAGTACATTATTGCGTACTAAGCAATTCTATAAATAGTGGGAAATGCAGCAAATGGACTGAGAACTTTTGGTAAGATTCATAAAGTATGAAACAACGATAAATGTACAATACCAAAAGTGGTGACTGTTACAGTGGTTGTTATAAGAGTTTGACTGAGTGTTCTCAGCTTAACTCACTGTAACTACAACGGTCATTGTACAACACAAATAGTGTGTATCGTATGTATTATTACTTTGTAATATGATCTTTTAATTTCAATTACCCAAAATATTCTTGTGGGTAATAACGCATACAATTCATGCTACACATGCTACACTGCTGCACAAGTAAGCTTACTCGCCAACATACAAAAAATCAAAAAATATGTGGTTACATATCTCCTTACCAGTGTTAAAAAAATATTGAGTCTAAAAATAGATTTAAAAAAATTTTCAAAAAAATCTAAAAAAATTTTTTCTATTTGAAATAATGATAAAAATAAATCATTATCAGTAACTCATTATTATATGTTTTCAAATAATGCAGAAGGTAATTGGTGTCATTACTGGTAGTCCAAAAAATAATGATATGTCATTACCGTTTCTACACTGGGTATTTATATATGTAGTAAGATTTGCGGACATATAATAATATTAATAACCATATAAAAAACTCGTTCAAAAGTAATATCATATAATGATATATGCCTTAATGTAACTCCATTCTTTGCCAGATATAGATGGAAATGGGCGTGCACCTTGGAACTCGTAAAAAATGAAGGGAATTTCGTAAAAAACTACTGCCTCTTAATTAAGTTTATTTAATTTTCTGGAAAAAAGACATATATTATTCTTATCCCATTATTAATTTCGGAAATACAGACTGTTGATATTCAGACTTTTGAGCCATATAAATTGGGGCCTAGACCCTCCAACTAACAATTTTTTTTGTCTTCTTAACCAAAAAAATTCCTTGAGTGAAAAATTTTAAGATTTTTAATTTCTGTTTTTTTTTCAAGAATGTTATTAATTTATTTTTTCTAAGTTATGTTAATATAAAAAGTGTCCCCTCAAAATGAACCTTGGTTTGTTTTATGATGATTCCCAAATTATTTCTGGTCTAGCAATGAGATCTTACGAGCTGCACCATTTTTAAAAATAGTATTTTTTTAGTTTTTGTAAGAAATTTGCATCTTAGCTCAAGACAACATACTCAATATGGTATCATATGAAAGGTTTTTTAGAGGCGCGTCCATCGGTATATATAACATGTTCAAGCATAGCCTGACATGTCCTATTTTCAAGGATATTCTATAAAAAAACCAATTTTTGACTATTTTGTACGGAGATATTTGTGATTGAAATGTCAAACTTACATATCATAATCTATAGACGATTTAAATGAACACGTGTTTCAGATTTTTTTGAAATTCGCGATTTTCCGTATTTTATCAGAAATTCAATGTGGTGGAAGCAATATGTTGTAGGGTAGAGGGGGGATGCTTCGCCAGTGGTGCACATACACTAATCTCATTTTTCTCCGCTATTAAGGGAGATAAAAAATTGGAAAAAATATATTTTGTGCATTTTTCAATTATCCACTTTGATGAATTTATATCACATGTGGGCGCAGACAGACGTGTTTTTGTGTTTTTTGGGGTGCCAAAAAAATAATAGGAAGCAACTACATTTTGCAATAACTTCTTCAAATCGTGTGATATGAAAATAATGTTTCATTATGTTAGATCTACGATCCTAAGGTTTGGAAAAATAATACTTTGGTTTTAATAAATGCTTAAAAAGTGTGAAAAAATATTAATTTTATGTTAGTGCCTGTCTGTAGGGCACAATCACCAGATGGCCCCTGCAGCTACAAAGAGTTAGTGCATCCCTGCCTAAAATGCTCTATAAGACTTTTTTATATATTTAAAATATGTTTGATAGTAAATTAGAACAATCGTGTTCATTTATATTAATTATTCAGTTTTTTGTAATTTTGAAGAATCATTATGTTGTAGTTTTAAATTATTTTTTGTTAATGTAGTGGAGATTTATTGATTAAAAAGAATCATATATCTTAAAGAACTTATTGTAAATTATTTATTTCAGTCGTTAAAAGATTGACTTTGCCGTATTAGCAAATTTTTTGTTGAAATTGTATCTAGCTTTTTTGGCAAATGTCCACCATGTTTGGGGCAGTTACGCCGATTTTAGTTGCTTTGAAAATCAATAAAAAAGTAAAAGAAAATATGCAAATAATTAGAATAAAAATTATAGAAGTTAAACCCAAGATATTTAGATCTTCAATTTGAAAGTAATTTTTGAAAAACAATTAGGGGTTAAGAAATGTCAGTGCGTTGAAAAAAAGTGGAGAAGGATCCACCCTCTACCCTAAATAGGGTAATATGGATACCAAAACTTTTCTTTTGACAAGTAAATGACCGCTAAGTGGATATAGTTCGGAATTTTGCTAACATTTTGCATGATGCTCTGGACCAAATTTTGTCAAAATTTTTGCGTGAAAAATGTACTAAATTTGCAAAATTCTAAACTATATCCACTCAGCGATGATTTACTTGTCAAAAGAAAAAAAAATTCCGACTACCCAGGTAGGGGTAGTCTTCTTTAAAATTTCGGATACACTGGTGGCGCCACCTACCGCGTAATAAGAGAAACATGAAAGTATTATATTTTAACAATAAATTTTGTAAAATTTAACGAATGGGTTCTTAAAAATTAGTTATAAATAGTTTTGAAAATTAACACCCGAAACTAGTTAAAGTACTGAGGATTTTTAGTATAGTGTTAAATGAAGATAACTAAAATCTTTGTTTAAATATACTATAAACTAAACTAACTAAGAACTAAAAATTTGTTAAAAATTAGTCAAGTCGATTTGAAACCGGTTTGACAGATTTTTCTACTGACGTATTATTTTAAGTGTTATACATACCGATCATGCAGGACTGCAACTAATTACTTCTCAAACTGCGGATGTGCCCTTCAAAAAATATGAAATTTTAATTTCTTCACGCATAGGATGAAGAGATTATTATTGTCATATCTTCTTTGTTTCTGAAGGCGCACTAATCAATTTAAGTTCATTTTGTTTGCTTATTTGTCAGTTATATGCCAGTATCAAAAAATTTCAATTTCATTGAGGCTGAAATTGAAATTACTCTGAAATTACTCTTTATTCAAAAAACAGAGTTACACAATTTAAAGTACTACCATTTGTTCCCAATTGAGGGCACCTATTTTTTTTCACCAAGTGGGAGATTTTTTTACATCATTATTATTATCCACCAAAGATGTCAGGCGATTTCCTTTTATACTGAAAAAGTTGTACCGAAAAGAGTTGAAAAACTCTTGAAAGTTACAAGCAAAATAAGGGTAGTATTTAATTGAGTAGGGCACATTAATAGGATAAATATTCAAACTTAAGATATTCGCCTGATCCATATATTAACATATACTTAGGTGTTACTTTATTTTTCGGATCCATATATAGGGTTGTTCAACAGGGACGCTACAAAAGTAGAAAGACAGGGACAGCAAACGACGCCATATTTCTTGCCACTCTTTTGACATTTCTCTTCAGTAAGGTTTGCCATTTCATGATGGAAAGATATACAAGCCAACAACGAGTCGAAATTGTTAAAATTTACTACCGAAATTCGGAGTCAGTGGCCTCAACGTTAAGAGCGCTACGTCCAATTTATGGTCGACATGATCGTCCTAGCAGATCAACAATTAAGCGTGGGGCTACGTCAAATCTATGGTCTATGCCAACAAGCCAGCGACGATTGATGAACTTCGTACGAATATCGAATGTGAAATTGCAGCAGTATCGGCCGATTTATGCTTGAGAACCGTCGAAAATTGGGTTCAGCGTCTGGACTTCTGCAAGAGTGCCCGTGGTGGCCATGCAAAAGAGATCGATTTCCATACATAATGGCATCGAACGTATTTTCACAGGAATAAAGAATTTCATTGATATCCAAAACCGTTTTTGTTTTATTTAAACTTTTTACTTTTGTAGCGCTCTTATTGAAAAACCCTTTACATTAGACTACCCAAATTTGCAAAAGTATCTTTTTGTTCGCTCCACCGGCAGTTTCCGATAGATTGGGCATAAAAAATAATATGTGTACAAAAATTGGATCCTCGGGCGCATATAGGCCAGTCAGTTTGGACTTTTGACCCTAAAAATTAACTAAAACCAGTTCATAGCTTTTTTGCGCCATAACTCCTAAATTTGCAGTATTCCGAAAAAATATCATATAAATGTTTTTATGCGGAATGAGAGGACAAACACTCTCTTCATACTAATCTTTGGTCTAACTATTACTTTTCGTGCCGTTTTAAGCGGATAAAAGCAAAATTTAGGTTAAGACTTTATTTTAAACAGCCCTCGTTAAAATTTGGCCAGAGACAGTAAGGATCGGTTATCATTCTTTTGTAGAGTAAGATATGTTGTTTTTAAAAACTAATTACATTTGCAACATAGATCTCTTATTCCACGAAAGAAAGACCAAAATCAGACTTAAGTACCTATTTATTATACGTTGTGCACAAGCAAATGTAGTGCTATAGAGCAGCATATTCGATTAATTCTCTATATTTCTTGGTTTATCAATGGAGTAAATATCCAGCCAGAAAAATACAAACGGAAAAGCGCTGGCGTGTCACTTTAACAAGTCCTAGCAAAAAAAATCCCTCCTAGATTTCATAAAAAATTTATAAAAACTAGAAATAAAGGGTAGGTATGTTCCGAAAAAATTTTAGGGTTGAAAAAATATTGGAGGTCAGTTATACATTTGACTCCTCTAGGGGCACCCTGATGACAGTTAGAGCGGTGGGAGTAAATTTTAAAAAATGTAATTTTTGTATGGGAGCGCCCTTAGGCATTAGAGACAGAGAGTAGGTATGTTCGAAAACAATAATGGGAGGGAAAATTAATGGGGATCGTTCTTACATACCACCCATCTAGGAGGCTGCATGGGGCGCTAAGAGCTGATTTCATAAAAAAAAATTATAAAAATATAAAAATTTGTATGGGGACCGCTTTAAGGGTTGAAGATAGAGGGTAGATATATTCCGAGTAAATATTGTGGTTCAAAAAATATTGGGGGTCAGTCATACATTTGACTCCTCTAGGGGCACTCTTGGAACTGTTAGAGAGGTGGGACGAAATTTTATAAAAAGGTCATATTTGTATGGCAGCCCTCTTACGGATTAGAGATAGGGGCTGGCTATGTCGGAAAAAATGTTTGAGGGGAAAATTTAATGGGGGTCGATCTTACATTCCACCCCACTAGGAGACATCATGGGACCGGTAAGAACTGATTTCATTAAAAAAAAAATTATAAAAAAATAAAAAAATTGTATGGGGACCGCCTTAAGGGTTAAAGATAGAGGGTAGAAATGTTCCCAGAAAATGTTGAAACTAAAAAAATATTGGGATCAGTCATATATTTGACTTCCCTAGGGGCACTTTTAGGACAGTTAAAGCGGTGACAGTAAATTTAATAAAAATGTCATTTGTATGGGAGCCCTCTTACAGATTGGAAATAGGGGATAGGTATGTTCGGAAAAAATGCTGAAAATGACAAATCAATGGGGGTCGGTTTTACATTTTACCGCTCTCCGGGGAAATTGTGGGGCTTTTTGTCAAATTTTGGTCAATTTGTCACGGAATAACCGATATTTGTTAAAAATGTAATTACTTTATGAAAACTAGATATATTACTACACAAAATAGTGAAAACCAATCTTAATTGTCTCTGTCGAAATTTTAACGAGGGTCGTTTAAAATGAAGTCTTCACACAAATTTTGACTTTTCCCCCTTAAAACTTCACTATACATCATACTTAGGTAGAAGTACAGTATGAAGGAAGTATTTGTCTTCTTATTCTAGATAAAAATGCCTATATAGTATATTTTCAAAAAACGTCAAATTTAGAAGTTATGGCGCAAAATTTTTATTTTTTGTGTAATTTTTAGGGTCAAAAGTTTAAACTAACTGGCCTGTATGCCCCGGAGAGATCCAATTTTTGTACATATATTATTTTTTATGCCCAATCTATCGGAAACTGCCTGTCGAGCGAACAAAAAAAGCACTTTTGAAAATCTCATACTTTTCATGGGTGGTCTAATATACATACATTTTTTTTAACAAGTTCGAAAATTTTTTACCGGGAAGTTAAACGCTTTACAAAATCTTGTTTTATGTATTTACACGTAACCGCATTTATAGTGAGGTTAACCATAGTTTCGGTTAAAGCCGAAATGCAAACTCCGCCTCCAAACCACATATTACCATATTTTTGAAGGATATATTTAACAATAAAAAAATGGCAAATTTGAGTGCAAAATATAAAATGTATAAAGATAAATCTAAATATCGATGACTTGAGATACTACTGCATATTCAACAACAGGATATTGTTCGCAGATTAAAGATTAAGATTTGTGATTGAAAAAAAAAACTGATTTAAAGGTTTATTTCTAAAAATATACAAAAAGGGTCATGACACAAAACGTAAGTATTGATCTAATAAAAACGAGGTATTAGGAAAGTTCGTTTAGTTAGATTTAGGTTTAAATGTATGTAAGTAAATATTATTACTTTTATGTTAAAGCACTTTTATATCCAAACAAAAGTAGGGGGTTGAATGCGCCACCTTTATCCTTAAAAGAATATATAATTCGACCCCTACCCCTTAATGTTTCCGTTTTTCTTTACCATTTTATTCCTATATTTTAAAATATTGTTATCTTGTTTTTTTATAATTCGTTTTTTAAATAAAGCACTTCTAATATTAAATTTTTTCAATTTCTTTTCTATAGATTTAATATGAATCTATACATTGCTCAAATAGTATTCAGAATTCTATATTAAAAACTGTTTTCCTTATGATATGCAAAACAAAAAATTATTTAATACAAATAATAGCCGCTTTTTCTAATCACTTGGATTTAATAAATCCAAAAAGTAGTTCTAAAAGTGCTCAACAGATGGAGTTAGACTCTCCCTATTTTAAAAAGAATTTTCTGTCCGACACTTCTTTCACCCTAATTTTTAATACCGAATTCGATTATGAAGGATTTTACTTTAACTTTTAATTATATTTTATATAAAACAGCGATAAATAGTCTGCCTTTTCAGTTTTATTACTTCAATTTATATTTTTACACATTTGAAAAATTCCATTGCAATATATATTCACTAATTGGATTTAATTAAATTACTTACAGTACACAGAGAGAATTCTTTGGACGAGTTTTAATGAAATTTTTTCACTAAACTAATGAAGTGTTCTTCACAATAGGAATGAAAAATTTATTCAACTCTATGAAAAAGCTTCATAGTTTTAATTAAAATATTTTTAATGAAACTTTTTCATTAGTCGTATTAAATTTTTATTAAATAGTATGAACTTTTTCATTAACTTTTTTGAAAAATTGCATTAATTTAATGAAAAGTTTCAATGGACGAATTCCAGTGACAATTCATAGATCTAATGCAAAAATTCATTGATATCATGCAGATAATTCTCTCAGTGTAGAGTGAAAAATTGCCATTTCTATTTCAGATATTTCTCCATGCCGAAGATGGAAAAAATGTATGTGGTGAGGTGCAGTTGTTTTTTTTTCTAAACATATTTCATAAAAAAAATTTAATAAAAACGTTTTATTTTTAGTTTTTCATTTTTTTTGTTTCTTTTTTAATTTTCATTCGTATTTTTTCTGACATTAAACTAATAGGCAGTTTCATATATTTGTGCTTTTATTGTGCATTTATTAAATCCAGCTTTTTTTTTGCATTTAATTAATCCACTTTTTGTATGAAAAATTCTAAATCCAGGTGATTAAAAAAAATGCTAATTATTAAGCTTTTTATTAGTGCTAGGAAACACTTTTGTTCACTTTAAGGAAGTTTTGAATATCTTGAATAAATCCGTATGTCAGAAAAAAATTAAATGAATGGCTTTTTCTGCTTCTCTTAACCCAAAATCCAAATTTCGTAGCATACTCCTACTTTAAAAAAAATTGATTTTAATTTACAATTAACCCTTTTAGGACCATACATTTGCTGCGGAAGCAATTTTGAAGTTTTTGCAATTTTCATGATCTCGGACCTAGTAGTAGTTATGCCAAGAAAAATTGGCTCCGTAGAACCCCTCGTTACACCTCATTTCGCTTACCAAAAAATATTTGACATTTGAATACCCTGCCGTTCCGGACGAAGGAACTTAATTATAGATACGTTACAAAAAATTGGCCTCATAGACCCCTGCTGGCCCATCATTTCGCTTGCCAAAGTTTGTGCTTTTTAGCCCTTATATAAAGAATTCTAGTTAAGCAACTTCGAGGGCTCGCAAGGGGAAAGCGGGACCAGGTAGGGATCTACCTCCTTCTACATTTTTGTTCCCAAAACCCTCCTCTACAAATAACCTTTGGACATGTTTACTATATCTTTTGTCTGGACAATTATAAGTAAAAAAAACCCCTGGGCAAGCATACTTGTCTGTGGTCGTCAAAGGGTTAAAACCTAATGTACAGTGCTTTTAAAAATTAGCTGCCTCGCAAAACTGAGGATAGCAGTTGGTTTATATTTTTCTTAAATTTTAAATTAAAATCTTCTTATTTCTTTAAATTCAGGTTATTCTTTGCCACATTATATTTATTGACATTTCTAAATTTGTTTTCATGTTTATGTGGACTATAACAAAAATAGTGAATCTGTTTATAAATGTCTTAAAACTGTCAATGTATATTAAATAAAAATCAAAGATTTTTTACGGTTTTTGTTTTCTCTATTTTGTTTTTTTTTATTATTGTTTAAAACATATAAAATATAAAATACATATAAAACATATGTAAATATTTGACAGTTGTGATAAATTTATTTATCTTTGATATTGAAATCATATAAATTATAAATCATTTTGTAAAATGAAAAAAAAAGTATATTTGTGGATTTAGTTTTTCTATATGCTTTAATTTTTGTTTATTACTTCACATGTTTACTTTTCGTATCATTAAGGTTGTTCACAAAATGTACCTCATCCTAAATTCTCCGATTTTGATGAAATTTGGATATGTGATAGAGAAAAAATCTATTGGCTACCTCTGGATTTTAAGGGTTCAAAAATGTGACCTTTTTGTTTTTTTTTTTTCTTTTTAGGGTATTTTGACAAAAGGAACCATACCTTGCTGGAAAGAGATTTTTAAGAACTTTTCATTATTACTTTTTTGGTACTTGTTTGCTCTCTCTCTATGACAGTTTGAGGATCATGTTATGAGTGTAGAATATAATGATCATAATATGATCCTAGTGCTCACAATGACGCCAAAGTTGTTATCAGTGATCAATATGTTCAGTACACTCAAAGAAATAAGTTAGTAGAAAAATTAGTAAAACGTCTTGTATATTAAGTGTAATAGTTTTCAGCACTTTTTTTGCTGAAATTCCGTTTTCATAAAAAAATTTAGTTATATTTTTTTAGCACTAAACTAATTTTGAACTAATGTTTTACTAATTTATATTGCTACAAAAATTATGCTGATAACCGCATTCATAGCGTGGATGACAACCAGATAAACAAGATGTAGATGTCTGGAAACGGAAATGACAAAAAAGAAAAACAACTCTACACATATTCTATATTTAAATGTTCAGCAAATAAATTAACTAAAGTAAAATTTCGCTACAAGTTTTTTGAGTTTTTTGCAGTCTACTAATATTCAGCAAAAAGTTTAGTGACGTATGATCATATTAAAATAATTTTTTCCCCAATCATGTTAAACCTAATTTTTTTGTCTACGTGTTGTGTTTTAAAACAAAATTTTAGCAACTTCTGGATAACCACTTATTTTTTAGAACAATACAACACTCGATGTACTCCTTGTGAACAACCTTATTACTTTTATATTTTTAAATAATAAATCAATTTTTCTGTTTTAGCACCGTAAGTTGTTTTTCATGTGGAAAAATTTCACTTGAACTTTAAAGTCCTCAAATTGCAATATAATACACACAAATGAACAATTTTTTAATTTTATAATAAAGACACAATCACAATAAACACAAAATGTCACTTTTTCACCAGAAAAATAATAGTCTTGTACATTAAATTTGCGTGAAAACAAAGTCTACAAAATTTTCACGTGAAACTCATTGTCGTGAAAAATTAGTTTTTTTACATGGAGTATAACAGTGTTTTCACGTGAAACTCAAACAACTTACGGTGCTTTTAGTATAAAATAATTTGTTCAATTCATATTTCATATTTGACAACACCTGACAGTTATAGAGATAAATATAAATATATTTATATTTAATTGGTTTTTAGTGACTTTGGTAATATATGTATGTTTGTTTTTGAAATTAATTTGAAAAAATATGTTTAATATTAATACCCGAAACCTCATAGAAGGTTAGCTAACTACGCCAGAGCAAGAAGTTTTCACACAACTTTTTAGTGAAAAATCTGGCGGCCTTGATACTTTATGTCTTTAACAACAATATTTAATAAGTACTCACGAAATCATGGAAAGAGCATTGTACCACTATATATTTGTTTTGTTAATTAAGTGCTTAATTTGGGATAGTATTGTAAGTTACAAATTGGGTACCGTGTTTGGCCCCATCTCATTCGGGGAGAGATGTACCCAGTAAAACAGGGATTTTTTTATAACAACTAAGATTTTCATACAAAAGAAATGCAAAACGCATGTCAAAAAAATACTAAGTTCACACTTCTGTGTGAAATTTTCATATTTTCAAAATGTTGGTTTTTAATTTTTATTTAAAAATAAAAATAGTTTTTTTTCGACCTTTTTATTTGATTATCGCATTAACGCCTGACCCCATTTTCCTTTTTCTGATTTCGACGGAACTCCTCGATGGAACTTATTTAAGGTATTTGCATTGATATAGTATATATTTTTTTAAACCTACCACACTTGGGACTTATGCATTAATCGCTGATATAAAACTATTCCTCCATGCTTTTTAAATAAAATATTTTGAATTTTATTTCCCATGTAAAACTTCCCATTTCTAGTTGAAAACAAACAATATTTCAAGCAAGCCCGAGTAAAACTATTTTTTATATAAACATTTATGATTTTATAGAATTATATATCATTGAGTATTGTCATATGTAACACAAAGTATAATTTATATGATTGTATCAAAATATATTTAGTTATATAAAATCATATTAACAAGATCCACCATTTTTCGGATCTAATAATATATTTTTCTATATAATTATATCCCAGTGTAGAAAATTACCAGATATGTGGTTATGTAACTACATACTTGGTAATGGTAACTAGTTACTTTTGTTATTACATTTCTTATTACCTTTATATGGCGATGTCGCGAAAAATAATGAGTTGTCGTTACACACCAGCATACGAAAAATCAAAAAATATATCGTTACCTATGTGCTTACCAGTACTGACAAAAATAATGAGTCTAAAATTAGATTTTCTAAAAAATAAATTATATAAAAAAAATATTTTTTATTGTATTTTTCTTTAAATAAAATTTGCTGCTGCGGGAATCGAACCTGGGTCTACAGATTGCCAGTCAACAGCTCTACCATCTGAGCTATATCGACATGTAATATTTAATAGATAAAAACACAATTGAGCTGCTGCACACAAGCAAGCTTACTCGCCAACATACAAAAAAACAAAAAATATGTGGTTACATATATCCTTACCAGTGTTTAAAAAATATTGAGTCTAAAAATAGATTTAAAAAAATTTTAAAAAAAATCTAAAAAATTATTTTCTATTTGAAATAATGATAAAAATAAGTAATTATCAGTAACTCATTATTATATGTTTTAAAATAATACAGAAGGTAAGTGGGTGTCATTACTGGTAGTCCAAAAAAAAATGATATGTCGTTACCGTTTCTACACTGGGATATTAACCCATATATGATTTGATCCGGAAAATGGTGGATGTGGTTAATATGATTTTATGTAATTAAATATCTTTTGATATAATTATATAAAAATATACATTTAACAATACTCGACGAGACATAATTTTATAGAATCATTAATGATTATATAAAAATCATTTTTACTAGGGAGGGCACTTCAAAAAACTACAAAATAGGCGTTTCAATATCCATATTATGAAATATTACCCCAGGGTGGCAGTCATATCTAGAGTTTGCTGTTCGGTTTTATTTGATACCGAAACCGCGGTTTTTCAAGCCTTAAAACCGAAACCGACAAAAATAAGTCGGTTTTCAATAAATACTTTAACCACTTAAAATAATTAATTGAATTGCATCCCAGTGTACAATTAGAATACGAAAAGACTGATAACAGCCCTAAGACCTTATGAAATCGTAGCTACATGACGGTGTATTTTTTCACCGACGAAGACTCTTTCCTGGCGCACTTTTATGATTCACAAAATACTCGGAATTATGAGCATTATTGGAAAATTTTGAATTTTCTGAGCCATTATGTGTCATTTATGATTCATTTTGAGATATTTATGAGCAACAAAAACATTTTTTAAAAATTTTGAATACACCCAAAGTATGAGCACCCTGAAATTGATCATAATTTAGTCTTTTGCGAGTCATAATTTCTGAGCTCTCAGTAAAACGTTAACTGGGATATTATTGAATTTCGAAAATGGATCAGCTCCTATTTTACAAAATTTCTTATTTAATTTTTTTTTTTTTTTTTTTTTTGTATGATATTAGTTTATTTACAAATTTTTGTTTCACAGTTTGTTTTGCCTCAGCGTCCTATGACATTATTAATTGTAATGAACATTTTCTCCATTAGGTTGCGTTTACACTTACATCGAAATCCCGAGATTTCGCTATTCACCACTCTCAAAAAACAATGAAGCAAAGCATTTAAACGTTAAATTTTTAGAAAATGTATTTATTAGAGCCAACTATGTGTGCTTTATTAAAAATTGCACATATATATGCTTTTCTTCATTGTTTTTTCAGAGTGGTGAATAGCGAAATCTCGGGATTTCGATGCAAGTGTAAACGCAACCTTAAGTATTACTTTAAATAAATTTTTTTTATTACGGTTATTATACATAAACTGAGTCTTATAATTTTAGAAAAAAATACACCAAAAAGTAATGTGGTTTAAGAGATGTTGAGTTTTATTCAGTTCAGCTTTCCACGGCGTATTTTTCAAAAAGTCATATGTCGTAGTCCGCGAATTTAAACTCTTGAAAATACTGCTCTAGATGCATACAAAAGAATAGAAACTTTTTATTTATAACGAGCTTCCTCGCATTTTTTTTCTACAAAGTTTTCGAAACGGCGCTATTGCCTTTATTCGAGTGAGATATTCAATCGAATTTTAATAAATATTTTGAACAAGTTAAAATACGTATTTAATTTTTATACATATTTAATTAGTTTAAAACAATTCTGTTAATGTCACGTGAAAACCGAAAAATAACCGAAACCGCGGTTTTCACAATTTTTAAAAAGCGAAACCGCGGTTTTCAAATTTTTCGGTTTTTAGCAAACTCTAGTGATATCCAAGTAAATATTTTTTGTAAGATAGAGAACCCCTTAGACTATTAGACACCAAGAGGATTTTCCGAATTCGCACTTCCCCAATTTTCCAGACCCATTTCAGTGCAATTTTTCCAAATTTGAAAATTTGTTGACTTTTGAACCTCTTAATAGATTTAACGCAGCATTTTGTTTTATGAATATATGAAGTATTTTTGCAAGGCAATTTAAAAAAAAAATGTTTTTTTTTTGGCCGAACGTAGGGATCGCTTTTTTAAATTTTTCGTTATAGCTTCGGCATTTAAAATCGGATTTTAAAGTGTGATATATCGATTTTTTTGCCTCGAGGAGATCAGTATTTTGCTATAAAGGAAAAATCCAATAAAAAAAATTTAAAAAGACGACCCCTACGTTCGGCAACCATTATATAAAAAAACTTATACTGGGTTTATCGAAAAACTTCATTAGCAAAAGTTTAAGATTTTTTGCGAGCTTTAATTTGCTGACATTAGGGTGGTACATTAGGGTGTACATTAGGGTGGTAGCAACTGAGATCTGGTGGCTAACTACTAGAACGGGATACTTGAACTCAATGGCCCTCGAGAGAAAAACACTGGTCTCCTCGAGAGAAAAATATCGATGTATCATACTTTAAGATCCGATTGTAAAAAACAAAGATATAAAGAAAAATGTAAAATGGCGACCCCTACGTTCGGCAAATAAAAAATTAAAATTTTTTTTTGAAACCTCCTTGCAAAAATACTTCATATTGGAGGGTGTACGGCGAACTTTTTTTTTTTTTGCCTGTAAGGTGGTACGCTCAACTGTACATGAAAACAAATTTGCACTAACTCTTACCTGTATCTAGTTAGATTTTAATTAAGATTACACTTTTTAGGGTATTTAAATACCCAATACCCGTGTAA